>CM029598.1:7667136-8076142 GCA_017311375.1 Mytilus coruscus
ATGTTTTGTGGACCAACAGCAGGAAACCTTGGATGAACACTTACGGCAGTTAGCAGGGGCTTTACGATCTATATATAGCTAGTGCAAACAGGAGTACTGATTACACCCCCAAACAAGTTAATGTTGGACGGGAGACAAATCAAAAAGCTGACTTGATGTTTGGTAAAACTGAGGAACCCAAGTACACTGGGACTGAGGAGTATATTATAGGCCTTTAAAAAGCTATTAAGAATGCTCATGAGATAGCAAGGAACACCTTGAAAAAAAGCCAGGCTAAAATGAAGAAGGGTGATGACCTTCGAGTATTAGAACGGCAATACGCGGCCGGTGACCTCGTTTATGTTTTAGATACAGCTCAGATAAAGGGTAAGAGCAAATGATTGAGCTCACTATGGAAGGTGCCTGGTTAATTATATGTAAAATTACTCCTTTTGTGTACAAAGTTAAGCTTCAAAGGGTGGTCTTCAACACAAATCATGACAGGTTGAAGCAATGGAAAGACAGGAACATTCCTACATGTCTAAGAACCTGCCATGAACAGTTTACCCAAGGTATAGATGCCCTTGCCACAAAAACAAA
Organism: Mytilus coruscus; assembly: GCA_017311375.1. Classification (NCBI taxonomy): domain Eukaryota; kingdom Metazoa; phylum Mollusca; class Bivalvia; order Mytilida; family Mytilidae; genus Mytilus; species Mytilus coruscus. The sequence goes on from CM029598.1 coordinate 7,667,716, forward strand.
AACTAGCACAAAATAGTTTTGTGTATGCAGGGGCCCAAACACCGGGGAACAATGGTGACATATAGTCTGAAAGATCATTGAATTTTATGGCCATTGAAAGACCAGGGTGGTCCTATCGTCATTTAAGCGATTTCCGGTAGATTTTCACTATATATTTTGAATATCAAACTGGCACTTTGAGGCCTCCGTAAACATAAAAGACAAAAATTCTACCCAAATTCCTCTTGGGGTCATTTGTATCTTTATATTAACTAACCATCTGCTTAATTTTATGAAGATTGAGAGATCAAGGGGTCTAGCCATCGCCCTGTGCTCTTTTACTTGAATTTTCGACGATTTTTAGCTGAAAAGTGACAATGTAAGCCCTCCGTAGGTATCAAAGATAACACTATTCTAGGAAATCCTTTTAATACGATCTGTATACAACCATAGTCTAAAAGATCATTCAATTGTATGGCCATTGAAAGACCAGGGGGTCCCATCGTCATTTAAGCGGTCTCCCGTAGATTTTCACTATATATTTTGAATATCAAACTGCCACTTTGAGCCCTCCGTAAACATAGAGGACAAGAAATTTACCCTAGTTTCTTCGAGGGTCATTTGTATCTTTATATATTAACTAAATATCTGCCTAATTTTATGAAGATTGAGAGATCAGGGGTGTCTAGCCATCGCCCTGTGCCCTTTTACTTGAAATTTCGATGATTTTTAGCTGAAAAGTGACAATATAAGCCAACCGTAGATATCAAAGATAACATAATTTTGGGAAATCCTTTTGATACGATCTGTATATATACATAGTCTAAAAGAACATTCAATGTTATGGCCATTGAAAGACCAGGGGGGTCCCACCGTCATTAAAGCTGTCTCCAGTAGATTTTCACTATATATTTTGAATATCAAACTGGCACTTTGAGCCCTCCGTAAACATAGAAGACAAGAAGTCTACCCTAATTCCTTTTGGGGTCATTTGTATCTTGATATTAACTAACTATCTGCCTAATTTTATGAAGATTGAGAGATCAGGGGGGTCTAACCATTGCCATATGCCCTTTTACCTGAATTTTCGACGATTTTTAGCTGAAAAGTGACAATTTAAGCCCTCCGTAGATATCAAAGATAACATTTTCTCTAAAATCCTTCTGATACTATCTGTATATATACATAGTCTAAAAGATCATTTAATTTTATGATCATTGAAAGACCAGGGGGGTCCCACCGTCTAAGCGATCTCCAGTAGATTTTCACTATATATTTTGAATATCATACTGGCACTTTGAACCCTCCGTAACCATAGAAGACAAGAAGTCTACCCAAATTCCTTTTGGGTCACTTGTATCTTTATATCTACTAACTATCTGCCTACTTTTATGAAGATTGAGAGATCAGGGGGGTCTAGCCATCGCCCTGTGCTCTTTTACCTGAATTTTCGACGATTTTTAGCTGAAAAGTGACAATGTAAGCCCTCCGTAGATATCAAAGATAACATAATTCTGGGAAATCCTTTTGATACGATCTGTATATAACCTTAGTCTAAAAGATCATTCAAGTGTATGGCATTTGATAGACCAGGGGGGTCCCATCGTCATTTAAGCGGTCTCCGGTAGATTTTCACTATATATTTTGAACATCAAACAGGCAGTTTGAGCCCTCCGTAAACATAGAAGACAAAAAGTCTTCCCAAATTACTTTTGGAGTCATTTGTATCTTTATATTAAATAACTTTCTGCCTAATTTTATGAAGATTGAGAGATCGGGGGTCTATCCATCGCCTTGTGCCGTGTTACCTGAATTTTTTAGCTGAAAAGGACAATGTAAACCCTTAGTAGATATCAAAGATAACATTATACTATAAAATCCTTTTGATACGATCTGTATATATATACATAGTCTAAAAGATCATTCAATTTTATGGCCATTGAAAGACCAAGGGATCCCACCGTCATTTAAGCGGTCTCCAGTAGATTTTCACTATATATTTTGAATATCAAACTGGCACTTTGAGCCCTCCGTAAACACAGAAGACAAGAAGTCTACCCAAATTCCTTTAAAGGTCATTTGTATCTTTATATTAACTAACTATCTGCAAAATTTTAAGAAGATTGAGAGATCAAGGGGAGGGTGGTAGCCATCGCCCTGTGCCCCTTTATCTGAATTGTCGACGATTTTTAGCTGAAAAGTGACAATCTCTTTTTTGGCTTTCCATAATTATTTCTATTTCTATTTTTAACTAATGTTACTAATTAAAAGTGATCGTTTGTTTTTGTTTCTAGAAATATCAAGTATAAAAGTACATCTTTGATTGTATTTTATTGATAAAAATCTATATTTCGTAAAGACAATAGGCAATTTACATAAGGGTTTATATTTGAGAACAACGGGAATTTAAGACAGCTTGAAGGGGTCATAAAACGATTTTCTAGATATCTTTTTACTCCTTTTATCTATGACTATCATGTTTTAAATGTTATCGAATATTTAGATTTTTATTATTTAAAGAAATTTGAATATCGAACCGACTGCTAGCAGCCGGTTGGATTTTGAATATCGAATAACGAATAACGAACCGGCTGCTAACTTCACATCCATTGATGAGAACAACTCACTTTGCCTTTCGGCCAGATGAACTAATAATCCATATTTCGACTTTGTTCAATCATAAGTAAATAAAATGCATCTCAAAAAGACGACTAAGGTACTTATTTATTTAAAGCAACCAGGTCTTTATGTTCACCAATTCCAACAATTATGTTTAATGTCCGCTAAATCAATCCAACCATACTCAAGTTATAGCACAGTATATGAATAATTTCCTAAAATCTAAGAATTGAAGTCCCTTAATTCTGGAACGACAAGCCTGAAAAATTAAACAACTCAAAAGAGAAGTTCCTTTCATCAATCCCCACGATAAGGTCAAGTTTGGAGGAAGTCAAGTTAGAAATACTGGAGTTCATAACTTCAAATGAAAATCCAAAAACTAAAAACAAAATCGCAAAGGAAATTTTGCATTCAAATATAATGATGTGTTACGGTTATATGAGAATTAGTTTTAGTCAATTTCAGTTATCGTATGCAGTGTTGACGGACGAACGACAGATTGATGGACCGATGGACGGACTTTGGTATATCATTATAATTCCCGTCTTCGAGAATTTCCTACATTTTCCCATGGTGCAAATTATGAATCAATAGAGTCAATCTGGAATAGTACATAACACCATAATATCGGTTTTTTTTTTTTTTTTTTTTTTTAATTTTAACATCTCTCTTAAATTTTGAGATTTCTTAACCTGAATAAATGACTTTTTATGACGTTTGATGTGTTTGAGCTTTTGATTTTGCCATTTGATTAGGGACTTTCCGTTTTGAATTTTCCTCTGAGTTCAGTATTTTTGTGATTTTATTTTTTACAATTCTGCATGTTAAATTTTTGATTTAGCTCAAATTTTTGTAATGATGGAATCATTTTAATCGCCATTTAATAATCTGTAAATGATAACATGTGAAATGATCATAACGCTTACTGTTAAAAAGATTTTAGAGATAATAATAATGTAACATTTGAAGAGCAACCGCATAACGTCTGAAAATGACCATTTTTGGACCACAAATCTCACTGGTGTTCAAAAGCTATTCAAGATAGAATCTTAAATTTTTGAATGAGGTTAAAATATTCAATGTCAAATATTAAGAACATAAAATTGGCATTCAAATGTATTAAAGTTAGCTGAAGAGCTTACATAACAAAGACCAATTGTAAATGTCCCCCTTATTGTGTTTTACCCGACTATTTACTTTACCCGACTATTTGTAATGACAATTTCATCGCGGAAAAGTGATAATTTTTTCAACAATTTTAAAAGAATGAACTATCATAAATAATGATAATATATTCTTTTTTAAAATAGAGTCAGGATTTAATTCTATACTGCCCGACCCCATTGTTAGGTACGTGGCTGTTATTCAATAGAATATCAGAAAATTTTATCAGTTGATCATTTGATAGTGTAAAATGTATATATAGATGTAAAAAGTTAAGAACCGGGACGAAGAGAGAACGAAATCGTGATTCATGTTCATGTAACACAAAAACGAATATCAATACATGTATGTATGTGCCTGTCCCATGTCAGGAGCCTATAATTCAGTGGTTGTCGTTTGTTGCTGTGTTACATATTTGTTTGTCGTTCATTTTTTTGTACATTAGTTAGGCCGTTAGTTTTCTCGTTCGAATTTTTTTACATTAGTCATTTCAGGGCCTTTCATAGCTGACTATGCGGTACGGGCTTTGCTCATTATTAAAGGCCGTACGGTAACCTACAGTTGTTAATTTCTGTTTCATTTGGTCTCTTGTGAGAGTTTTCTCATGGGCAATCACACCACCTCATTTTTTTTATATGTAGGTCACAGCATGATTTCCTATTCAGTGTGAATCACTAAGATTTTCAAAATCCTACACACGAATGTGGTAAATTTGGCTTGTTCTAAAAGTGCTATGAAAAGATTTACATTTAAATTCATCTCACATATATGATAATGTTCCTTTATTGTTGCAATACATTGATGAAACATTATTTGTTTATAAAGTTAAAATACGCATTAATGACGATTTTCTTGTTAAACCTATCAAAGATGGAGCTTTGAAAAACAAATTCCCCTTTTGGCAACAACAAACTATCAAACGAATTAAATGTTAAAGTAAATGATAGTTTGAATTTTATCAAGGAATATAAAATGACTTCACACAGGTCATTATTCTATGCCATGAAGTATATTTCTTTGAAACATTGTATCGTCCGGGTTGATTCTTCGAAAGAATAAAGGCAACAGCTGTTCAAAAATCATAAATCGATTGAGAGAAAACAAATCCGGGTTACAAACTAAACAGAACAATAGAATAACCTTTTGTTCTGAAAGAAAATATCTTCATATAGGTATATAAATATACTAGTATCAAATATGTGTTATGATTAGGTAAGCAATTGGTGAATAAAACTTGAATTAAATCTCTACCTTATCAATAATTCGAAAATGATGTTAAGCGTTCCTTTAAATATCGATAATTATTACCAAAAACTTAGCAAAAGTATAGTTCTTATATTTCGCTAAAGGAGGAAAATATATAGTAGTTCAAAGGCTACATTCAATTTGATAACTTCTTATAAATACAAGGCAAAACAATAAATCAATTTCGAGTTCTGTTTTAGGGTCTGCTGGTAGACCCGAGGTCTATTGGCGGAAATGACTTAATTGAGTATCAAATCTTACTGTGATGTAACTACGTAGTAAAATCGGAAATGTGTGGTAAATTGCATGGATGTAAAATTCGTTTATTTTAAACTAGACAAGCAACGTGTTCCCTTTGTTGTATTTAGAATTCGAGAATAGATCTGAGTTATAATGAAATACGTTTATAATATCATCCGGAACTATATGATTGAGTCAACTTTAGATCAGATTTCTATACCTGAAAACTAAGTCTATGCTTAAAGGCGATATCTGATAATCAAATGAAATATTTTTTCATTCATTTTGGAAATGCCCAGTTGTAATGGATATCAATTAGATGTTCAGTGTTTATACGAATTTAGACATCAGATTAACTCGACAATGTTTTGAATTTGGTTCATTTGCCAACTTTGCTTTCAAAGAAGAGAACAAATATTTGACTCAATAGTTTAAAATTAGTTGACTGTAAAATTGTGTTTCAACAAAATCAACAAGCAGCATTTTTTTCAAACGTTTAAATGTGTTTAGCAATTTTTTTACTGTACTGTATTTCTACAGCTGCATAACTTTAATGGGAATGACGCGAACTATATTTGTTTTGCAATTTAAACGATGACATTCCTATGAATTTGACGTTTCTATCACCGCTACTTGTGGTATGTGTGCAGCCGAACTTCATAGTGATGCTGATGTGATGTCGGCTTTGTTTGATTTTCAAATGGAATGAACACACGCAGTATAGTTGCATATATTGTCACACATCAGGGGAACAGCTTAGGTAGACTAAGTCATAATTCATTAAATCACCAAGCTTGTATACCTGTTGAAGAAAGGATAGAAGCTCAGCGAAATCATTAATAATTTGTAACTGCAGTTGAATATACTTCACTGCTGGTGTCAAAGTGTGTTTTAGAAATGAAGCTGATGATTAAAATAATGTTGCAATCTGAATTACTGATAGTGTATATTGGTTTGAATCATAAAAGCAACTCCTGTATCACATAGGTGTCATTTGTAATGTCATAAATTGTCTACCTGCTCTTATAGGGAATATATAACTTAGGTACTGACATGATTTATAACAAACCTTTCTAAAATTGTCCGTTTATAAATTTTGAAATTATAAAGAAACTAAGGTTTCAACTCCCTCAGGCAAAGTTGACCTTAGATGAATTTGGCTATTTGTTTTAGGTATTTTTGTCATATAGCTCTTCAACTGTTTCGGTACTTATACATCCTTGGATTTCAAATGTTTGGCTTTGAGCGTTCCTGATGAAGGTAAATCCAGAAAAGCGCTTCGGACGCATGAAATTATTTAACGTGTTGTTTTCAATTTTTTATTAATATCAAAAACATAATGAATCATCAGCTGTTTTTTTAATAACTATCTACCTGTGGTTATAAGTCAGTTGATCACGTAGATTTACAAAAGATTCATTAACTGCTTCTGTGTTACGTTTATGTCCCATTGATACTAGCTGCCGTTGTTTCGTCGACGAATATAAGAAGGGTCCAATATTTGAGCAAATTTAGGCTGTAGTAGTTAACCGATATTTAAATATTACAAATCAATGGACAAAAAAAAACCTATGAAAACCGCAACTACTTAAAGACGGTCCGGTGGGTCGACAGGGTCAACCTCTTTTTACGCATACAATTCACACCACGCCATCAGCCAAATGTCACAATCTGCAGAAGAAAACAATCGGTAAAATAACAGATCAAACAAGTTGTCTGGATAGACGATCGCGAAAACATGTCGCTATTGAGCTGAGAGAACCCGTCTATTTACTCGGTTTTTGACTTGTGTGTGTTGCTCAATTATCTATTGCTTTAGTGTTTTATAGTACTGTCGTTTGTCTATCACTTTGACTTTGTTGTAGACATGGTGTTATATATTTTGTTTTGTCTACTCATATTTATTGATTGGTCCTATCAAACATTTAAAATTGATAAGGGAAATGGGGAATATGTCAGAAAGACAAAACCCAGACCAAAGATTTGTACTCTTATCTACTAACATATAGTACTTTAACTCTTTCAAATTCCTTTCAAATTACTAGATAAGTTATAACTTTTATAACTACAAGAAAATAATGCCAATTTACATTTCTTTTCAACAACCAAATACATTTCAAAATATTAAAATGTCTTGTACCAAGTCAGGAATATGGCAGTTGTTATCAAATAGTTTGTTTCTATGTATGTATCATTGGCGTTTGTTTTTGTTGAACTTCAGTGTTTCTGTTGTTCCTCTGTTTTCCTCTTATAATTGAAGTGTTTCCCTCGGTTTTAGTTTTAATCTGAATTGGTTTTCTTTCAATCGATTGATGACTTTTGAACAGCGGTATACTACTGTTCTCGCTATTAATCAATGCTAAATTATTAAGAACAGTAACAGAACATGTTGTAATGCACCAGATGTGCATTTTGAAAAAAAGAATATATAATCGAGACTATGCATTATTTCAAGCCAATTATATGAAAATAATAAAACAACACCATCGCCAACAGAAAATTGAAAAAATGGAATAAAGTCCAGGAAATTACAACAAAGAAATATGAAAGACCATAAATTTCGAACCCATTAAAATACTGCGGGAGAGGCCATGTACATCTCCGGTTCACTATTTCTACTTATGTAACATACCCATTGTATTGCATTATGGTTAGAAGTAACAGTCGTCTTACAACTACATTTGTGTATAATGTTTTTAAAATTGAATTAAAGATAACTGGATAACAAAATCATATGTATTTATCGAATAATGTAAAACAAAATAAATAGTTCGAGTCCTCATGATGTCGACTCGTCACAGATTAATTACTTTGTTTTCCTTGTCTCTGGGTGAATTATTTGAAAAAATGCAATACACCTTTTCATCATGCGATAAGAGTTGTAAGTAGTAAACTACAGTACATAGATATAGGAAGATGTGGTATGAGTGCCAATGAGACAACTCTCCATCCAAGTCACAATTTGTAAAAGTAAACCATTATAGGTGAAAGTACGGTCTTCAACACGGAGCTTTGGCTCACACCGAACAGAAACTATAAAGGGCCCTAAAAATGACTAGTGTAAAAACATGCATGCAAGATGATGTCATCTATTACAGGCAAAATTTACGTTTATCTTGATACATTTAACATGTAAAGTTAAATCAAGGCCACATCAGTTTACCAATATTCAAAACTTATAAATCGATTAAGAATTACAAAGATACAAATAAAAGTAACACAATCAGACTAAAGAAATCGCATGAACTTGAAAAGAAGCAAGACCTGGTGGGTCGATAGAAGGGTACGCTTCTCCTGTTATATATGAAAATAAGAAGATGTGGTACAATTGCTAATGAGACAAAAACCCCAAAATGACAAATGTATAAAAATTCAAACCAGAAAACTACCGGCCTGATCTATGTACAAAATAATGAACGAAAAACAAATAAGATACGCAGCAACAAACGACACAGCGATACAGGCTCCTGACTCGGAATAGACATATACAGAATGTGGGGGTTAAACTAGTTTAAAACCACCAACCCTTCCCTTACCTGGGAAAATACATGCATCACATACAAAATTTCAATCCTGGTATCTATGATGAGTTTATTTATATCAAGCGAAAAAAAAAGATCAGTTAAAATAGAACATAATCGGTAATAATAACAGACCAGACGACGTGTCTGGTACAGTGTAACTAAATATCTACGATCGCGAACAAATGTCGCTATTGAGCTGGGAAACAGAGACATTTTATCAGTCAATTTACTAATGATAGTAATCTCCAAACTTTCATCGTGGTTATTTCATTTATTGCCCCCTTAGCTCTCTTAAAGCAGTAATTGCTTCAAAACGTATGACCCTTCGAAAGAACCAGAATTCTTCTCCGGTTTGTGGTGCACGAACATTATTTTCTGTGAAGTGTTTTCGAACTGTCGTGTGTTTTTTCATCTTTCTCTGAATCATGGTGTTGTATAATAGTTTTCCAACTTATAGTTTCTTTTCCAAATTTGGTGTCTGTTTCCTTTTTATCAAACATTTGTACTCTTATCTACTTACATAATGTACCCAAACTTTCTCAATTGCCTCTCAAATTACTTGTTTGATTGTAACTTTTAATACTACAAAGAAATGTATAGGCATTTTAATAAATATAAAAAGAATTAAGGACATTAATGGTACATATTATACCAGATGTGCAATTTCTATGCAGAGTTTTCATGTGATCGTTTGTACTGTACATGTATTCCTGTCACTTAGTGTTGTCATTTTAGCGGTATTTAACACATTTCCATATGAGCGTTAAGTTTGGCTAGCCATAAAACAAGGTTAAACATACCATTTGTTCTGAAAATATCCTGTACTAAGTCAGGAATATGGCAGTTGTTATCTACAGTCCGTTTCTATATATGTTGTCGTTTGCTTTTGTTGCAGATCAATATTTCTGTTGTTTCGTTGTTTTCCTTTTTATATTTTTTGTGTTTCCTTCGGTTTTAGTTTATTATTCGGATTTGTTTTTGATTATTCGAATTATGACTATTGAACATCTTTTTACTATTGCTGCCTAAAAGAACTGTTATATACCAGTTCCACTGACACCTTAAGAACAGTTTCTGACCAAATTTTCTACGCTGTAACAGTTTTGGGTAGTCTCGAGTCCATGAATTTGTTTGATTACTTTAAAGAGTGATTTATTAAATTAAAATAACTCTCCTTTTTTAATGCAATCGATCCTATTTGATTTCTTTTCTTTATCAAAAAGACTTTGTTAACATTATTCATTTATATATTTGTAAATGAAGACGACAGTAGTTTCCTATTGTCAAATCTCGTCAATCGTTTAGGAAGAGACAAATCAAAGAAGAAAAAAAACCAACAAAAACGGACGGAATTACAAAATAAACGAGACCAGTTGCACTGTGTCGACTTCCCAATATTGTCCTGCTATATATGCATGCATTACAAGCCAAGCGGAAACATTTCACCAGTGAGTCGAGACAATGAAAAAACGTATCAGTCAAACTATTCGTAATGGTGACCAAACAACTGATATATTGTCGATTTCAGTCGATCTTCCTCGTGCGTGTGGCTAAGCATTTTTTTGTAGTAAGGAGCCAACAACTTTAAAGGACTGCTTCATATTTGATCTTTTCTCAATATTGACAAATTTGGACGACTTCACACTGAAATCTTTGACAAACGGGATGATTTCAACTTCCCAATTATCAATTTCCCATTTCTCAGCAGTAACATACCCTCTGCTCGTCGTATGGTGTTTACATATCTCAACTGATACGTTATGTCAATGCATGTTTACACTATACTGACTTCATAAACAGGAGTGAGCTCCTTAAGCAGAAACTGCTCCAACAGAGTTATGAGGAGGAAAGATTAAAAATGACACTCCATAAATCCTATGGAAACCATCACGAATTGGTTGATCTATACGATGTGTCTGTGTCTAAACTAACTAATGATATTTTTACCACGTCTTATATTGTGGTTTAACATCTATGTCGTCTGTCTGCTAAGTACCGAACGTGACCTATTCCCGAATGTGACCGAGTGTGAACATGCATTGCTATACGACGTGTCTCGGTATTTTGTACATCCAACATTCATGTATTTATTTTTGATGTTTCTGTTATGGTTTCGGTTGCATAATATGTTATGTTTTATCGTTTGTAGTTCAAATAATTATAAAATTGCCTTTCAATACCATCATTTTCATGAAAATAGTTAGGACTGGTACTATGAAAATAATTGTATAAAGCTCAAGATTGCATTTTCGTTACGCATGTGTATCACTGTTTGTGATATTCTGTGGTGTCTGTTGTTGATGGAAGATGTTCGTTGTTGTTCTGTGGTTTGCATGTTGTGTCGACTATTATATTATTTGTTTTCGCGTTTCTCTGTGCTGAGTGTTCTTGTGTGTGTTTGTGTTGTATTTCTATCACGTAGTGTTGTCATTCTAGCGAAAAAATTTTAACATAGTCATATAAGGTTTGGCTGGCCATAAAACCAGGTTCAACCCACCATTTTGTTTCTTAAAATGTCCTGTACCAAGTCAGGAATATGGCAGTTGTTATCAAATAGATCTTTTCTATGTATGTTTGTGTTTGTTTTTGTTGTACATCAGTGTTCCTGTTGTTCCTATGTTTTACTCTTGTAGTTGATGTGTTTCCCTCGGTTTAAGTTTGTGACCCGGATTTGTTTTCTCTCAATTGATATATGACTCTTGAACACCGGTATACTACTGTTGCCTTTTTTTAAAGAGTCCTTGAATATGCACCAGCGTATTGAATTGACGTATTAAGAGCAATTCTCTGTAATCACCAAAATATTTCGGCACACACTAAAAATATTTGTTTTAAACTTTATTAGTTCAATAGAGCCACATGAGCTTAACAAAAATATTATTTCACTTAGCCCCATATGTTTACCGTTTCCTTGGTAACAGGACTTAAAGTGGCAAGAAAGAGGAAAATGCAGTGTTTACAAATTATGATCAATTATGTCTAATAAAAGAAAATAATATAGATATTCAGACATTTAAAACTTTTTCAGTTTAAAAAGCAAATAAAAATTGTGTTCAACAGTAAACTTTCTTAAAAAAATCTATATAGCTAAAATAGGGTAAAAGTGCAATAAAGGGGGTTTTAGAGCCTATTTTTATCAGGTGTTGTAAAAAATGCAGCCATTTCTTATATTGTTGATTATATGAATAGAGAGAATGGATTAAGGTTATACAAGAAAAGAAAAAAATCAGTGGGCAAACTTGACTGTGTTGAAATTAATTGACCCTGAAAAGTTGAGTTGTCCTGTATTTACCTAATCAAATTACCTCCTTTACGGAGTTCTCTTGTAGAGAAATAAATTAAAAACAGGAGGAAAATGTAAACAAATGCAGACAACAATGTTATTTTGCGAATTTCTTCATGTTTTATATTCAAGCATAATGGGAAATGGATAAATTTTCACAGTGATGTTAGCCTACACTTATATATATGGTTAAGTTGGTGTGATTTGCTCATATTTTGAAAATATTGTCAGAACAATGGAACTGTGTCTGTACTAAGACAGTGTATCATGGTATTTTATAGTTTATTTTGCTTACCGTAACTAACTTTTTTAATGTATTTATTTATATAATCTTCGAATAATTGTTATAAAATGTGTAGCATAAAAGATTTCGTAGGCAATTGTGACAACTGCAGTGACGACAGGTATTTTGAAAATGCTTCCATTGGAAAAAGAGACATGTATAAATTTTGTCAGAAATTTCTTTACTTAAATCTGACATTACATTGTACGTCACAACTGAGGATCTGTGATATTCATAAAATATTATCATCAAAACAACTAACAAGAGATATAGACATGATAGAAGGAAAATTGTGGTGTGCCTTCAGTAAATGTCATTTTGAAATATCATAATACTACAAAAGCAGTGGATCGACATGTTACACCCGAGATGTTTCAAAGAATTGTTACAAAGACAGGCATTTTCATTCCTATTGGAACATGTAAGTAGATACTATTTACCTAATACCATTTTTCTTTAAAAAAGATACAGTGATAAACCTCTTATAAAAAAGAAATCAAATGCAGCTGTCAGGTACCCCCCCCCCACCCCCCACCAAAAAAAAAACAAACAAAAAAAACCTTAGGGTTAATATTATCTACCATTTGGCTATGAACCTTAAGCTTATTGTTTTTAGCATGTGACAGCCATATGAACTTCTTTAATACCCCTTTTTTAAACTATAAAACATAAAATTATGTGAAGTTCTTTGAATCTTGTTTTTGAGAGACAAAAATTATAACATGAATGCTGTTTCACGTTTCCTTTCCTTTACCAGATTTGTAAGGTTTTGTACATGATAATCACATCATTTCATACCTGTCCTTATGAAATAAAAAATGTTGCAGCAATAATGCTGCAATGTTGCGGCTGCTGATCAGGTTGCCAGAAAATTGACGCCGGATAAGTGCTGAATGATGCCGCTAGCATCATTCTGGCTACATTGCAGCGCTATTTCCTTTCATGACAAAAAGCGCCAAAATGTTGCCATAAAGCACACATATAATTTTCTCATTCTTAATCTACTAAAATGATGCCAGAATAGAGCCAGAACATTGATAATGTCATTGATGATGTCACCAGTGTTTGAGCTTTTTACTGTGGTCATGGTGGTGTGTTAGAAGTGGACCATATGTTGCTTGAGCTTATGATTTTAGAATTGGGTGTTCTGTTATTGTGAAGACTTGTATGTAAACTTAGATTAACATGATTAATTAAATGCATTAAATAAAAGTTCAATCTCTCATTTAATTAAATCAAGGAAATTGTCTTCTTCCTGATAGACCTGGAGAGCATTTTCAAAAAATCCTAATTAACAGGAACGAACTATCATCTAATGGGGCGAATTGGTACCTTCTGAAACATAAGTCATGGTTTCTCTTCCCTTTCTCAATTTAACCCTTGCTAAAATTTTACAGAGCATGCTGAAAGAAGTTTGGTCAATTATGTCTTTGTAACCCTCTAAAGACAGCTTGAAAGTGCTATTTGTTTGGAAAAAAATGTAGTATAATCACGAATTTAGATTGCTAATCAGACAAAACACAATACCTTTGACTGAAGTGAAGGGGCTCCTGTTGGGATCATGGAAATTATGTTGGTGTTATTGAAGGTATAGATGTTGCATGTTGACAGTTCATGAGTTACACATTTAACTTTCCTTTTCCTCAATGTGGGAAAATTAAGTACATTACATATAGGAATAACTTCTGAGGACAGAACTTTACTTTCTTTAAAAGAAAAGTTATAATAATAACCCTGAGCACACAAAAAATCATAACGTTAAATAAAGGAGTTAAAACTTTTTCTCGGGTATACTAGCACTTAACTTGCCTGGTCAGACGTTACTTTACCTTTTTAGTCAATAATTAAAGGAAGCCAGAATTTAAAGGCATTAGTGGCGCAATAGTGCCAGAAAACTAATTTGCATACAAAATCAAAAACAATATCTGCATTGAAGCCACAACATGTTGCGACAACGAAGCCACAGCATTTTCTGGCACCAGTGCCAGAAAACTAATTTGCATATGAAATACGCTAATGCAGCATCATTGCCACAACATGTTGGTGCAATGAAGCCGCAACATAGCCCTAATGTTGTCACAACTACATGTATGCGCCAGAAGGCTTATATTCCGATAAGGGCGCGGACAGCCTTCTTTTATTCATGTTTACTTGAGGTACATGTATGTTTTAAAATTCATGTTTTTATGTACATACATGTACATGTATATGACCCAACAAAAAAGTATGTGGGTTTACTGTACACCTACCTACCCTAATTTCAGTATGTGATCCAACAAAAAAGTATGTGGGTTTACTGTACCCCTACTTACCCTACTATTTTTGATTAAGTACTGTTAAAGTCACATTATGTTGCTCCCATAGACTCAATGTAAAAAAAAAAAAAAAAATCCCTACCTACCTACCCTATTTTTTTTCAACAAAACAGTAAACACACATATTTTTTTGTTTGGCCTAAATAGTTTTGATAGTGATACACAGAATGAGATCAATTGTGTATCTATTTTCTTTTATATTACAGCAATTTGTAGACTGTGTAGAGAAAACTATTTGTAAATAACAGTATTGAGCATGTTGAGGAGGTATGTCTTTTCATATACATGTATAAATATGATTCCCTGCACACATGTATACTCAATAGTCAATAGTGAGTTTATTGTTATGTCATGTATGTATGGGATCCATATTGTAACTACTTGTCAAACTGCATATGTACTCAGTTTTACTATGACAAGAATAAGAAGATCTTTCAATTCAGAAATAACATTAAACTTTAAAGTTCCAATTTGGTCTTCATATTCACTAAGCTTTTGCACAATTTATTTGGTAAACTAGTTTCATCATTAAGCATTAGTAAAAAATCTATTAAAATAAAAAACAAGGTTTTAATTGATCTAATTTACATGTACACTTAGGGCCAATAGGGGTTAAACTATGCATTCATGCATGCATAATTGAGGGTAAATTAAGGGTAAATTTCTAAATCATTTGTGTATAAAACATACCTCAACTGTACCCTAACCCATTCATATATTACTAAACCCTCTAAGATAGGTTGGTTTTTGCTTCAATATTATCATGTGTATTCCAGAATTCATTATTTCAATTAGTACCTTGTTTAAAGTATTCTTAAAAATTTTTCTTTTTTTTTAATTTAGGAGAACACTATTGAGACAAATACAAAGAAAAGATTGCAGAAGCTGAAATACTACCACCTTAAAGAAAGAGGGTAGGTATAACTGTATATAAAATAGTATCATTGCATACACTTTATAAGATGTCTCATAAACTTGACTTTATAAGATATCTTGTAAAAGTATTTAAGATATCTTGTATAATATCAGATTATTACATGGCATTTTTCATATCGCATGTATTATCAGCCCTAGGTTTAATATTAGCACAAGAGCCGCATGGCTTGAGGACTGATATTGGCCGAGGGCTGATAATACATGTGATATGAAAAATGACATGCTATGATCTTTTTATCATATGCTTCAACAATGGAGAAAATAACAGATTAATATATTGATCTTTTACGTGGTTCTTAAATAGCAGTTCAAAGAGTGAAATAGTATTAGTTACATAGTGTGCTAGTGACCTAATACGGTATATATGGGGTCAGTAAATTCCATATGGAGTGAGAGCAAAGCTCGAATCCCATATGGAATTTACTGACCCATATATACCGTATTACGTCACTAGCACACTATGTAACGAATTTATCTTACCGACTATCTTAACGTGTGAAATTTAGACTAGTGACCTATCAAAATGAGCACTGAAGTCTTCAATACTTTTAGCATTAAGAAACTTCTCTCATTGATCCTACAAAAACAGCTGCCAACAATAACAACTTGTTAGGTTTAAATGTGTTTTATGAATTCATTTCAATCTTAATCATCAATTTCTTCGTCTGTTGAAATCTTTAAGATGTTTTCTCAATACCGTTTTGTTTTTATGAAGGACGCAACACCACTACTAACCATGTAAGACAAAATAAGCCCCGCCTCGTTTCTAACCTCATATGGAATATAAAGGGACGTAACTCCACTACTAACCGTGTATGAAATAAGCCCCGCCTACCTTCTAACCTTATATGGAATATAAAGGGACATAACTCCACTACTAACCGTGTATGAAATAAGCCCCGCCTCCCTACTAACCTAATATGAAATATACACAGTCTCCACGCGGACGCTTTAAACCAATCATATTCCTAGAAATGTTTAGGAGGTAAGATAATCACGGATGTCAGACCCCAAATGTTGTACAATCGATATAAAATCTTTCTATCATATGCCTCAACAATGAAGAAAAAAAGTCAGTATGGTATATTTTAATACGGACGATAAAAAAATAATCCAACAATATACATAATAAACACTGTTTGGAAAAGTCAACATTTTTAAAGTAACTTTCTTAATTATGTTAAAAATGCATTTATTTTATCATTTGTTTATTGTTTGTTTTTTTTTTCCATTTTACACAATATACTTTCCAGAATCCAAATAATTGTTTTGTACCCTACTTTGTAATGTTTTTCACTGAAAACGTACCATTGAGGTGTATTTTCCAGAATTTGCCGAGTATTACCGGAATGCCATGCAATAACGTTACGGAAAGGCATGTGATAAAAGTCGAAGCATGTGATAAACTTTTCATATCAGACCGCTAAGCACCAATTCGAAAAAATATGGAATATACGTAAATGTAATGCTATTATCATATGGTAAAAATCATATGTTATTTAGTCTAAGTATATGATAATATATTTTATATCTTTCATGAGATATCTTATAAAAAGTTTATAAAATATCTCATAAACTTTAGAAGATATAAGATTTTCAAGATATCCAATTAGGAGCTAACTGTATTGAATTTGCAGATTTGGAGCCATCACTCATGGATTTGATGGTCGCAAATTGAGTTTACTAGCGACACGTTAGCGGAGCCAGTAAACGGATATTTGCAACCATCAAATCATAGATTGATGGCTCCAAATCTTAAGATTGATATATACCCTGAAAATTACGACTTTATCCAATGAAATTTGACGTACGTACGTTACAACGAATGTTGCATTAGAATGAATGTTATAGGACATCTGATATAATTTATAAGATCTCTTATTGTCCCCACCGGAGGGACATAGAAATACCGGTGTCCGTGCGTCCGTCTGTCCAAAATCAGTTTCTGAACCGTAACTTTTGAACACCTTCATATAATTTTTCAAACTTACACAGTTGAATGTTTATTAGGTAAGGAAGATCCATATTGATTTTCATGTTTATAGGTCAAAGGTCGAGGTCACAGATACTTAATGATGTTGAATTTTAGCTGACAATCGGTTTCTGGACTGTTACTTTTGAACACCTTCATATTATTTCTTCAAACTTACACAGTTGAATGTTATTAGGTAAGGAAGATCCTATTGATTTTGATGTTTCTAGTCATTCAAAGGTCAAGGTCACAAGTGCTTTATGGAAATATTATATTTTAGCACCAGTGGGGGACCCCGGAGCCTCCTCTTGTTTAGTTTATAAGATATCTTATTTATTTTATAAGATATCTCATAAATTAGATATAAGATATTTCATTAACTTTATTTGATATCTTATCTTTTTATTCAGACATAGGAGCCCTATAGTATTCAGCTTTCCGTCTGTCCGTCACAAACAGTTTTCACAAAATAAATCAAAAAGGCTATCACAAATCAATGTGAAAGTTTGATGGCTACCTATCAAAAAGCAGGGATACCACTAGTGAGCAATGACTCACAGCACATCTTGTTTTATATTGTGTCTATCAGAATTCATTTAGTATCCAATCTTTTGTAGGCACTTGATAAAGTACCAGGGAAGCGTTACAGGGTGAAGGTTGTTGACACAATCCTTGATTTAGATGTAACCAAGAATAAAGAAATAATAACCAATATTACAAGTTTTTACAACTTTAGATTTGAGAGCAGTCATTTTAGGATGTGGCAGACATACAATATTGATGAAGGTATTACCTTTATATTCAAGATAAAGAAAAAAACAGATTACAAATAACATATAGTTTTAAACATAACACAACCACTGAAAATACAGGGTCTGGCTTGTACACAGGTGGGTAAAAGAAGTCTATAAGTACTCAACCCTCCTCCGAAATCATGGTTCAGAGGTTAAAAGTATATAAAGACAATTAAAAGCAATACCAATACTAAATTCAATAAGCTCAGCACTTCATCTTAAAACATAAAAATTAAATCATCTTGATAAAAGGTTGCATTGAGCCTATTGATAAAAGACCACAAACTCCTAGACTAGAATGGATGCTATAAAATTCACGTAATTTTATATCATAACGACATATAAAATCTATAGAGTTTATGATCTTGAAGTTGGTTATTTTTTTTAAACTTCCATATTGATCAATTTAACAAACAATAAAATGAATACAGGTTCTTTAATTACAATTTTCATTTCCAGAAAGCTTGTGACTTTAAAATCAACAAAGAATTCTGTGCAGTTAAAAGTACTCAATGACTGGACAGAGATGTCTTTTAATGACCTCATTACTGAAGGTAATTTTATAATTATTTCATTTACTAACTGTCATGTACAAAACTTAAGCACACTTGTAAGACAATGACCATTATTATATTTTGTCACAATAACCGAGAAAACCAACACAAAACTCAATTAACATTGTTATGCATCATTTATATTCCCTACTTGTGGGTTACAGGATTATGGGTATCGACAGAATCTTATTATAGATAATCAGGCTGTCCATTGTTGAAAGAGAAATTTATACATGTTGTATCGTTGTCCTTTTTAGGTCACCTGGCCCATTTTGAGTCCGTCTGGCATAAACTTTTCAAAATCTTCTGATACAACTGGGCCAATTGGAACTGAATTGGTTAATGTAGTAAATTTGAATTTTTCTATTTTTTGGGAAACCATTTTATTTTATTTATCCTCTTTTAGGAACAGAACAGGCTTCAAAACAACAGAAGCAGACATTCATTTGTTCTATGGATGGCTGCATTCAAGAACCAGATCAGTCTTGATCAACACCTCCTTCAAGGCAGCTGTGAATATAAGCTAGAGAAAGGCCCATTAAAAGATCAGGCAAAGTTCTATATGCCCAAAAGCTGTCAAATAATGTACATCATTGTCCTGATATGCAAGCAGTCTTACTAGAAAATGCATGTACTACAGACTTGAGTGCCAAAGAAATGTGATGGGCATTGAAAGTGAAAAAGAAAAAGATTTTCTTTAGCATCAAACAGAAAGAATTCATGACGGATTTATTTTATTTATCTTGAAAGGATGCAAGAAGCAGCCATATTGGATTCAACAACATTATATTTTCCCAATAATAGGCGAAATAGAAAAAAAAAAACGCCTACCTTAAACTACTTTTTGATAGCTTATATCCAAATTTGAAGCGTAAACAAAGCCCCAAAACATACTATGTTACAGTTTTACACTTGAAGTATTCATATGACGTCATGATGTTGCTTTGAAGTTTATGTGCCAAAGAGGTCAACAACATTTTGTGGAATTTTTATTTTAAGCAACTATATGTCCAAATAAAAAACAGAAACAATATCTTTATTGATTATTGCATTAGAATGGATATAACTGTATTGTATTTTAAGGTTTGTGGACGTAAATCTAGATTTTACTGTTGCAATTATCCGTTTACCTAGCTCTGCTACAGGTCGCTAGGTAAACTCAATTTGCGACAGTAATATCTACGTTTTATGTCCGAAAAGGTTAAAATACAATACAGTTATCTCCTAAATTACCTACACATGATTGCACCAATGTGAGTTTAATATAATGAAATTTGCATGTACTTAGAAGGTGTTTTACTTTATTTTAAATATTTAAGTCGGACCAGCATTTTACCCAAATAGCAAACTTTGTTGATCTGTATCAGTTAAAACTAATATGCACAATCAGTTCTTTCTTCCTCTGTATTCAATTACAAAATTAAATCTTTAAAATGTAAAGATACATACTTAATTTTAGAAAGAAAAAATTGTAAAATTTTCGAAATTCGGTTACCATAGCAACCATTTTATTAATTTCATTAAACAAAACTATTTTTCTGGACTGAAAAATTTAACTGATCAATTTTGTTAAATTGTAAGAAATTTAATGCCATCTTTGTATTGTTTAAATATGGAAATTACTTGGATCATTATTGACTTGTAGAAAATACAATTTACAGAATTTGAAAATCTTGTGTTTTTCATTCATTAAAAATATTTTTGCAATTATTTGCCCATTGATTTTATTTTATATTCTGGAAGACCTATATTGGTTCTTTCTAAATATACCTAACATTTTACTAGGAGACGCTGCATTCAAGAAAAAAATTCACTTGAATACCCTGTATTTACGCATTTTTCACTGAAATCCAAATTTGCCATTTTAGCATATCTTTACTAGCTGGTAGCAAAATAACTGATAATGGTAAAAGTAAAACATATGTGAATTTCAAACAGCTTAAAAGTCAGTTATATTATATTATTCAGAAAAAAGGATATGTTACACATAAATCAAGTACTAAACAGTGCAAAATGTCGTTTTTCACTTTTGAAGAGATAAAATTTGACCTTTATTGCTAAAATCAACCTATGTGGTTTCCATGGCAACCAGAATATTCCGGAACAATTTGTTGCCTATTATTGCCTTTATGTATGGTACTGGCTATTATATAAAAGTTTCATCAAAATCTGAGACCATGTGTGCCAGACCCTATTAGAATTTCTTTGGTGGTTACAGAGAATTGCTCTTAACAGTTAATTTGAATGAAACCTTTTATTTCATTTTTTGGAATACAAACATGCTATTATTATTAGAATTTAGAGCAGTTTAGTTAATAGTTCTAGTTTGATATCATAGACACGTATCATATCTCTAAAAAACATACTATTGTTTGATTGGTATTTTATTCGAGGGGAAATTTTCAATTAACACAAAACAAAAGTGACAAGTTTTACAATTATTGTTTAGTATTAAGGTACATAAGGTCAAAATGAATATTTAGAATATAGCAAAGTGCTCTCAACCAATGCAATTGTAGGATTTGATGCCTCTTAATTGTGTAGAACGAATGTTAATCATGTTCTTAGAAAGGGATTATTCTATTATTTGGGTCTATTTACAGTTCAAAACAAAGAGTTTCTATATATGATTTACAACTGCCCTGAAGCACATTTACCAGATTGAAAGGACTTATTAAAAAGTAATATATTGAAAGGAATTGTATACGACTGTAATACAAGTGAGAGGTTTCGCTGGCGCTATAAAACCAGGTTTAATCCACCATTTTCTACATAAGAAAATACCTGTTCCAAGTCAGGAATATGACAGTTGTTATCCATTCGTTTGATGTGTTTGAGCTTTTGATTTTGTCATTTACTCAGAGACTTAACGTTTAGAATTGTCATAAGAGTTCGGTATTTTTGTTATTTTTTTTTCGATTTCGATTGTGGCAGGTTCAAATCGAATTGGATCTCTTTTGTGCATAAGTATAAATTTTGTCGAAAAAAAATCCACAGAAAGATAATAGATTGTTCTTTCTAAAGCATTAATTTGCATCTCTGCCCCCGGCGATAGTTTTTTTTTTTTAAATCCACAAAATGGGCAATAATTGCATCGAAAAGAGAAAGTCGAGTGCACTTTTTCATGTTCGGGCGTATTGCTTTCTAGATTATATAGTTCATTAGAAAAGTGTCATGCTGATTCATTTACATTATGTGGAGCAGGAGACAATGACTCGTGTGAGAAAAAGTATGTGATTTTTGTAATGAAATTTGTTTGACTAATTTTATGTGGACTTTGTAGTTTACCACATTTACATGTTAAATTTTGGTGTCATAGAATTGAAAGTTTTCATTCTTCATGTGGTCAAGTAAACTTATCACGTGTAAATTAACAAGTCAACACAATGAAGACCTGAGTGTCTAAACTATTTTGTTTGTTTTATATATTATTATAAAATATGTATAATTGTCTAAGATCTTTGATAACCCTTGCTTTTATGTCTTTAAAATCTTTAAAAACAATTTTTAGACTTTAGTAATGTGTTAGGCAGAGAAAAATTACCATTCATTCCGGTATGAAGACTATAATTTCAAATTATTAGCAACCCTATACGTGAGAAACAAAAGTAGAACTAGTGACTCACATTATTTAGGGTGGGGTTTGAGTTTTATGCTCTTTTTTATTTCTATGCTGTATGTTGTACGACATTACTTATTGTCAATTTTTGTTTGAGTGTTATCGTTTCATTTTTACTATTCCTACGGTTCCTTCTTCTTTCGTTTTTAATTTCAAATTTGGTGTGTACTAGTGCACGAAATTATGCGTAGACTCGACTGTATAATCGTTTGTTGAGAAATACGTAAATGAAAAATATACAAGTACATTACAATATGTAAACAACAGAATGACATGAATTAACGACCTCACACCAGGACACGAAATATTAATTGTTCACGTAAATGGATAAACGTCACAAAATTAAACGACATCATATTATCACTACAAGGTGGTTATAACCACAACCTGTTTTTGAAATATTTTTGTGTACATTGAAAAGAGATATATAGCTTTCACACCCTATGACTGGCCACGAATAACTATTAAATGTTTGGAGCTCTATAGGTGATTTTATTTCAAATTCTATGAATTCCAAATTTAAACAATATTTCATCATTTTCCAAGAAATTAAAATTTCCAAAATACATAACCACAGCTGTGTCAAATTTTATTTGGCAATTCATTACCATAGATATTATAAAATACATTCTTATTCACTTGATTTGTTATACATTTTCAAAAAGTGACGAAGCAATCATGAAGTGTAAAATAACACTTTCGCTGATAAGTATTTTTTTTCTAATAATTCCGAATGTTTATCCTAAGAGAATCACATTGAAGGAAATTAAAAAAGGTCAGTAAACACAATGTCACACGTACATAAATTGTAATGAAAAAGATAAGTTTACACAATGCAACAAAACAAAATATATAAAATGTAAACACATATATATGTATATGTATATATGATTGTTTTGTTCAATATTGTAATTATTAAATGAATAAATTCACTTTATCTTATTTATAATATTAACTTAAAAGTGTTAGATATGTGTTGATTTGTTTGAGTTATTCATATTTTCATTTTTGTAAAAATCAGCTTGAAATCTTGAAAACGAAAAACCATATGCTCAAATCATCAGACCAACATTTATCTGTGCCGTGCATTTATTGTAGATTGTATTCGACTTAAAATTGAGTCAGACCAATATTAACATGTAAACCTTTATCTTGACATATAAATATTTTATTAATTGGACCGATTTAACAATATTGAAATTTATTTTCCTTATTTTGTACACATAAAACATATCTCTATGTTATTTTCAGCCACGGGTATTTTGAAAGCAATTTCAGGCAAAGACCTCTCAAAACATCTAACAATAAAGGATGTGGATTTGAAAGGAGGATCGTACATCAAAAAGTAAGACAACACTAACGTTTACTTTCTGAATACAATTAGTAACAATGAGGCAATACAATTTTGTTATCTTCTGCAAAGTTATGTTTTTTAAAATAATGTAATGAACGTCATCCCTTTGGTCATACATCTTATCCTTTTAGCAAGGATGTATTCGTCTTTCTCTTTCTATTGTTTTCAGACACTCACAATTTTAAAGTGTTATTTCCATTTTAATATATAACTACACGTCTCTGATTTAACTATTCAAACGACTGCTTTAACATACTAGTAATATTGAATTATGTAAATCAGTTGTAAGATATGTGTGTTCTCGAACGCTTTTCAAAAATTGTTAACATTGAAATATCTGTTATTCATATGTAATCTATTAAACAATAATTTTATTGTCTAATCAATCAGTATAAAGATAACTCATGTTGACATACCGAGAATATCGATCAAGGGTGATTGGGAGAAAAATATTGTTGTCGAAGCATCCAACATTGGCCTCGGAATAACAGCTGACTGGAGGGTAAAAAAGTAAGTGCATGAAATAGGAACCTAACTATTTGTCATAAGATTGTACTTTTTTTACTTTGGGATTTTTTTTCTAGGGTTTTGCCGTAAGGCGACTTTTAATAAACTGTGTACCATAGTGTTATTCCATAAGTTAAAATTTGTAAAATAATATATTTCTAGTCAACTTTGAACGTTAATATTCAATAACATTTTTTTAAGTTTCAAGCAGAAGATTTAAATCCCGTTTTCCATTTCGATTTGATAGCATTACTTTTTAAAATTTCGGTATTTGTTTGTTTTTGGGTTTTTACATTTTTACTAATTTCTCGAAATTGAAATTAAGACCAACTCAGTTTATGTTCAGACTATTTGGTATGTGTTATTAACTTGTACTCGTCAATAGCAGACTGAATTGTCTGAACAACTACTGATATTACATGTGGAGTAGGATCTGCTAACCCTGAGATCCCCCCAGTTTATGGTCGGGTTCGTGTTACTAAGCCTTTAGTTTGTAGTTTATGTTTAGTTTTGTGTGCCGTTGTTTGTCTGTTGGTCTTTTCCCTTTTTTGCCGTAGCGTTGCTAGTGCATTTTTTAAATTATTGGTTTAAATGTCTTTCTGGTATCTTACGCCTCTCTTCTACTGAACAGTACTGAATTGACTGAACACGACTTGTCTGAACATTAATGAATTAATCTCATCAGAAAAAAAAAGAACATGATTGAACACTTTATAGTTCAGACTGTTCGGATAATGTTAAGATCAAAATGACTGTTTCAGATTACCATTGTTGTGGTACATGTCTACCGTGGCCGACTGGACTGCCACTATCTGATGTTTCGCTTGCCGATGGATGACGTTATTTTGGTGTACATATACAGTGTCAGAGTAAGGTGGTGGTCGAATTTTTGACCTAGACGATTCTCTGCGAATACGTTGCATTTCACCTTGTAATTACTTCGTCGATAATCTACAAACTCATCTTTGAGGCTACTTTTCCTGTATAGGTTCGATTATTCTATACAGTACAGCAATGTGTCTCTGTAGCTCGCAAAGAGCTGTCCTTGGCTTTTTTTTATCTATCTGAATAGTTCTGATCAAGGTTATTCAAGTAAGCGCTTTGCATGCACCAAATTAATAAAAGTGTATTTTTCATTGCCAGTAACTTGAGTTCAATGTCTGTCTAGAAGATTTTAGCAATTGCGAGTCCATCGGCCTCTTTTGAACAGTTCAAGTAGACGCCTGGTTTCAGTTTGCATTCCATGTTAATCTGATTAACCGATGTTTACCTTAAACTCAATTATGGCCTAATTGATATATTGAAAATGTATTAAGAAAATGAGAAAGTGCTACTGAAAATCGTACATTATAGAAAAGAACGAGCAAATGATGTAAATAATTAACAGTTTATAGTTACTTCATGAAGACATTTACAAGATAAACGAAAATCAGACAAAATAGCGATCACAGTTTATACAAATGAAAACGAAATTTAGAGCGTATTGTATCAATCGTGTCAACTTGTGTAAAAAAAAATGTGAATAAATAATAAAAACAAAGGTGTGTCCAAGAACAAAGAAGTTTTAATTTCCATTTGGAAACATATAACATTGAAGTGTATTTTTTCAGGCGTATTTTATTTATAAAATATCGGGAGACTGGTACTTTAAGAGCATCTGTTTCAAACGTGACGTTCCAGGTAACCTTGAGTAAGTCAAACAATATAAAAGTAAAAATAAAAATAAAATAATAAAATAATGATTTACTATCGACAAAAAAAAAAAGACATATACAACCTAAAACAATTTTTATTAAGCATTTTCGTTCATTCCGTTAAGTTATTACTTTTGGAATACATTTATTGATGTTAAATATTTGTAACCAATACACCTTCTGTTATTTAGTAGCAAAATTGATAATAAAAAACCAACACAAGTAAAACAAATGTGTCATTCACATTTCCATCTACACAACACGTGCTCCTCGAATAATGTTTGTATGTAACACTTATTCGGCTTAGAATACAACTATGAAAGTATGAGTTGTTTGCTGGTATGTCTTAACCATACAGGACCCTATCATTATTTTCATTTTCATTTTATTGAATTGTGCTTTAACATGATAAACAAGGAAATTTTCAAATAAGCTAAAATATTATATTTCAATTCAATTCAATAAGAAATGACTTTTTGTAGACACGCGCACATTTAGTGTTGAGAATTGTTCTGAATCAATTGGTTCCTTTAAAGTCAAACTTAAAGGCAAACTATTGGCATGGGTTATAAGAACATTTGTGAATGTTGACAAACTGTTAAAGCGGAAACTTAAAGGGCAGGTAAGTAGTTTAATTAAGATATATTAATAGAAACATAAAGAATATGATCGACATTTTGTTTGAAATCTAATAACTTCAGTCAACAGTAGTGAATCTACTTTCGGCCAAACCGTTCAGAATTTTGTCCTTGATTTTACTTTTGCCTTTTTGATTGAGCCTTATTGATGGTTTCTTGTGGACAAAACTTCCGTCTGGCGTACAATATTATGAGCTTGGTATCTTTGATTGTTTTCTTACCGCTGGTCAAATCTCATAAACAAATTGAGTAGGAAAACAGAAAGATCACAAACAAAAACAGGATAATTTCATGACTGCCAAAATTGAAAGATTACGAGAGCGTTGACAGGGTTATGGTCTCCTACTATGCATACATTACCCTCTGTGCAAAACCGCACTTACTTAAGTTTTTACATTCGGGAATAGGTCATAATCGACAAAATAAAAGATTAGATCTCTTTAATTCCGGCATTTAAAGATAAAGTAACACGAAAATATATCGGTTGTTAGGTTATACAGATATACATTGTATTATAACATCAAGTACACATTTTTGACAACTTTTTCTCGTTTCATAACAAATCTAGCTTTCAACTTGAGAGCAACAAAAAAGAAAACAAAGTTATAACAAATGACAAAGTCAATTTTGTAAGAGTGTCCCTTTTGCAATTGTTGTTAGCAAGATTTATGTAAGTTAAACTAGTATGAACAATATATCCACAGAATGATAGTCATGATGTATAATTTATTAACAAAAAAATAACTATTATTAGATATGCAAGGCTATAAGTAAAGAGATCATTAAGCATTCATCAAGAATTTCAAGAATAATTCAAGGATAATGAACAAGTATTATAAAATAGTAAGTATGATCGTTGATTTAATTAAAAGGATAGTTATTAGTGGTCATCCTTTCATTTCACAATTTTTTTTTTTCTTCAAATTTAATACCCAGGAAAGCCATAAGTATACTAAGTATATTCCTGTACCGCAACATTCACATACTAGTGTTGTAAAACGTTTTTTAAACGATTCTACGATTCTAAAAATCACCAAAATTTGCAACTTTTCAAAGCTTTGAGAGACGTGTGGATATCAAACTCTCATGCCTCACCGAACACCTTACCGTGGTAAATGCAACGGACAAACCAATCAAATTGAAATATTAATGATAACGCAATGTAACAATTTAACATTATAAACTGCATAATATAAAAAAGAGACAACTTATCACGAGATCCCAAATGACATATAGGTCACCGTACGGCCTTCAACAATGAGCAAAGGCCTTACCGCATAGTCATCTATATAAGGCCCCGAAATGACAATAGTTCAAACGAGCAAAACTAACGGCCTAATTAATGTACAAAAAATGAACGAAAAAAAATGTAACACAGCAACAAACGCTCCCCTAACCTAGGACAGTGGTGTAACAGTAGAACATAAGAACGAACTATAAAAAATCAGTCGAAAAAGGCTTAACTCATCAGATTGAAACAAATAGAAATACATCTAACCAAAACACAGAGTGAACGTGGCCGGGTACTTGTACATCCCAACAACAAAAAGACACCAAGTACAGATCTGAGAGTACTCTCAGTTACTGACAGCTAGTTCAATGCCAATAACAACCAACTCATATAAAAATCATGCATCTAAGACTAAATTATCAATCAGTACACATCCAACATGCAAAGAATTCAGTGTAAAGACGTCATAAACATTCAGAGAAAACATGACCTTGTGCAATTCCAAGATACAGGTAGCGACTGATTGTTGATCAATTTAAGTGCACATGTATATAACAATAATATTTAGTTTGCTTTTAATTTACTGATAACAAAAATCAATATTAATACCAATAAAAAACATTTTCCAAAGATCTAATTACAGTGCTGAATTTGTAACCTTTTAGAATAAGTTTATTTAAAGGATCGATAAGTTTACCAGAATCGTTTCTAAATTTCCGGGCATGGTAAACAACATCTTTGTAAAAATAAGGATGTGATACCACGTTAGAAATCAGTTTTCTACAGGTTCAACCAAACTTCAAAACAAAATCTTTATATCTATGGTAGCATTTAATAAAGGATTTAAGTAGTTCATGGATACGAAATATCTGACTTAATAATTTACCAGTAATACACAAATTACGTTCATTAAAATCAAAAACGTTACAACAGATACGGGAGTAGCGAACGAGTTGTAAAATATAAACACCGTAAGATGGTGCAAAAAGAACATCACCATCCAAAAAAGGAATGAATAATAGGAGACGAAAAATCGTTCCTTATGTCGTAAATTTTATTGTAGAGTTTCCCGTGTAAAACTGAAATATCTAATTTTAGGAGAGGTCAGTTATTAACGTTTACATTTGATTTATCTTAAGTAAGTTTCTTTGGGTCAATTTCTGCGGAATATTTTGAAAATTCTTGATTATTTAACGAAAAAATATCATCAAGATAACAATAATTGAGATTATCAATTTAATGCAATTTGGTCTGGTCTTTACTGAGTTTAGTCATAAACTGTGATTCATAACGGTACAAAACAAGTCTGATATTAAAGGGGCGCAATTAGTGCCCATAGGAATACATTCAAACTGTCGATATACTTTGTTTCCAAAACGTACATAAATATTATCAAAGAGAAAGTTAACATCTTTAATCATCTCATCACACCTCTAGTAAGTATATCTAGCATATTTACCTTTCTCATTAGAGAATAAGACTTTAAGTGAGTTGCAGCAAATAGATTTGCATTCAGATTTACCAAACGATCATTTATTTATTGAAATAGGAAAACTTTTGTTTGATAAGATTGTCTGGAAGTGCAATGTTGAGAGTTGAAAAGTCAAAATCGCCAACAGAATCTAAAGGACCATCAAAATCATGTAATTACAGATGGGTGCAGTCCTGACCTGTACAGCAAGTTAATTTGCTAACCAGACATTTTGACTGGTCAAAGTTAACCTGCGACAGGATTTAGAACTGCTCTGACCAGTCATAGGACCACGATCAAGTTAACTTGAAAAGCGGACTTGGTCCTAGGACTGTTTTTATGACTGCCGATATCAGTCCTGCAATAAGCTAACTTTAATTTTGACAACTCCGATTAAACAAGACCTGATCTCAAGTTAACTTTTGGCTGGTCTGCTCAACACCAAGTTCACTTGTAACCAGGACCGCTCTACATCGATTCATTAAATATTTTTAAATGTCTTTGTTTCTTGATAATACAAGACAGGTTAAATACATGTGTGAATAAAATACGCATAAAACTTTGATTTGTTATACAAATTTCTCCGTTATCTGCCTTTTTTATCAATTGAAAACGATATTGGTTACACTGCTAACGTGCATTGAATATATATTTCAATAAATATTAAATTCTTGAAGTCGTATATACATGTATTCTATATAAAATGTTACATAAATTGTATAAAATAATCATGATAAATGAATGCAATATTTGTGTACAGTTACTGATATATATCATGTTTATAGTCGGCTATAATTCAGAGTGACAACATTACTAATGTTCCCTTTTCTGCATCAATTAACAGTGCCAGCATGTCCTCTTTGTATTCAAATAATTAAATCATCACCAAAAATCAGCACTTTTCATTTCTCAGACTGGCTCGCTTAACTATATTATTTGACCGCATCAACCAAAACTGACCATATTTGCACTTTATTATGTATATAGCCGCATGATAAATCAGTAATTTTATTTTTTTTTTATGTCAGGATGGATTGTGTGATACAAATGACAGCAATATTGGAATACAACGACTACAAAATTTTGTCCGCATCAATTAAGAGTGCCAGCATGTCCTCTTTTTATTCAAAATATTGATGCGTACCAAAATGTCAGGGGTTTTGATGCCTCAGGCTTGCTTGTATAACAAAATTATTTGACCGCATCAACCAAAACTGACCACATTTGCACTTTTTATGTAAATTTATATGGCCGCATAATAAATCAATAATGTTGTTTATGTCAGAATGGATTGTATAATACAAATGACAGAAATATTGGAACACAATGACTACAAAATTTATTTTGTCAGTATTTAATCAAAAGTGCCAGCATAACCTCTTTTTATTTAAAATATTGACGCGTACCAATAATTCAGTAGTTTTGATACCTTAGGCTGGCTCGAATAACAAAAATAATTGACCGCAGCAACCAAAACTGACCATATTTGCACTTTATTATGTAAATTTATATGGCCGCATAATCAATCAGTAATTTTGTTTATGTCAGGATGGATTGCATAATACAAATGACAGCACTGTTTTTGTAGTCATTGTGTTCCAATATTGCTGTTATTTGTATTATACAATCCATCCTGACATAAACAAATATACTGATTTATTATGCGGCCATATAAATTTACATAATAAAATGCAAATATGGTCAGTTTTGGTTGATGCGGTCCGCATTACAAATGACATCAATATTGGAACACAATGACTACAAAATTTTGTCCGCATTAATCAAGAGTTCCAGCATGTCCTCTTTGTATTCAAAATAATGACGCGTACCAATAATTCAGTAGTTTTGATACCTTAGGCTGGCTTGTATAACAAAATTATTTGACCGTATCAACCAAAACTGACCATATTTGCACTTTATTATGTAAATTTATATGGCCGCGTAATAAATCAGTAATTTTGTTTATGTCAGGATGGATTGTATAATACAAATGACATCAATATTGAAACACAATGCCTACAAAATTTTGTCCGCATCAATTTAGAGTGCCAACATGTCATCTTTTATTCAAGTTAATGGCGCGTCACAAAAAATTAGTAGTTTTGATATTTCAAGCTGGCGTGTATAACAAAACTATTTGACCGCATCATCCAACAATGACATGAATGATTATATTTGTACTATATAATGAAAAGTATGAGAACGTATCATCTGGGAATAGTATACTAGACGAGATGGTTTTTAATATATATCCGGACACTATTCAATTTTCGTTTGAACATTTTGTCAAAAACAGAATCGTAAATCCAAGTCAAACAACAACAAAGTGAATTACGATAACTAATCCATGTAATTCATATAATATTATGTTTAGAAAGAGACTGTAAGAAATGGGGAACGAAGCAACGTCAACAATGATGTTTATATCCCATCATATAATAATAGTTTTCCAATGCGTAGAATAACCTTTCTATCTGCATTCAAATTGAAGAAAACCTTTCATTTCCTTATGATAGCTGTATGTATATATGTTGATTAACAAGTTTAAAATTTTATAGCCATTATTTTATGTATATAAGAATATAAAATGAAAAAAAAATGTTTAATGTGTATAATATGTATACAGAGTCACTAACGAGTATAGTAATTTGCTATACTGGAGGAAATGAACAATACGATTATTGTTTAAAAAATAAAAACTCAGGGTTAATATGAAAAGTCTTAAACTCGGCAATCTGTCCTGAGGTCTGGTCATTAGCAGACCTTTCCACATAGATATAAGAAGATGTGGTATAAGTGCCAATGAGACAACTCTCCATCCAAGTCAAAATTTATAAAAGTAGACCATTATAGGTCAAAGTACGTTTTCAACACGGAGCCTTGGCTCACACCGAACAGTAAGCTATAAAGGGCCCTGGTCTGGGACAGACTTGTCCTCAGGTCTTGTCTGGGGCAGACCTGTCCTTAGGACTGGTCAATAGCAGACTTGTCCACAGGTCTGGTCTAGAGCAGACTTGTCAACAGGTCTGCAGCAGTCTTAAAAAAGCAGACCTAGGTCTGGTCTACCCTCGACGAAGTTAACTTCCTTGTCTGCTTAAAATTTCTTAAGTTAACTTGAAAAACAGTCATAAAGTCTGCTCCAAGTTAACTTTTGTACAGGTTAGGACTGCACCCATCTGTAATCTAAAACATCCAAAGAATTTTTTACACTCCAAAAATAGTTGTGTACACTGTCATTTAGAACGACAACAATTAGTTCTGGTAAGCAATACAATGGAATAAAACTGAAGCTTTTTTTTTAAATTCATTTTTTAGGTTGTACGAATAGGATACTACATACAAGTACCATTAAAAGAACGACGAAGACAATATTTAATAAATATTATCATGTTCAATGATTTACTCTGTCTTATTTATGATTTAAAAAAAAGCCTTCCAACGAGGTTGTTTGCACATGAACTTGTACATGGCAGTCAGATGTACTTAGTTTTACAATGTGTTAGACTTAAATTGCAAATGTCTTATAGCATATGCATTCGGCTTCAACCGTATACTTTCTTGTTTCTCCTAGATTGGGGTCCCAGTGGTCATTCCGATTCTCTGTTATTTGAGAATGTGTAAATATTTCTTAAATGGTTGCGACCCCCACCCTAAACATATGTTTTTTTCATACCTAGATGAATTGAATAATATATTGACTGAGGCCATAAGTGTCATACCAATCCCTCACAAAAGAGAGTGTTCAAATACAGGTAATATAGTCGAGAAATAAACCATAAATAATTTTTTTTTCTTTCAGAGTTGTTTGAACAATACTAGATTTGGAACAGTGTATGTGTCTGAAATTTGACTACACGACACTACATGTCTTAAAAATGTATTTATACGTCGAAATTCCGATCGAACATGGCTTTGAATTGATGCATCCCTTACAGGTTAACTGACGATCCGCATTATGAAGGGTTTTACCGACTAATGGGAGAAATATACGTGTTAGTATCGCTATCCAAGTATATGGGTGAAAAGTAAAATCACAAAAATACTGAACTCCACGGAAAATTCAAAACGGAAAGTCCCTAACCAAATGGCAAAATCAAAAGCTCAAACACATCAAACGAACAACTGTCATATTCCTGACTTGGTACAGGCATTTTCTTATGTAGAAAATGGTTGATTAAACCTAGTTTTATAGCTAGCTAAACCTCTCACTTGTATGACAATCGTATAAAATTCCATTATATTGACAACGATGTGTGAACAAAACAAACAGACAAAATAGGTAAAAATGTAAAAAAAACAAATAGGGGTACAGCAGTCAACGTCGTGGTATTATCTTAATCACTCTAAAAACAAAAATATATATAAACAAACATTTACCATTACACAATAGATCTTCATAAAATCAATAATTGATATCGGGAGTTAGTGCTCAATCTAGACTAACAGACACAACGGACGATACCAACAAGTTAATAGCCATAATGCAGTATTAAGGATATACACATCTGAGAAGCCAAAAATTTCTAGAATTAAACTTTTTTTCTTAACCTAATTTTTGGGTTGATATGACTGTAAAAAAATAATTGTTGAAGAAAAAATCATATGGTATTGCACTTCTTTTAATGCTACGGACATTTGAAAGTTCCCATTTTTCATCAATTTTTATCCATTTCGGGGCTATTTTCATAAAAAACACAGTTTCACAATTAAACATTTTTTCATACATATATACTCCGTATGCAGGCGCTGCGGGTATGTTGCTAAATTTTTGTTTTAAACCGACCCTCGTTGTCAATTTCTAGATGTAAGTCAAGATATGACTCCACAGTATCTATGTACAAAGTTTTAAATAAAAATGCTCTGTCGTCTAACCTGTCAGTTCAGAGAAGGAATAGATTTTGGCAATTATTTCATGGCTATTTAAGAGAACAGATGTACCAGATATTCATCAGCTATATTGTGTCGACCACAATGAATAGGGAGAAATGGAGATTACCGCTTGAAAAGAGGGAACGTAATGTTAGGCATAGGCAGAAATTTTGACTTGCAACAGACCATATGCCGATCAACCAAAGGGTTGTTGCAAAGATTCCTAATCGCACTGACAGCGTGGCACTTTCTGGTTTGGAAACATCTTAACTCCTACAGAAGGTGCTGTGCATCTGTGCATCCGGCACAGTCAAACGGTCTTCTCTTATAAGATTGGGTTTCATTACTAACGGGTGAAATCCAGGTGAACATATGTTCATACCTCTATACCAAAGTGAACCCTCAGGTGAAATAATTCTACACTTAGTCAATAAATGGTACAGATTAAGTGATGTATCTAGACTTATAGACAATACAAAGTTGGTGCCAATAAAATGATATTATTAATGCAAGTATATTGTGTATAATTACACAATTATGATAATCGAATGCTGCGTTCATTAATGTGCTGCGTCGTGTCGGTGCCCCCATTAAAAGACTTGAAAATATATTAAGCACGACATTCTTAAAACGTCTTTTTTAACATTTAAATTATCAGACTTTGAAGTATTCAAAACATTTAGCAGTGTTACTGTAAAAATTGAAAATAAATGCTAAGCCGTCTAAATTGTCAGACGGCACACAAAAAAATGTTGTTATTCGACATTCCAGACGTATTAGTCTCAAGTTTAACGTATGTAAGCGTTGTGGAATACATTGTATTACGCCATGAAAATGTATTTTGGACGACAATTTAAAAATAATCAGTTAAAGAAAAGCATCAAAATACTAATGTACTTCTGAGGAGAAAGGATTATCAATAGATAAAAGAAGATGTGGTATGAGTGCCAATGAGACAACTCTCCATCCAAGTCAAAATTTATAAAAGTAAACCATTATAGGTCAAAGTACG
This sequence comes from Mytilus coruscus, assembly GCA_017311375.1. Taxonomy (NCBI): domain Eukaryota; kingdom Metazoa; phylum Mollusca; class Bivalvia; order Mytilida; family Mytilidae; genus Mytilus; species Mytilus coruscus. The sequence continues at coordinate 7,703,019 of CM029598.1, forward strand.
GTCTTCAACACGGAGCCTTGGCTCAGCAGGGCCCCAAAATTACTAGTGTAAAACCACAAACGGGAAAACCAACGGTCTAATCTATATATGAGAAAGGGCCCCAAAAAATTACTAGTGTTAGGACAGGTGCAAACAATTGTAGCGGGTTTAAACGTTTTAATGGTACCAAACCTTCAACCTTATCTGAAACAATAGTGTAACATCGCAACATAGAAAGACACACTATAAAATATCAATTGAAATGGCTTAACTCAATCAAAAGACATATTAACACCAGTGAACAAACACTGAACAAATAAAGTTGATCTATGATACAATGTAAATACAAAATAAATAAACTAAGGAAGAATAATTAAAGTTACATGTTATACCGCTGTGAAATGTTAAACAATTTAAGGAAAACAATATGCTTGAACAAAAATATCAGCCATTTGCAATTACTTTAAACACAGGTAAATGAAAATAATTTTGTTGTAAGGTATACGTGTACAGTTCAAATGGAGAAAGGAAATTAATAATTTTGATGTTTATAGTACGAAGAAGTGAAAATTTATAGTAATGCCAAACACTTATCAAAGCTGGTATATAGACGTCAAACCAATTTAAAATCACTTATTGAATAATCGAACATGTACATGTATATGCAAATAAGCTACATTATGGATGATTGTTGTTTGCTTTACACCTGATGAGAAGTACTGCAGAAATATATAGGTCAAGTACAAACGCGGCGGTATGATAAGATTATGGCCAATGATTAGACAAAAGATAGTAAAATTAGTCAAGCCTTTTAAATTATGTTAATTTTATTGATGTTGACCAAGTTGGTATTATCTTAACTTGTTGGTGCAAAAAGAGCTCTTTTGATGCCATTATTAAGTCTGCAACAAAATCACAAAATATTTCTTATAAAATATTTTTACATGTTTTTTTTTTTTTTTCAAAAACCATCCAACTACTATTTTATCAACTACATGTTTTGTTAACACTGAAATCCGGATTCTTATTCACGTTTAACTAAAGGTAATTGGACAGGTTTTCATCATTTTTAAATCATGTGTAAAGACATTTATTATCTGAATTTGTATAAAATGTTATAACACATTTAGCTAATTTTTGTTGGAGGCCATAAGGTGACATATAGTTTCATACATCCACGTCCGTTATGCTCTCGCGGGTAGTTGTCTTAATGGCAAAATTATCACACTTTCGTTTTCTTATATGGTCATACACACTGTCGGTTTTGTTTCGGACTTTAATTGTTCATAGAACAAAACAAAGTATTGTCTCACCTTTATAAAATTTTCTTTACAACATCTAACTTTTAATATTGATCTTCTACAAAAATCATACTTCATGATATTCTGGTTATTGACCTAACAAATTAAAAATGACAAGGATGTTTTGCAATATGAAATATAATGAGACTTTAATCTCTTATTGAATACTTTATATATGTTAACATAAACGCACAAATGAACACGTATTTTCAAAATAACTACAATGTTATATCTCCATTAAACTTATGAAAAAATCAATTAATGATCAGAACCTACTTTTTAAATGTGTCCAGATTTTCTTTTCAAAATGATTATTCGTTTATAATTATCTGTGTAGTTCTTAGATACAATAAGGAATGTACAATCTGGTTTTTCTAAGACCATATACATTTGTAAAATTCAATCAGGAATGATAGAAAATGAAAACAAAACGTTATAAATTTAATGCGTCCGAAGCCTAAAAGATAAGAATACTGTACATAAATTATAAGTATTGTTTTTAATATGACATTTACTTACCGTACCATTGTAACGTACCGATGCAATTTAAACCTTGACGTTATTTACCTTACTGATTTTCTTTTTCATTTAAGAATGAATAAGAAATCATCTTTATGCATTAATAGATGTAATGTGTCAAGGTTGGATCCTGTTAAAACGTTTAAACCCGCTTCAGTTGTTTGAACCTCTCCTAAATATATGCAACAGTAGTATACCGCTGTTCAAAAGAAATAAATCGATTGAGAGAACACAAATCCGGGTTACAAACTGAATCATTCTACACACTATTTGTTGGTCATAAATAATCATTTATTCCCAAGGATTGGTGTAATCAAAGGTTTCCAATTAATATATGGAATATAATCATCTTGGGTCATCAATTTTATACATTCCAATAAATAAGAAAAAAGTTAAAATCAAAATAAACAAAAATAAGAAAGGTTAGTTTTTGTTAATCTAACTGTGTAATTCGACAACATCTAACGTTGGCATCCCCTCCGACGAGCTAAGGATGGTCATAGACGATGTTGGGTGTTCTGATTAGGTCTTCTAGAAAAATAAAACTATTTTGTTTTAAACAAATGAGACAAAGCTCAATTATACTTTTTGTCCTGAAATATCATCTAATGATATGAACACTCCTTACTATATATTACTTTTAGTAAAAGGTACGTTACCAAACAACACGTATTACATTTACCAATGTAGTCCTTATTTCTATATTTGCATTCTCCGTACATTTGTTCAGTATCACTTGAACGTTAACTATACTTAATTAGTCTTGCATTCATATGAAATCTTTGGTGTTTTTTTTTTTTTTTTTTTTTATAGTGATTAAGATGATAATTTTTGACATTTTTACCTATTGTGTCTGTTTGTTTTGTTCACACATCGTTGTCAATATAATGGAATTTGATGCGACTGTCATACAAGTGAGAGGTTTGGCTAGCTATAAAACCAGGTTCAATCTACCATTTTCTACATAAGAAAATGCCTGTACCAAGTCAGGAATATGACAGTTGTTATCCATTCGTTTGATGTGTTTTAGCTTTTGATTTTGCCATTTGATTATGACTTATATCTAGAAATTGACTATGAGGGTCGGTTGAAAACAAAACTTTACGACAAAAAAGATGATTTCAGCTTCCCAATTGTGTGAATTTTCATTTTTAAACCAAGAGTTCCAAATGGTGAAGTTGAAATCATCACTTTGTAAATTTTACGGACGCCATCACGAGTTGGTTGACCGTTATGAAATATCCGTTTCACAGATGATATCGGATATGCTCCTTATGTCGTAACGACAATCCCGTTCCCTTTTCACGAATATGACCTACCGAATTAGACTATTTACCCCTATTTGTGACATTTTTACCTATTGTTTTCGTTTGTTTTGTTCACACATTGTCAATAAAATGGAATTGTATGCGACTGTCATACAAGTGAGAGGTTTAGCTAGCTTTAAAACCAGGTTCAATCCACCATTTTCTACATAAGAAAATGCCTGTACCAAGTCAGGAATATGACAGTTGTTATCCATTCGTTTGATGTGTTTGAACTTTTGATTTTGCCATTTGATTGAGGACTTTTCTTTTTGAATTTTCCTCGGAGTTCAGTATTTTTGTGATTTTACTTTTTAAGAGTTTTGATAAACTGAGTATCAATCAACTTTCATGAAATCAGAGAAGATACCTTTTCACACTTTCGATTTTCAGTTGAATAAATACAACAACGCTTCTAATTGAAATAGATTCCCTTAAAATTGACATGCTACTCTACCTTACTACCTAACAAATAAAATTTAAACACGTCTCATATCTTATTGCAAACATTGCTTTAGAGATAAATTTTTCTGGAGTAAATATATATATTTTTTTTAATTGATTAAAGGTACCCAGCTTATAATTCTGTACGTCAATCAAACGCACGTTCCGTCAACACATTTTCATCCTTTTTCAATTTGCCTTGGAGTTTGGTCATATCCGTATGCTTCATTATTTCATAAATTATTGGATTTCTTTTTTCAATAGCATAACAAATTTACAATTTTGAATTATTCAACTGTTTGAAATGGACACATCCAATTTTATAGAAAAATTGTTTGGTGTGCGGTCTTGCCTATCCTTTATGTAGAAATATTTGTTGCATGTCAATCTTCCATATTACATAATATTATTGATTCGTATATTTTAACTTAATTCGATTCGTTCAGGGATAGTCACATGTTAAACTATATTTTCGAAGATAGATAGAAAACGGCGGATAGCAAAAGTGATATTGTATGGTTATTTTTAGAATATCTAAAAACCGATATACTTTGTGACGTCATCTTATGAATTTCATGATATTGTTAAATTTTTTTAAAAAGTGCAAATCTATGATCGATTATTTGAAAGAAAAAAAAATCGTCAATAAATAAGATGTACACAAAATACATCAATATGAATTAAATAATAACTAATATGCTGTTATTGTCAAGGAGACAATATGATATCTATAAAATTAAAACAAAATTTAATGATAGAAAAAAGAGAACATATTGCACTGACGATTTTGATACAAATATTGTCGTATATTTATAATATAAAAATTATAGCCTATGTATGAGGTCAATACAGGATATATCGACCTCAGATTTCGTGATCGGTCAGTATACTTCTCTCAGGTCAATACATCCTTGCATCGACCTCATACAAAGGCTAAAATAGTATAATATCACCAAGTTCGTCAAATAACATCTACCGGTGGTAATGAATTTGTTAAGGACATTAGAGTAGACAAGATATATCAACTGATTTTGTGTTACGAATTATGCTCCATCTGACCACGATACTTTATCGATGAATATACGAGCTGTTAAGACGGGTCCGATATTGGAGAATATTTAGGCAACAGTAGTTAACCGATATTCACTTATCACAAATAAACATGATAAATTAACAAACAAAAACTGGGGAATCACAGGATCTCGAACAACATCGTAAGCACGTGTTTATCTACGTATACTTCTCACTCCATTCGTATACACACTCAAACAAAATGTCACACTCTTCATAAGAACACAAATGGTAAAATTACAGATCAAACAACATGTTTAGAAAGTCAAACGCGAAAACATTCGCTATTGAGCGGAGACGTTAAGATATCTTATCAGTCTACCAAATCGTTCAATAGTTATCTCAAAACTTATATAGCATTGATTTTGATCATCTTTTTTTTTTCTCTCTAGCTATGTTGAAGTAGTTCTTGCTTAAAAATTGCTGTGCCTTTGATAGAACCAGAATTCTTACTCTGTTTTTGACTAGTACATGTTAGTATGAGTGGTGCTTGATCACTTTTTATTATTTAGTGTTTTGAGAATTGTTGTTATTCTGTCATTTGTTTTCTTACTTTCTTTTTTTTAAAGTTTTTGATTAGGCCTTTGTAACATAATTTTGTACTCTTATCTACTTAAATAATGTACTTTAAATCAATCATATTCCTGTCAAATTTCTTGTTAATTATAACTATTAATACTACAAGGAAATGTGTTGGCATTTTACATTTCTTTTCAACACAACAGTACATTTTGATTAATGAGAAATGATTAGCACCAGATGTGCATTTTGACAAACGATTATATAAGAGGGCTTATGCATTATTTCGTGTACAAGTATTTTCTGAATTTCTTTAAAAAAAAGAAAAAAGAAGATACCATAGGAATAGTAGAGAATGAAAAGATAACACCATGGACAAAAAGTGGAATAACGTCCAGTAAATTACTACAAAGACAAACTTAACACCTTCAAACTCAACACCATCGCAATTCCGAGGAAGAGTTTTAACGAGTTTTGTGGTGTTCGAATATTTTTATTGTTTAAAGTTTTCGAACTGTTGTGTATCTTTTCTATCGTCTACTCGTTTAGTCATGATGTTGTATTTTTTCACCTTTTTAACACACAATTCTACATTAAAATTTACTGTCAAATTACTAGTTAAATCATAACTATTAATACTTCAATAATATGTATTGACATTTTACATTTCTTTTCAACAAAACAGTACATTTAAATCAATATGAAATATTCACCAGGTGTGTATTTCGACTAACAATATTATATGATCGGGTTTACACATTATTTCGTGTACAAGTACGAATTACACTTTTTCTCAAAAAAAAAATGATAAGAAGGTTCCATAGGAATAGTACCTTTAATTTTTACATTTAAAAGTACTTTATTTTAAGAAAATCACCGTTAAATTTTATTCAAAAGTAGGTTACCAAAAATAATCATAAAAAAGAAAATGCAGATATCTCAAAATAGAAATGAAAACTTGAAAATATCTTTACATTAATTTATTATTACATTAACATTTTCTTTATACGAAAATGTATTCACCACGTCAGGAATATGACATTTGTATAGATTTGTTTGACTTGTTTGATTTTTTTTGATTTTGGCATTTGATAAGGAACTTTCCGTTTTGAATTTTCCTTGGAGTTTGGTACTTTTTTTATTTAATTTTTTCAAAGAATTGAAATCATATAAATCACGCCAAAAAACTAGCGACGTTGCAATATTGAAATAGTCTATTTCAAATATTTAATTTATTATATTTTAAAGTATCCAACACATTTTCTGAGCAGTGTCACTGTGAAAATTGAAAATAAATGCTCTACCGTCCAACCTGTTAGACGACAGAGAAACAATATTTGTTATTCGACATTCAAGACGTATTAGTCTCAAGTTTGAATTATAAAAGCGATGTAGAATCCAACGTAACATGCCATGAAATGTACTTAAAACTACCAATTAGTTCAAACCTCCTGTGAAAACCTTAGTAAATACTGACGATGATGGAATAAAAGTAATTGTCAAACAAATTTATAATCATTTATTTAATAATCGAACCTGTAAATGTATGTGGAAATAAACCATATTATTGATCATTATTGATTGCTGTAGGTCTAGTGGCAAGTATTTAAGACCAGAACATAGGCGGATATATAAAATAAAACCCATTATTTTGCCCCTAACAAATGAAATAAATGTTTCAAGCTTTTGAACACTATGATGTTTTAGTGATGAATCAACAGCCGGAAATAATCTTGGCCTTTCGGTGCAAGAAAGTCACTATTGATGTCACTATTACATCATAAAAATGTCTTAATCGACATATTTGACCTACAATTGCCTTTTAACATGTCGCTTAAGGTCAAAATAAAAACGAGCAACAGCCTTACCAAACTTGAATTTCGCTTAAAGACGTAAGGTGCTTGTAATTTTGAAATTCTTCAAAATACGATTTGATTGACCTGTTTGGTCTGCCATTAAGTATGATGACGCCTAATGGAATGTAAACAAAGCAATGAAGGCCGGAAGAGGGATTTTGTGAAGTTATGAAATGTTTTTTAGGCATTTGAAAATCTGCGTTTTTGTACAATGCTTAGAAATTAAAATGAAAACCTATCTTAAGAAGTATCATTTTATTTAGAAGTGTAGAATAAATGTAGTCTGCACTAATTTTATTCGCTAGTATTAGCGTAGTGACGTCAATGCGGTATTTACTCACGAGATAATTACAAGAATGAAATCAGACCGATCAGACGTTATGACCGATTACAGAAAACGGTAATATATCCTATTTTGTAGACTGCTATAGGTAACTGGTTTATCCTATGCACCATTCTGCATCAAATACTTTAGGTTACTGTTACATGATTTATTCCTCCAGAATCATTTCGTCTCTAATATACATGTTTCCAAACACGTGGAAAATATTTCTTGTGTGATCATAAATCAAAACGTTTTCATTCAATAACTTGCATTGATACATCACGTGCATATGTTATGTGATCTGATTTTTTTCTACGATAATTGGACATATCATAACCAGATGCTGCCATTAACATTGAAATTGACATTTTAATTCTGCAATAATGTGTGATCTGCATGTTAAAATAAAGCCATGTGTGCAGGTGTAACTTGATTAAGTAGAATCTGAATTGTTCTTAGCGTTAATGAAAGTTTCAAAACTCCAGAGGTATAGTTGAAACTCTTGTGGCCGATACATTTCGGTGATTAAGCAAGATACCGTCATTATGAATGGTGACAAATTTATTGTCAAATCCAATAGAAAACAGATGGAACTAATTAAATATAAATACGGGTCAGCAGAAGTTTACTATTAATTTTTAATTGCTCAGAATACCCTAGGATTGTAACTCCGCGTGACTATAAATGTGTAAAAATTCTTTATTGTCAATTTATTGATTGTATTGCTTACGTCTCGTAGATACTGTGGATACTGTAGTATATATTATTTCCCTTAATATCTATTCACAAGTTCTACCTGAAACCTCTAAATTGATTCACACATAGTTTTAATAGTAGATAATTACCATAGTTTTTAAATATAGACACAAACAACATACTATCCATTTGCTTTGTTTATCAAATGGTCTGCCGTTGTTTATTTATACAAATATGTGCAATGGGCAGTACTTTCATTATATATGTTATTATCAAATATATTTTGTGATTAGGTAAGTAATTTGTGAATAAAACCTGACTTGAATATCTCACTACATAAATAATTCGATGGATTTGATTTGCAAAATGATGTTTAGCGGTTCTTTAATTATTTATAAGTATTAAGAAAATTTGCGGAATATAAGTAAAAGTTCTAACATTTCACAAAAGTGGGGAAAATCAAATATATAGAAGTTAGAAGGCTACATTAATAGCTACTTATAAATATAAAGAAAGCAATAGACCAAATTCGAGTTCTGTTTTTGAGGGAGTTCGCCAATTTATCCGAGGTCTATCGGATGTCCGCTTTGTTTGATTTTCTTATGGAATTAACACAGACAGTATACTTGTATATATTGTTTCACGTCGGATGACAGGTTAGGTAGAATACTTTATAATTAATCAACTGTCAAAGCTTGCTCAGAATTGAAGCGTATGATTAAAATTCTGTCGTAGATGGTATAATCTGAATTAATGATAGCTTTTCATTGGTTTGAATCGTAAACTCCTGTATCACATCTGTATCCATCTTCATGGCATATATTGTGTACCTGTCCTAATATGGATTATATAGTTTTTAAGTATTAAGTTTACATGATAAATCATTCGCTGGTTTGTTTTTTAATAACAGCACAATTTTGCAAATTGTAAATTAGAATTATTCAAATGTTTGAAACGAATACAGTAATATAGCTTTAAAGAGTAATACGTAACTGTTTTTGTGCGCCGTTAATACAGTTCAGAATTATTTTGAATCCACAGCTGAAAATATTTTGTGTTAAATATTTGTCGTGTGTATGTCCATGTGTAGTATTTATGTTAAGTTTGTCACTGTTCTGTCTTTGCTATTATATCTTTTCAATGCCAACGGTCTTGTCTATCCTTTGCGCAGAAATACTTGTTTCATATAAAACTTCCATATTCGGTCATATCACCGAGCTAATTAAATAATATCTACCAAGTGGTTATGATTCTGTTAATTACATAGATATAGACAAGATACATTAACTGCTACTGTGTTACGTTTATGTCCGTTGCTACAATAGCTAGTCGCTGTTGTTTCATCGACACATGTTAAAAGTGATAAGACGAGTTCAAAACTAGAGCAATTTAAAGCAATAGTCGTAAACAGATATTGATATATCACAAATCAATTGAACCAACAAAAATTAGGGGACATACGGAAAGGAGCAAGACCGAGTGGATCTACAGGATATACATCTCCTTTCAGACATGCAGTTCAGTCAAAATGTCACAACCTGAAATAGAACTCAATCGGTAAAATTACAGGTCAAAAGACTTGTCTGGATAGACGATCTCGGAAACATGTCGCTATTGAGCTGATTCGCTGGGACAACAATCAATTCAACATTTAGTTATCACAAAACTTAAATAGTATTAATTTCATTTATTGATTTTTCTCTTAGCTCTGTTGGAGCAGTTCTTGTTTTTAAACTGTTGATCCATCGAGAGAACCAGCCGTCCTACTCGGTTTTTGACTAGTGTGTGGTGCTCGATCACCTTTTTGGTTTTAGTGTTTTATAGTACTGTTGTTTGACTGTCATTTTGACTTTGTTGTAGATATGGTGTTATATGTTTTACCTATAGCTCGATCACCTTTTTTGGTTTTAGTGTTTTGTAGTACTGTTTGTCGTTTTGACTTTGTTGTAGGCATGGTGTTATATGTTTTTACCTATATATTGATTGATCCTTTCTATCAAACTTGTGTATGATTATCTAATAACATAAAGTACTTTAACTCCTTGAAATTCCTGTCAAATTGATAGATAAGTTATAACTTTTATTATTACAAGGAAATGATCTTGAAATGTCTTGGCAATTTACATTTCTTTTCAACAATCAAATCCATGTTAAACAATGCTATGCTATTGAAAAAAATAATAATATTTGTTGGAATGCACCAGATGTGCATTTCGACAAAAGATTATATAATCGGGCCTATGCAATATTTCGTATACAAGTATTCCTTTAATTTAATGTAAAAGAAATAAGGACGTACCATAAGAAAAGTAGAAAATTGAAAAAATAGCACCACCACCAACAGATTGAAAGATTTGATTGGTTGACATGAAAAGCATCCTGATACATGCATGCCTCACACTCAGTCAAACTGTCACAATCTTGAATAGAACACAATCGGTAGAATTACAGATCAGACGACTTGGTACAGTGTATCTAAAAATTTACAATAGCAAAAATATGTCGCTATTGATCTGAGACACACAGACATCTTATCAGTCTACCAATACATGAACGTAATCTCAAAACTTACAAAGTGTCGATTGCATTCATTGTCCCTCTTATATATAAAGAGAAGATGCGGTATGTTTGCCAATAAGACAACTCTCAACAAGAAAACCAGTGACACAGAAATTAACAACTATAGGTCACCGTATGTCCTTCAACAATGAACAAAGCCCATACCGCATATACAGCCATAAAAGCCCCCAAAATGACATATATAAAACTATTCAAACGAGCAACGAACGGCCTAATATATGTACAAAATAATGAACCAAAAACACATATAAAACACTGCATCAAACGACAACCACTGAATTACAGGTTCCTGACTTGGGACATGCACATACAGATTGTGGCTAGGTTAAACTAGTTTCAGGGCGCCAACCCTCTTACAATCCTGGGACAGTGGTGTAACAGTACAACATAAGAACAAACTATAAAAATCATTTGAAAAAGGCTTACTTCTAACAACCAAATTATTATTGTATTGAAATTTACCTGTGTACGTTATTCTATTTATCTTGTCCCAGGTTAGAGTTTTGTTTTTGACATTGTTCACTACATCTTTTTTTATCAATGTTGTATTTTTATTTTTTCATAGATCAAACTCATTCGTATTGTGCATGTTTACTTGTTTTTGTTTATATGTCTTTTTGATTGAGTTAAGCCATTTCAATTGATATTTTATAGTGTGTCTTTTTATGTTGTAATGTTAAACTACTTTTTTCAGGTTAGGGTTGAGGTTGGCGTCTGTTGAAATATTTAAAAATGCTGCATGTGTATGCAACTTACTTAATTTAGGAGCCTGTTGTTCGGTAGTTGTCATTTATTGTTGCGGTTCATAAGTGTTTCGTTTTCTTTTTATAGATAATACCATTGGTTTTCTTGTTTCAATTGCTTTACACTAGTCATTTTGGGGCCCTTTATAGCTGTTTTGCTGTTCGGTGTGAGCCAAGGCTCCGTGTTTAAGGCCGTACTTTGACCTATAATTGTTAATTTTTTATACATTGTGACTTGGATGAAGAGTTGTCTCATTGGCACTCATACCACATTTTCTTATTTATATATATTAACTTATCAGATGGATACAAATAGAAATACATCTAACATAAACACAGAGTGGACGAACTTAAACATCCCCATATCAAAAAAATACTAAGTACAGATCTAAGAGTACTCGCAGTTAATGACAGCTAGTTCAAAGCCTATAACAACTAATAAAAAATCATGCATGTAAGCCGTAGCTCTGTCGGGTCATTTCTTTCTTCAAAAATGATGACAAAGCTAAGGACGCTTTATTAAATAATGTCATCTCTTTTGGTAATATGTCAATTTAAAAAAAAATGTAAATGTATTTGTCTTGTTTCTGGTTTGAATGTTCCCGACGAAGATAAATCGAAAAATTTTTTCAAACAAACAAAATTTATTAAGTATTATTTTTATTTTATAATATTATTACACGTCTCTGATTATAATATTTAAAAATCTGCTTTAACATACTAGCTGTATTGAATTATGCTAAATAGTTATACAATATGTTTGTTTTCCGGAACGTTTTGTTTAATATATTAACATTGAGATAGCTAGTATTCGTATATGATTACATTGTCTAATCCATCAGTATAACGATAACTCATGTTGATATACCAAGAATATCGATCAAGGGGAGTTGGAAGAAAACTATAATTGTCAAAGCATCTAACATTGGACTCGGATTAACAGCTGATTGGCGTGTGAAAAAGTAAGTTAACGAAGCATTAGATAAAAATTGTCATAAAATTGTACTTTTTTCTAATCGCAGTTTTTATTTCCAAGGTAAGTGTCATATGATATAGTCTCTAAGGCGCGACTGCGAGTAATATTGCTACTATTATTGTTACTCTGTCATTGTGAATTGGTTACAAGAAATATATGTAAAACACGGCTACCAATAAAGTATATGTAGAAATTGAAAATGGGAACGGTTTAGAACTTAACGTTGCAAAACTGGAGATGATTTCTGCTTTTCAATTGAAACCTTTCATTTTTATGATGTAGCATTCCTGTCGCACCTACATATGGAGAATAGATCTCCCAGTGGAACAGGGGTGAGCTGTGTAACAGTAACACTATAACAAAAATACTGTATTCCAATGTAAATTCAAGATTGGGAAGTCAATAAAAACTTACAAAATAACACGTAAGACTTTATCAACCAACGTAACGAATGGAAACCAACTGTCATATTCCTGACTTGGTACAAGCTTTTTCGAAGAAAACATACAATAGCAGAAAAGGAAATGCAATTTTGCTTACAATGAAAAACGCTTTAAAGATTCCAAGCGCAGATTATTTTTACCCTAGACGCAGGTTTTGTCTACAAAAGACTCATCCGTGACGCTAGAATAAAGAAGTAAAACGACCAAATCAATAAAAGTAAAGACAATAAGCTACACCAATTTGTAAATGTACATTACTCTCATGGATGACCAATTCGACAGGTTAGGAAGTAAAACAGTTCTTCGCATCAAAGAAAAGACAGACAGAAATAAAACTAATGTTGAAAATAAAATGTAGAAAGATACCTAACAGAAAACTTAATAGAATGAAGACAAAACTCTTATGAAGGAAAAGACAGAATGCTTAAGAAAATAAAGATTAAAATGTGGTCTGCTTTTATAAAGATGCTTCCTGTTAAATGATAAACGGTTGTCTTTCTGCATATGAAATGTTTACTTTGGTACGCTTCATCGGTGTAAGGCTGAAGATTACCAACATGCATAGCTGGCGTTCTCGGTTTTATACCCCATTGATGACTTTTTGTGTCAGGATAAGGTGAGGTTCGATTTCAAGACATATCCTTATTGCTGTGCGTTGAATTTGTCCATGTCTTTTTGACTGTCCAAAGTTCTGATACCGTTAGCAAAATCCATATATTCATCTGTGAGGCTACAACATGTCTGTGTCAATCTTAACTGTGCAGATATTAGTCTCTGGAGCTCATTTTTTTAACTTTATGGTGTTTTTAATTGTCACTGAAAAGTTTAATGACGTGGACATACAGCTTCAAAATGTCAAAATAATGTTACGTTAAAGAGAAAAACATGCAATAGGTTTAGTTAGATAAGTTCCAAAACATTTATGAATACATAATAAAACGGGTGTTATTACTAAAGAACAAACAAAATATTTTTCATCTTTAACTTGAAACATTTAACCTCGAAATTATTTTTTCAAGCGTGTTTTGTTTATAAGATACCGGGAGTCCGGAACTTTAAGAGCATCGGTTACGAACGTGCAGTTCATTGTAACCTTAAGTAAGTCGGACGACTTTTTTCATTTCGGTAGATCATGTAATTATTGTTGCCATTTATTACTGTGGATTATTTTTAAGCAGTTAACTTTTTTCAATCTGTAACAAAATGAATAATAAAATTGAACATTCAGGTCAAAAAGATTTCAAAGCGCACGACACATGGTTTTCGAAGTAGTAACTTTATCAATAAATATTTTGGTATGTTGCAAAATTTAACTTACACTATATCAAATAGTTTTCATTTCACTAAATTGAGCTACAGTATAGTAAACAAAGACTTTAGATAAAAGCATACTTCTTGTAGATATGCAGACATTTAGAGTTGCTAATTGTTCTGATTCAATTGGTTTCTTTAAAGTCAAACTAAGAGGCAAACTCCTGGCATGGGTTATAAGAACATTTGTGAATGTTGACAAACTATTAAAGCGGAAGCTCAAAGGAAAGGTTTGTAGTTTACTTATAATTGAATTGTATAGGAAATTAGATAACAACTTCCACCGTTTGTATTTCCCGTCATAAATTTCTTCACCAGAAGTTAAACTATTCTTAGCAAAATATTTTGGAATCTTAGGTCATCAATACTCTACAACTTCATACTTGGTTTTGCTTTTTAATTTTTAATTATTTGAGCGTGAGCTTCAAGTTTTGGAAGGACATTTAATTGAAAAAATTAAAGATCAGACGACCTTTATGGTAGTATCTTAGGATACCGCACAAACATATCGCAGATCAGTTTATACATAGCTATAGGCATATTGTATCGATCAACAAATTAGTGATGGTGGTCGTGAAACTGACGCAATGTCAATTTCAGACTTTCTTCAGAATGGCAGTTTTAGAATGCGGAGCGCGTCCTGTTAATATATACCAGCTTTGATAAGTGTTTAGTATGACTATAAATTTTCACTTCTGTTTCTCGTACTATGAACAACAAAATTATTTATTTTGTAAAAAATATTTCCGTTCTCCATTTATACTGTATACCTTACAATATACGATACAGTATATAACAATACGGTATATTGCTGGGTCTTCCAAGTGCTCCACGAAACCTTTTTCTAAATTATTAACATCAATTTTATCAGCAATCAAAGCCGGGCTTCAAAGTTATTGTGAAACTGCCTATTCTAGAGGTGGCGTGAATCAGATGTGGATACTAAAAAATTCCAAAGATCTTTTAGAGTACATACAATCTAAGACTCTTTCATCTTGCAATAGTATTAAAACTTTTGACTTTTCTTCACTTTACACAAGTATTTCCTATTCCAATCTAAAAGACAAATTGAAAGAATTGGTTTCATAAAAAAGAATGGCCAACGTAGATACAAATATCTTGTCTTAGGGAGGGATTAATCCTACTTTGTAAAGAATCACTCTGATTCAAACAAAAAATTCTCTGAAACTGACATTTTCAAGATGCTTGATTTCTTGATTGACAACATATTTGTTACGTTTGGAGGACGTGTTTTTCAACAAACTATCGGCATTCCCATGGAAATCAATTCTGCCCCTCTTCTTGTCGACTTGTTCCTTTATTCTTATGAGGCTGACTTCATACAGGAACTTCTTAGGAAGAAACAAAAGAAATTAACAATATCCTTTAACTTTACTTTCCGCTATATAGATGATGTTCTCTCACTAAATAATTCAAAATTTCGTGACTATGTTGAACGCATCTATCCCATCGAACTAGACATAAAGGATACAACAGATACAGTTCAATCTGCCTCATATCTTGACTTACGTCTAGAAATTGACAACGAGGGTCGGTTGAAAACAAAACTTTACGACAAAAGAGATGATTTCAGCTTCCCAATTGTGAACTTTCCATTTTTATGTACATGTAGCAACATTCCAGCAGCGCCTGCATACGGAGTATATATCTCCCAATTGATACGATATTCCCGAGTTTGTATTTCCTATCATGATTTCCTTGATAGAGGGTTGCTGCACACAAGGAAGCTATTCAACCAAGAGTTCCAAATGGTGAAGTTGAAATCATCCCTTCGTTAATTTTACTGACGCCATCACGAGTTGGTTGACCGTTATGGAATATCGGTTTCACAGATGATATCGGATATGTTCCTTATTTCGTAACTACAATCCCGTTCCCTTTTAACTAATGTGACCTACTGAGTTAGACTATTTACGGGGTTTGTAATAACATGAGCAACACGATGGATGCAACATGTGGAGCAGGATCTGCTTACCCTTCCGGAGCACCTGAGATCACCTCCAGTTTTTGGTGGGGTTCGTGTTGCTTAGTCTTTAGTTTTCTATGTTGTGTCTTGTGTACTATTATTTGTCTGTTTTTCTTTTTATTTTTAGCCATCGCGTTGTCAGTTTAAGGTTATGGTTGACTTTCTGAAATTATTTAAAATCTCACAGCGGTATACTACTGTTGCCTTTATATATTCACCCCTTATTTTATTGAAATTGTATTTGCATTGTGTCATAGATCAAATTTATTCGTTCAGTGTATCTTCACTTGTGTTAATATGTCTTTTGATTGAGTTGAGCCATTTCAATTAATATTTTATAGTGTGTCTTTCTATGTTGTGATGTTACACTATTGTTTCGGGTAAGGGTGCAGGTTGTTACCTTTTAAAACGTTTAAACCCGCTGCATTTGTTTGCACCTGTCCAAAGTTAGGAACCTGATGTTCAGTAGTTGTCGTTTGCTGATGTGGTTCATAATTGTTTCTCGTTTTTCGTTTTTTATATAGATTAAACCGTTGGTTTTTCCCGTTTGAATGGTTTTACTAGTCATGTTTGCATTGGTGCCCTTTATAGCTTGCTGTTCGGTGTGAGCCAAGGCTCTGTGTTGAAGACCGTACTTTGACCTATAATTTTCTTTTATAAATTGTGACTTGGATGGAGAGTTGTCTCATTGGCACTCATACCACATCTTCTTATATCTATGTATAGTTTGAACATGCATGAGCGTAACATTATAATTGAGATATGAAAACGACTTTCGACGGGAGAGAGAATATTTTTATTGTCGGTAGTATTTTGTATCTCGTGTTTACTAGGACAAATGAGATGCTAGCACTCACTTAAATGTAAGTTATTTTTTGGCAGGACATTTTAAAAGTCCATTTTGTAAAGGTGAAATTGTTGTTAGCAAGGTGTATGTGTGATAAACTAATAAGAACGACCCCGACTGTGGAATTAAATATGGCCACTCTTGGTCCATTTCGGATCGGCAGTAAAACCCTTACCAAAGTGGGACGTCCGTTTGGCTGTGCAGTCCGAATTTTCCTGACCTTCATGACGGGCGGTCTCTTTTGCAGGACCTACCTATTGTATATTTTGTTAATGTTTTTCTCGTCCTGAGCATGCATTAAATATTTGTCACTGGACGTTAACCAACTAATAATCAATCAATTAATATGTAAGATATATAACAGAATCAAAGTTATTTTGATGAATTACCAAAAATATCTATTATTAGATATGCGAAGCTGTAAGTAAAGCGATCAATAAACAGTCCTCACGAATTTTGGCAATAATTCATAGATGATGTAAAAGTATTCAAAAGAGGTAAATATCATTGTTAATTATATTTACAGATAAATTATCAATATGTTTTCCTTTTTTCACAATATGTTTGTTTTCAAATTCAATTAACAGGAATCAATTAGTCTCTATACTTGTATCACAACATTGCTCTAAAATGAGTATAATAAAGGCATTCTTTATTTAGATATGTTTTTATGTTTTCATTTTTATTGTCAATTATGTTTTTAAAATAAAAAATCATCTGAAAACGTATAATCAACCTCTAATGTCACATCAATAACTTCATTGCGGCAACGGACGAAACGAAATTAAATTGGAATGTTGAAGACTGTGTGTGTAATATAACAATTTTCAATGTTAACTACTTGATTTGTTTAGTAAACTGTCATTTTAAAACAGCAACAAGACGATTTAGTATGCAATACAATTGAACAAAACTAAAGGGTTTTTTTTTTATTTATTTTGTAGGTTGTAAGATTGGGACATTAAAGACATATTCCTTCCTCAATAACAACGAAAAAGACGATATTAAATAAATATGATCACATGCAATGTTACACTGTCTCATTCATTAATTTAAACCAGTCTTCCACACGAAGTTTTCGTATCTCATTCTGAACTTTTCCACGGTACAAATGTAGTAAGATGTACTTAAAGTTTCACAATGTGTTATACTTACATTGTATATGTCTGTCTTAGCAGAAGGTATCTAATGTGTGCAATCGGGACTATAAAGGGTACTTTGTGGAGCCAAGAGTAGGGTGGGTGTACTATACAAACCAATGAAAAATCCTCATTGCCACGTTAACATTGTAATAGCATGAGGACAATAAGTGGTTGACACTTGTGTTCTTGAGTACTGATCATTAGACTACATGCCTTTCTTTATTACAGAACGTGTAATAATGACCTTTGAACTAATTAATAATAATTACCTTAACATTTAGACGTTCAAAAATAATCGTAGATTTGTAGAAAAAATGAATGTTAATTGCTATTTAGAACCAAAAAATGTAATGAAATATAGGGTCCAGTTAGGGTATTTCTAAACCATAAGTTTAGCCGCAAATATTTTTGTTCATAACGTCATGGTGTATTCAATAATATATAGGATGAGGTCCCACTGGTCCTGATAATCCTCTGTTATTTGATAATGTTTAATTATCTTTAAAATGGTTGCGATCCCCACCTTAAAACATACATTTTCTTGTTTTTCATGTCAATATTAATTTGATAATATACACGATGAGGCCTCGGGGTCATACCAATTCCTTGACTCCTATATTCGTCAGCACAATTTTGAGTTGATATGGGAAAAACTATAACAGGTTAGTAGAAACTTTTAACAGTAAACCATATAAAGCATATGATTTTGTGCCTATTGTTGGCTTGAAGGTAAATTATACAATGTTACCTTTTTAATTTTTAATGTTTCACTCGAGAGTGCTATTTCCTTGCATTTTTCTGTATAGTCTGATATTTTATTTTTGCCGTCGGGAACAAAGTTTCTTTCGTAAAGGTAATATGAATTATACATGTGTGATGATGGTCAGCAATCCCGCAAAAAAATCTAAATAAGAGGGTTATCTCACTCACTAAATATTCAGTGTTTTACAGAAGTGATCTTAATTGAACATATACAAAACGACAATAGAGGATGCAATTGATATATATATGGTGTACAAATTATAATTTGTATTTTGACTTTGTCCAAATGGTAATTTGTACAAAAAGTGCATAAATTCGACTAAATTCAATTATAATTTGTACACACTATAGACTTTGTATTCAATAACAACATTTTAAACCTTATTTACAAAATACAAAAATTCCCAGATGCAGACAGGAATTGTAATTTATTCCAGCACGACAGTAAATTCTGATATTACAATAGAAATCGGCCCCAGTGACAATTCTGTTAGAATAAAGAAAATTGGCCCCGATGACAATTCTGGTAGTATATAGAAATTGGCCTGAGTGAGAATAAGGATGACACTGACGTTGAAACACCAATCAAACGTGCCAGGAATCGTGCGCTGTCTGGCCAACATACCAAAGCCGAATATTTAACCGTGAAAAATAACAGAAATTATCAAAACTTGCTGTAGGGATAAAAGCATTATACCAATTTCTCAGTATGATCATACCCTAATTGATCCTCGAAATACCTTATAGTGTAATGGTTGAATCTAGACAATTTGGAACTGAGGAAGGAATTTTAACAGGATATTTGTTGAGAAATCATATCAAATCGAAGGTGTTAAAGACACATCTTTATTTTCAGCAACGGTTTCTGAGCTTCAACTTTCGCCACATTGAGCAGTTAAAAAGCTTTCAAAAACTGGTGGTCAGGTTTTTCTTTCATGTAAATGCAAAGAGGGATCACTAAATACTAATTCTGTAGTGTGTAGCAATGCTTTTGTTATAATAAGAGCCATACTATAAATTATTGAACAAGTTTAAGTGAATTTTAGTCAAAATTTTCTACAAATTGTGATTTGTACAATCAATTTTTGAACACCTTACAATTTGTTCAAAGTCAAAATACAAAATATAACGTGTACAAATTTGTTTGAACATGTTATAATGTGTACAAAATGATAACTTGTACACAACATATATATCAATTGGACAACTAGCCAACAACACTAGATATAGTACACATATATTTCAACATAAATATAACTGTCTGCCAAAGAGAGGCGGAAAATCCAAAGGGGATTTGCAAACTCATAAGTTGAATACAAACTGACAATGCCAGGACAAAAAAACCAAAAAATTAGGAACAAATAAAACATCATCCTACAAGCACAACAAAGAAATTATAAAACTGAGCAAGACGAGTCCCACCGAAATTCAAGGATAATCTGCAATTACATTTTAGCGTTATCCTCATGTATATTTAATCATGTTAATAAAGACTATCAAATATCTAAAATCAACATTCGAAATAATGTAGCTTTACATATTAAAGACAGTTATTGAAAATTTAATATTTTTGAAATATTCAATATTAGTATAAACTTTGTCAGGATGTTTGATATAAACCAGTTTTATAATTCAAAAAATCTGATAAACCAACAGTTTCACCAGGAACATAAAAAAATCTCTTGATGATAAAATAAACGGTAGCAATTTTAATCCATCAGATACGCATTTTGACAATTAATGACTCTTCCTCAGCATGCTGATGCTCAAGGCATATTTGACAATTCAAAACTTATTTAAAAATTAAAAGCTGATAAAACCAAAAATGAATATAACAAATTTCTTTGAGCTTTATCGGAAAAAAATCAATTTGAAAGATAAAAATTTGAAATAAAAAAGTCTAGTTCATTTCTAAATTTGTAGAGATTAGATGTTCCAGTTTTAAGTCGACTTGTCGCCTTCAAGGGCAACAAAGAAGAAGTAATTTAATGTACAAAAACCATAGATGTCAATAATGAAATGATTTTTGTTCAAAATGAATGTGAAATTATCTCGAGATTTAAGCTGACGAAACTATAATAGCTGTTATAATCAAAATTGAAGCAATTGTTACATGACATCACATGTAAATTTATAATTGAGGAAAGTCTTGCAATAATTGGAGACGTCATTCTGTGATAACTACTGAATTTCTGATCAGAAATATTAAAGAGGCATTGCATACGAGATATAGAAAAAAGAAAATAATGATTCTTTTTCGATAAATCAATGATGAAAGTGAAATAGTAAAATAATAATTCGCTTTTAGCAGGCAGTTTGATTCAAGTTTGTCAAAATAATCTAAGAAACATCGCTGATGAAGTTGCAAGTGAATAATTTGATCTCATTTAACCCCTCAGCTTGAGATGAATGAAAACTTTGGTTGATTGATTCAATCCCTAAAAATCATTCTCGTACAGGTAAAAACGATGATAAATATACATATCAGTTACACAATTGAATCAAACAGACCTAGAAGAATTTATTTTCACGTGGTCGTTATCTATTTATAATATTTATATTTATGTTAATATTTGATTATATGACAGTCAGCAGTCTTCGGAGGTAAACTGGATGGTTAATACGATGACATCTAGACACGAAATGCTGATATATATTATCGAGTCCATGCATTGCTGATTGTTTATTTTAGAGTGTATGTAATGTGGGTATCAAATGTTGGTATATTTTAAAGCAATATGAGAATTACAGTCAAATCGATGAACATCAATATGACAGCAAATGCTCCTTAAATATGTATTGTTAATTATAACTTGACTAACATTTCGGAAACCAAAATAGTGGTTTATTAATCTGATATTTGGTATTGACAATTGCCTTAACTTGCATCAGGAGGTACATGTAGATAGTTTAGAATTCTACTGATGTGTGTTTTTTTTTTAAAGATTGTGTGTCATCATGTAACCTTTTTTTCATTCGAAAGGGACAATTAAATGTATGTATTTCATGAATAAAACTAGGGATGTCAACTAGATGAAAATTTAATAATCGATTATTCGTTTGATTTACATTAGTTAATAGAGCTCACATGTCAATTGGTCATTACATTGTTAAAAGAGCCTATAACTACGGAAGTTCTATATCAGATTGTACAAAAATATAATAACAAATTCAGTACTAAAGGGTGTACTTGGATGAGGTTTTGGAATTTGTGTCAGATAGTCGGACTCCTTGGTTTTTTTCCCTACAATACAGGGTAAAATATTTTGCCCCATAACACCCATTGTCTTTTCATTAAAGACTCCAATAGCCCATAAAAGGTAATTTACCAAAAAATTTTAGCCGATTCTAGATTTTTTTCTTTCGATTTGAGACCAAAATAATACCAATGCAAATATAAGGTAAAAATCCGAGTCAGCCTTTCCCGGCCTTTGTAAAAAAATCAAATATCTCGAAAAGGAGCTCCATAACCTATAAATATTTTCAGCTTATTTTAATCCTTAAGTCATGCTCTTCAACTTATAGTATCAATTTTAAATTCTACATGTTTTAAATTTCACCGACGTACATCCTTAAAGTCAAAGAAGAGCAGCATGTATGTGTCGTAAAAGCTATGCAGTTTTGAAAGTTTTTCCAAACTTATTAATTTGGTAAGATCAGATATACTGTTTGGTCCTACTTATGTCTTCATTTATGGACATAATAAAACTGACAAACCCAAAGAAGATATTAACGTATGGCATGTTAGGACAAGTAGAACTACTTCTTCTGTTCTTATGTAATAAACATGTTTATCACAAGCTAACACAGCAACCAATTCTAAAGAATTTGTATTTAAGGTAGGTACTTTTCCAAATAAGGAGAGCTCATTTCGGATACATGTATTGAGTTTTGTTGTATGAATAATTTGGGTTCGTTTAAGCCTAAGAAATTAGAACACACCTATCTTCATAAAAAATACGGAACCACTTGTAAATGTTTATATCAACATGTGTTTAATATTACCTGGAATGTTTATAATGGATGTAATAGACTTTAATCATGTAAATTTTATCTCTTTTTCGTATTGAGATGTTTTACATTTTCTGTTTGTTCAATGCTGATTAAACCGGTTCAAACTGTATATACTATTTTACACACCCTTTTCATTTCATCGAGATTTCACAATCCAAACGTCTTCGAAAACTTAAACGTTCAACACGTTAACGAGGTAGACCAGCACAATATTTCTAACAGGGCTATAGAGGAGTCATATCAATCAGACCCACTCAGGAAACAATGTAAGATTTCAAATGCCCTTTCTTTGTTTTCCTCGTGAACTCGATTTTGCTTTGATTAGGCACAAGAAAGCATTTTTCGAAAAAATTGAATCAAAAATTGACAATAGGTCGATTGAAAAGATCCCACGCTTACCATTAACCGCTCACAAGTTTAGATTTGAGGGTAACGTATAAATGAACTTAAGTAAAAGATTTTCTGGAACACGGTTCTGTCGGCGCAGCAATAAAAACTTTTGAAGCATCTCTAAAAGAAAAGAACAAGTTACTCCGTATAGCCGACAAATATAGTTGCGACATCTTAGAAGAGTATATGGACGACTCGTTATCCGCGAGTGAAGAAGAGGATATCAGATTAAAGCAGACTAAAATGAAAAGGAGGGAAATCGCTTAAAACAGATGATTGGAACCCATACTATAGGATTAAGGTAAAGAGAAGACTATGTCTGATCTTTTTCGTCGCCGTAGCGGATACTATACAGAAAAATGATCTAGTAACAGTATCGCAACAAGTGGAAGAAGTATTTACACACCAAGGGATTACATTGTAGGATAGAAAGGAGCAACCCGCTGTAACTACAAATTGCGACCAGGACATTATTTGGGCCTACCAGTGTCCCAGGAAAGCAGTAGCGGTGAAATACTAGTAATTAAGTACCAGTTTTTTTATTTACTCGAGGAAGATTATGACTTTGAAAATTATTTTCAAGAAAACATGATGTCTAGCGTTACTTAAAACCTTTTTTCCATTGACCATTTCAAGCAAAACAGATGGATCATAGATTTAAGGCAAATCAATCAATTTATAGGTAAAGAAAAAAAAATTGTAGAGATATCAGAACACTACTAAATACTTTAAATTTTCCACATTCCATTTGGGTGTTCTGCAGTAGCACTCTTGTTTATGCCCTGATGTCAAACATTTGCGTTCTCGGGGCCTTATAGATATATTGTATCCGGAAGAAGGTTGTGGAATAGAGTCGTAACTCCTAATCTTGCGAAGAATAATCTAATGTCTTGCAGCTAGATCTTAAATCTCGAAGATTTGAGACGAGGGTTTGGTATACTACCACATACATTAACTTCGCTTGGTTTTGAATTGGACATATATAATTCAATGTTATATCTTCAATTAGAACACTGTGTTTGTTGTGAAAAAGAACATCGATACAAGTTCCTCATATCCTCTGACAGCAAGACAATTAGCTAAAGTAACCTGAAAATAATTTCTTGTATGTTTAATCTTAGAAACATTTGTTAAAACATGAGGAAAAATATGATGATGTTAGCTGTTAGTTCTCGCCTTTTGGAAGAAAGGTTATTTTCAACATTAAACACTGATCATGAAATTAATTTGTTAGTCAAATAATTGCCATATTTTACCAAGAAAAATAGTGTTTACAGACGCTAGCTGTTATGTTTGTGCCAGTTTTACAGTAGAAAAGGTCAGACAAGTAGTTCGTAAAAAGCAAAAATACTATAAAAGTGTACGATGCCCTGCTTTGGCTATACTTTTTTGTCCTTTTTGGTTTATAGCTCTTCATCTTTTTATTAAGCTTTGGATTTTCAAATATTTTGGCCTCGGGCATCACTGAAGAGACATTGATTGTCGAAATGCGCATCTGGTGCAGAAAAATTGGTACCGTTTATGTTATTACGCTTTTAAGAGATTTAACCAGGTCATGGTTTACTTTTCAACGAGATTGCACACATCAAGCATGTTCGACCACTTTATAACACTGACATTGTATGATAACTCCTTTATAATTCAAAATTCTTCATATGTTCTTTTGTAGACATTTGTATGAGCAGTGAGATGGAGAATATAGTGTATTGATTTGGCTGCTTTATTTTGTAAACACATTTTGTTCCTACAAAGTAAAACCATTTTGTGTGGTGTGTCTTCCGCAATATCAGGCTCTGTTCTTTATTTTTTTTTTTTCAAAATCATAAATAATTTATGTTTGAACAAGCATAGCGGGGTAGTTTTTTGTTTTTATTTTTGTTCCCCTCAAAAACATGCCTTATATTTTATGACACTAGCCTAGGAAAATAACAATAGAATGCTTCTAGAAACATAAGAGCTATTATAAATGTAAATTAGATATACCGTTCCAGAAATCTTCTTATCCTTGATATTTTGAATTTGTTACGAACTCAATTTATTCAGTGTATAAAAAGGCAAAATAACAGAAATACTGAACTCCGAGGAAAATTCTTAAAACGAATGGATAACAACTGTCAATTTCCTGACTTGCTTATAATGTAATGCAATTGCGTCTGCTTCTGTTGGAAACATTTTATGACAAGAAGGTAGAGAGCATTGACTGCAAATATGTTTGCCTTTGGATAAATCCATCAAATACCGCCTCAAGCGAGAAAATCAATCTCGTTGAGATGACCAACAATAATCTATCAATAGCAAGTTTAATTCTTCAAAGTTTGACATTGTCATGGATAAAAGTAATATAAAGTAATACTATCTTATAAAATCTTCAATTGGAAGTGATGTTATGATATTGTAACTATCATATTTATTTAGTTGGCCTAATTTGTTTTGTGTGGCCTATTATATACATTGTGTACAAAATAATACACATTGTGTAACAACTATGCAGTTTAGAAATAACTGGAACAATCATTGATACTCATGGAATGATTAGAACTTTCTATTTCACTTACATAATGTTTCCAGAATGATCATAACAAAAGATGCGTAATTTAAACGTCTACCGTTATCTAGAAGTTTCTGTTTGAGTATATATATAAGTATGCAGAACCTAAAATTATATAGATATAGACATAGACATCGATAGACATTAATATTCTCAGCAGTTGGAATGACACTTTTATTTACAAACTACAACATACTAGATTGTGACCTATTGGGCGTAATATTCTGCGTGGATTCCCGAGAAGATTTCCGGATAAAGAAAAGACAAAAGATCAGACATATATTTTGACAGTTAAGTTGACATTTCTTTTTTGTGTAATACTTCTTGTACACTTGTGTATAATAAATCTTGTTAAATTTTATTATTGATTTGTGTCTTTTGTTGGCTACAATTAAAAGGCGATTTTCTGGCCGTAACATAACATAACATAAATATCTCATTGAAAATTTTTCAGTATTTTCTATTAGAACTAGCCAACAAAATTCTAAAAATGGCATTTGATGCCGGTAAATTTTTGAAAACGCCAGACCTGGAAGGGTTTGATAATTTAAAGAAAGAGGAATAAGGTTTGCTTGCTAAACATCTGAAATTAGACTTTATAGTATCTATGAGAAAACAAATTATAAAAAAATTAGTAATAGACTATTTAGTTGACTCAGAAATTTTTGGTGAAGAGGCTCTTGAACTCAAGGTCGAAAATGTTGATGCTTTCAAATTAAAACAGCTTGAATTAGATCATGAACTTAAATTAAAACAATTGGAAAAAGAAAAAGAAGAAAGGCAGGCAGAACTTGAAATGAAGGAAAGGTTAGAGATGGAGAAGATGAAAGAAAAAGAAAAAGAAGATGAATTTAAATTAAAACAGGCAGAACTTGAAATGAGGGAAAGGTTAGAGATTGAGAAAATGAAAATTGAAATGGTTAAAGAAGAAAGCAACACTAAATTCCAGTCAAAATCAGAACATTTTAATTTTGATGCAGCAAAAAATATACGTTTGGTTCCTAAATTTTGTGAAAAAACAGTTGATAAATTTTTTCCACAGTTTGAGAAAATTGCTCAAAACTTGAAATGGCCGAAGCATTTTTGGACTACAATGCTGCAAAGTGTTTTTGTGGGCAAGGCCGCTGAAATTTACTCAGCACTTTCATCAGAATATAGTTCTGATTATGACAAGGTTAAAAAGAAGTTTTAAAACCTTATGAGCTAGTGCCAGAAGCATACAGACAGAAATTTAGGTCTTATAAAAAGTTTGATTCACAAACCTATGATGAATTTGCTAGGGAAAAAGAAGATCTATTTGATAAATGGCTGACGTCAAAGAAAATAGATTAAAATTTTGATAATTTAAGACAATTGATGTTATTAGAAGAGTTCAAGCAGTGTGTTCATTTAGACTTAAAAACACATTTAGATGACAAAACTGTTGAGACTTTACAAAATGCAGCTGTTATATCGGATAATTATACTCTTTCACACAAAAGAAGTTTCAAAGGTCAAAATTTTAATACTTCGAGTGGAAATTACAAGAATCAAAGCACTGAGCGTACTGATAGTAAGCCTGTTGGACAGAATAAGAGTCAGTCTAGTTATAATATGTCTAGTCCCAAATTTGATACTTTTGAGAAGAGGTCACTGACTTGGGCTTATTGTAAGAAGAATGGTCACCTGATGGCTGATTGTTTTAGACGCCAGAAGAAGAATGAAAGAGATAGTAAGCCCAAGACCAGTGCTTGTACGACATCCCGTGTTACCAATACGTTGGAATGTCCTGCGAGTCAGGCTTTTAAGTCCAGTTTTTGTGATTACATGGAGGATTATAAACCTTTTATGTCTGATGGGTTTGTTTCTATTGTTGATAATACTACTCCTCAGTCTATTAAGATTTTACGGGACACTGGAGCTTCTCAGTCAGTTGTTAGAAGGTGTGTTGCCTTTGTCCGAGGAGACTTCTGTTGGTGCCTCCGTTTTGTTACAAGGTGTGAAGTTATGTTGTATAGACGTTCCCCTCCATCGTATTTATCTGAAGTCAGATTTGATTACTGGACCAGTTGTTGTGGGTGTTCGTCCTAATCTCCCTGTTTAGGGTGTTTCATTATTGCTAGGAAATGATCTAGCTAGGAACAAAGTGGTTGCTGAACCAATTGTTACCAGTGAACCGGTGGTGGATGTTAAATCACCTGAAGATGATGCTGAACTGTATCCAGCTTGTGTTGCTACTAGGTCGATGGCTAGAAAACAACAAAATGATTTGCAAGAAGACCAGTTTGATTACATGGACCTTTCTAACACCTTTCTAGCCGACATTGAAGGTCCCGGTAGCTCAGAGAAGGCCGTAATAAGACCACCTAGTATTAGCAAGAATGTAATTATGCCATGGCCAGACTTAAACAGCCATTCATTAGACCGAAGGAAATTTGTTGAAGAACAAAATAAAGACCATGAGGTTCTTCAGCTCCGCCAGAGGGCTCAACCACAGGAGGAAGCAGACAAAGTGGCCGAATGCTATTACCATCAAGATGGCATTTTAATGAGGAAGTGGAGGCCCCCTGATGCTACCCCAGAGGAGGAATGGAGAGTGGTATACCAAGTGGTGGTGCCTAAAGTCTATAGGGAAGACATTGTTGGTCTTGCTCATGACACCCCCTTGGCTGGACACTTAGGTATAAGGAAGACTTGCCTTAAGATCTTGCAGCATTTCTACTGGCCAAGACTTAGAAATGATGTCGCAGAATATTGTAAATCATGCCATATATGCCAGGTTGTTGGTAAGCCTAACCAGAAAATACCACCAGCACCACCTCTGCCTATTCCAGCCTTTGAAGAACCTTTCAGCCGAGTACTCATTGATTGTGTTGGACCTTTACCGAAGACCAAGACCGGAAATGCGTATTTATTTACGATCATGTGTACCTCCACTCGTTTTCCTGAGGCTATTACGCTAAGGAATATCAAGACACCAACTATTGTCAAAGCTCTTATCAAATTTTTCACGCTCGTAGGACTACCGAAGTCTGTACAATCCGACCAGGGTTCAAATTTTATGTCAGGTTTATTTCAGCAAGTCGTGTACCAGTTAGGGATTGCTCAGTATAGGTCAAGTGCTTATCATCCAGAATCTCAAGGTGCCTTAGAACGTTTTCATCAA
The DNA here is from genome assembly GCA_017311375.1 of Mytilus coruscus. Classification (NCBI taxonomy): domain Eukaryota; kingdom Metazoa; phylum Mollusca; class Bivalvia; order Mytilida; family Mytilidae; genus Mytilus; species Mytilus coruscus. The sequence continues at coordinate 7,731,921 of CM029598.1, forward strand.
ACATTGAAGAACATGATCAGAACTTTTTGACAGGGACTGGGATGATGGTGTTCACTTTTTACTTTTTGCGGTCCGAGAGGCTGTTCAAGAATCCCTTGGTTTTAGTCCCTTTGAGTTGGTATTTGGTCATACTGTAAGGGGACCTTTAAAATTGATTAAGGAAAGTGGCTTACTGAACACACTGACTTGAATCTTCTAGACTATGTATCTAGATTTAAAGAAAAATTGTATACTGCTTGTCAAATTGCTCAGAACAATTTAAAAACTGTTCAGAATAAGATGAAAATATGGTATGATAAAGATGCCAAGGACAGAGTTTTTGAGCCAGGTGATAAGGTACTTGTATTTTTGCCAGTCTCTGGACATCCATTACAAGCTAAATATTGTGGTCCTTATACCATAGAGAGTAAAATCAATGATTTGAATTATATCATAAAAACACCAGGTCGGCGTAAACAAAATAGAGTGTGTCACATTAATATGTTAAAACCATATTTTGAGCGTACTAATGAAGGTGAGAGTAAACCAGTTGCCACTTTAGCAATTTAGGTTGAATTGGAGAACAATCATGACAAACCAGATATAATTGAATCACCTCTTAGTTCTAAAACTATGGAAGAGACAGTTAGATTGAAAAATTCAGAAATTTTGTCAAATTTTGATTCAAAACTTGCACATCTGTTTTTTGATCGTAGAGAAAAATTACAAGATTTGGTATTTTCTTTTAAAAATCTTTTTCCAGATGTGCCAAACAAAACTATTGCTGTTTGTCATGATGTTGATGTAGGTTATGCTTCTCCAATTAAGCAACATCTTTACCGGCTCAATCCACTCAAACTTGAATTGATGAGACAAGAAATTAAATATATGCTTGACAATGATATTATTGAGCCGAGTAACAGTGAATGGAGCTCTCCTTGTCTCCTTGTATCCAAACCAGATAAAACCTTGTGTTTCGTAACTGATTTCAGAAAAGTAAATTCTGTTTCAAAATCTGATTCCTATCCGATTCCAAGGATAGATGACTGATTGATAATATTGGAAAAGCAAAATTTGTGAGCAAATTTGATTTATTGAAAGGTAACTGACAAGTTCCATTGACACAGAGAGCTCGTGAAATATCAGCTTTTGTAACACCAGACGGCTTATTTCAATAAACTGTAATGCCGTTTGGCATGAAAAGTGCTCCAGCTACATTTCAAAGAATGATCAATAATGTTATAAAAGATTTAGACTGTTGTTATGCTTATATTGATGATCTTATTGTATGTAGTGATAGCTGGGAAGAGCATTTAACACATTTATATGATACTTTTGATAAATTGTCACAATCAAATTTGACTGTTAATCTTGGTAAAAGTGAATTTTGCCAGGCCACTGTTGATTATTTAGGACATACAGTTGGCCATGGTCAAGTGAAACCTGTTATGGCTAAAGTGGATGCAATTACCAAATTTCCTCCTCCTACAAATAAAAAACAACTTATGAGATATTTAGGCATGATTGGATTTTACAGGAAATTCTGTTCAAATTTTGCTACTGTTGTTCAACCATTGACTCATCTTTTAAGGAAAGATTCTAAATTCATCTGGAGTGAAAATTGTCAAAACGCTTTTGAAAATAGCAAATCACTTTTAATTAATAGTCCAGTTCTGATCACTCAAGACTTTGAAAAACAATTCAAACTTGTCGTTGATGCAAGCGATGTAGGAGTTGGAGCTGTCTTATATCAAGAGACAGATGATAATGTTGAGAAACCTATATCATATTTTTCCAAGAAATTAGATTAACGTCAGAAAAATTATTCGACTATTGAAAAAGAGTGTTTTGCACTGTTGTCTGCACTTCAACATTTTGATGTATATTTAAATCCCACTGTGCATCCTATTTTTGTTTATACTGATCATAATCCTTTCACCTTCATACATAAAATGAGAAACAAGAACCAGAGATTGACTAGGTGGAGTTTATTGTTACAGGAATAAGATGTTATTGTAAATCATATTAAAGGTAAAGATAATGTAATAGCAGATGCTTTATCTAGAACTTATTAAAACACTCTGTATATACTATGTTTTTTGTACATATTATTCATGAAAAGTTTTGTTACACTCAAACTTTTTTAAAGGGGAGGTGTTATGATATTGTAACTATCATATTTATTTAGTTGGCCTAATTTGTTTTGTGTGGCCTATTATATACATTGTGTACAAAATAATACACATTGTGTAACAACTATGCAGTTTAGAAATAACTGGAACAATCATTGATACTCATGGAATGATTAGAACTTTTTATTTCACTTACATAATGTTTCCAGAATGATCATAACAAAAGATGCGTAATATAAACGTCTACCATTATCTAGAAGTTTCTGTTTGAGTATATATATAAGTATGCAGAACCTAAAATTATATAGATATAGACATAGACATCGATAGACATTAATATTCTCAGCAGTTGGATTGACACTTTTATTTACAAACTACAACATACTAGATTGTGACCTATTGGACGTAATATTCTGCGTGGATTCCCGAGAAGATTTCCGGATAAAGAAAAGACAAAAGATCAGACATATATTTTGACAGTTAAGTTGACATTTCTTTTTGTGTAATACTTCTTGTACACTTGTGTATAATAAATCTTGTTAAATTTTATTATTAATTTGTGTCTTTTGTTGGCTACAATTAAAAGGCGATTTTCTGGCCGTAACAGTGATAACAGATGCGTTTAAACATATGTATGTCACATTACTCGTCTGGCAGCTTTTAAAACTGGTATAATAACTTTATGCAAGTACATTTATCAATTTTTTTCTTGTTTTCCTTGTTTGTATGTATGTATGTTGTAACTGTAAATTGCTCTCCTATATGTCTGATTATTTCAGTTGTCAAAAATACCATCCAAACGTATTTGATTTATACTGTAGCATAAACAAATGAACAAATGAAAAACAGAATATGTCCATGATACACCCTTTAAAAATTACATTACCTAACGGTAAACGTGACGTCACCATAATTCGAATTTGATCTGCCAGAAATTGTTTAAAACTATACAAATATAAAGCTGATATATTTCTGTGTCCTTATAATAACAGCATTCATGAATTACAGATATTAAAACCCAATATTTCATTCAAAATTATATTTAATACGTCAATTCGTTACATTTGTGCATGTTCACACTTTACGAACTCATAAACAGGTGTATGCGCCTTCCTTAAAGCTGCCCAAACATAGTTATGAGGAAAAACAGAAATCGACACTGCATAAAGTATTACGGTCAACATCACGAATTAGCTGACAAATACGTTATGTTAGCTTTTCGACTCACTGGCGACATGTTTTTTGCAATCTTAGATCTTTAGATACTAGTATATTTGTCAGGTCTTTAATATTATGTCCTATTCTTGATTGTGACATTTGAACTGAATGTAAGTTCTCCTAGCTTGCGATGCATACCTCACTAGTAAATGTATTTTAGTCTAAAACGGTCATTTTGTTCTGGACATAATCTTAAGAGTCACAACGATAAATTATTCGGTCTTGTTAAGTACTTCAGTCAATTTTCAGACTTTTCCAATTTGTTATATGTAATACTGTTCAAATAATTCGCTTGCAGTCTTTTCCATGTATTCAGTACTGCTCAGTAACTTTTCATATAATTTAGTGTTGATGTTAACAGGTGAATAACAACTACCGATCAGTCTGAATATAAACGGAAGAGATCTTAATTGACTGCAACGGATAAGTCTGAAATTTGACTTAAAGACTGGAAATCATTGGATATTAATATGGCCGGTTCAGATCAAAATTGTTTTTTTAGTGTAAAAGAGGACAAGCTTGACGCTTGACACAGTGGAACTATTCTCGTTTCATATGTAATTCATGTTATTCCCTCCATTGTTGTTGGCTTTTTCTTTTATTTGTCTCTTCCAAATCGATTGACGATATTTGAACATCGATACACAACGGCCATCTTAATTCATGTGAGAATAAAAGCACAGAATACATTGTAATCAAATCCAGTCAAAAATAACAATGATGACTTTAAAACAATAATCTTATGGGATCGATAACATTTAAATTTAGGCGTTATTGCAATGTGATCGATTATATCAAATAAACAACGTCATTGTAATTTAATAAATAACTTTTTAAACCCCATCCTTTTCCCGATTCAAGAACAGCCAAGTCTGTTACAGCGAAGACCATTTGTCAAGAACTGTTTTAAAGGTTAAACTGCGAGTCTTCTCACATAAAATCGTACGATTGAAATTGACCGTAAGCTATACTGAAATGTGTATGACTTACGAGTGTTTTCACTCTAAAGATTTTTTGTGAAAAGAGCCACTGGTTTAGAACAGTTTTTTTAAAAAGACAGACTCCGGGTGCGGGATTTTCTCGCTGTATTGAAGACCCATAGGTAGCCTTCGGCTGTTTTTCTGCTCTTTGGTCGGGTTGTTGTCTCTTTGACACATTCCCTATTTTCATTCTATCGTACGTAGTAAATGCTTGGAACCCTTTAGGAGTGAATTCTATGAATTCTCAGAAAGAATGATACTTCATCATTTTCTAATAAATTGTTAAATACAGCTGTTTTACAAACCACGTCTCTTTTGGGGAGATCAATGATATTCATAGATATTTTGTTTTGTTTACGCACTATAGTGCCTTACAAGGTTTTGTGAGGTAGACAAAATTGACCTGTGTACGATCGTTTTGAATTTTGATGTCCAAAAATTTGCAGATCGGACATATTTTGACTTAAACTACTGACTACTTTTGTTTGGGATTAGTTGTAATTAAAACATTGTTATGAGATTGAAAAATGTTTTTTGTTGTTGAGATAAACAATAAGAGCCGTGCCTAAAATGTTTTCGGCATTACTCTTCGAAAAATTACTTGTGCAATGGAATAAAACGTCTGATTTGTAAACTTATTCTCTTTTCTCCAGTATAGGCTATTAAAAATAACTTATCTACACTATATGTGGAAAGTTTTGTGAAATTAAAAGAGGTGGCAATTCTTGCCTTTAGTACATTTAGTTTCATCGATAAAATGGACTTGCCCAGTTGCCAGTTGGAAAGTCATTTAAGTAACTGTACACATTCATGCATTTTCGTCTACATGATAATAAGTAATGGGGGGGAGTGGGGGGCGTAAACTGGGAAGGGAGAAAATGACAGATATTTTAAGTTATTGTTTTGCAATAACGAATAAACATTTGTCTACCAGAAGTTTTGCTATAATTTAAAAACAAAAATCATGTCGTTCAGTTTTGGTATAGTTTTCTGAACATTCATTTGCGTATGTAAGGCAATAGAAAGTTTGGGCGACAAAAGTCGTCATAATTATTGACTTAATATAGAAAATACGCCCTTTTGAAACATTAAATGTTTCACAAATAATACATGAATCCAAAGTAAAATCATTTCTCAAAACATTGCAAAAACAAATAATTCTGATTGGTATAGTGGTATTGTCATAAAGTGTGTTTAAATGAACCGTGGTACGGCAAACATCGAATTCCCTCACAAAATGTTGTCACGCACTATAGAGACATAGAAACGGAACTTTGAAATGTAACCAATATGAATACACATGGTAGCGGTGAAATTAAATTCTATGGAATATCCAAAGTGAAGGGAGGGGTAAAGAATTTTAGTAAAATCTTAAACTCTTTGAAGTTTGGGGTATATAAATTAAAATATGCTGCACAGCCCTGTATTTTGACCTTTGAATAAAATAGTAGTGCATATCAACTTTCCATTCTAGGATATAATGTTATACGAAACGTCATAGTAAAAATGGATTTAGCCGTAATTGGAGTTCCTATGGGAAATTGCATTGTTTATATTTACAGAACTACAACATCTGTGTCGACTTTTATTTAGAAATCCATACGGCCCTTTCATAACGATAAAAGTCATTACCAATGAATACTATAAAATAAATTCCTAATCACTTGCTCTGCTATACATTTTCAAAAGGCGGTTAATCAATCATGGAGTGTAAAGTAACACTTTCACTGATATGTATTAGTTTTCTAATAATTCCAAATGTATATCCTGGGACAATCACAGGGAAGCAAATAAAAAAAGGTGAGTTAACACAATGCTAAAAGAAAATGCTTTATGATAATAAAAGAGGCCTTGAAACAATGCTACACGCACATGTACATTCATTGTAATGAAAAAGTGTTGGTAACACAATGCTAGAAACAATTTTTCACTTTTTTGGTCTTTTGGAAAATGTTGTTTGTGCTGTATTTAGACCCCTCTACCTAGAAATTTGTTTTACATGCACACGTATAAAAATTGCGGTTTCTATCCAACGCAATCATAGGTTTAAACGTTGTTTTCAATTTAGACTTGTTTATATTTTTTGTTTGGGCTAGTATTATATTTTTCTTCGGATTTATTTGATCCGTTCATCCTATGTCGACTCCTCAAAATTCAAGAGTCTATCCTAAATTGAGGTAAATTATATGGCCTTCCAAATACCGTTTCGATCCCTAACATCACTGAAGAGACATTAATTGTCGAAATCCGGATATGGTGTACAAACTTTTGCACCTCATGTTTGTGGTATACCATCTTTTCCGCAAGTTTATTGTTTTCTGTTTGGTATTAAATTAATATTGAGATCCATTTTGTTACATCTGGTGATCTGTTTATTTGGCAATCGCCAATGGCAGTCAGCAGGGTTTAATAACATCCATTGTTCGACCTGTTAGTCAAATCCGTTTTGTTAAAATACATTTTTTCACTTTTTTGGTCTTTTGGAAAACGTTGTTTGTGCTGTATTCAGACCCCTCTACCTAAAAATTTGTTTAACATGCACATGTATAAAAATTGCGGTTTTTATCCAACGCAATCATAGGTTTGAACGTTGTTTTCAATTTAGACTTGTTTATATGTTTTGTTTGGGCTTGTATTATATTTTCCTTCGGGTTTATATGATTCGTTCATCCTATGTCGACTCCTCAAAATTCAAGAGTCTATCCTAAATTGAGGTAAATTATATGGCCTTCCAAATACCGTTTCGATCCCTAACATCACTGAAGAGACATTAATTGTCGAAATCCGGATATGGTGTACAAATTTTTGCACCTCATGTTTGTGATATACCATTTTTTCAGCAAGTTTATTGTTTGCTGTTTGCTATTAAATTAATATAAAGATCCATTGTGTTACATCTGGTGATCAATTTATTTGGCAATCGCCAATGGCAGTCAGCAGGGTTTCAGAACGTCCGTTGTTCGACCTGTTAATCAAATGCGTTTTGTAAAAATATATTTTTTCACTTTTTTGGTCTTTTGGAAAATGTTATTTGTGCTGTATTTAGACCCCTCTACCTAGAAATTTGTTTTACATGCACATGTATAAAAATTGCGGTTTTTATCCAACGCAATCATAGGTTTGAACGTTGTTTTCAATTTAGACTTGTTTATATATTTTGTTTGGGCTTGTATTATATTTTCCTTCGGGTTTATATGATCCGTTCACTCCTATGTCGACTCCTCAAAATTCAAGAATCTATCCTAAAATGAGGTAAATTATATGGCCTTCCAAATACCGTTTCGATCCCTAACATCACTGAAGAGACATTAATTGTCTAAATCCGGATATGGTGTACAAGCTTTTGCACCTCATGTTTGTGGTATACCATCTTTTCCGCAAGTTTATTGTTTTCTGTTTGGTATTAAATTAATATTAAGATCCATTTTGTTACATCTGGTGATCTGTTTATTTGGCAATCGCCAATGGCAGTCAACAGGGTTTAAGATCATCCGTTGTTCGACCTGTTAGTCAAATGCGTTTTGTTAAAATATATTTTTTCACTTTTTTGGTCTTTTGGAAAATGTTATTTGTGCTGTATTTAGACCCATCTACCTAGAAATTTGTTTTACATGCACACGTATAAAAATTGCGGTTTTTATCCAAAGCAATCATAGGTTTGAACGTTGTTTTCAATTTAGACTTGTATATATATATATATATATATGATTTTGTGTTTTGTTGAATAATGTTTTTTTTTTTTTTTCATAAAATGAAAAAATGTACGTTATCTAGTTTAAACTATTAAATTAAAAGCGATAGATACGTCTTGGTTTGTTTGGGTTCTTTTTGATGACTATCAGCTTTAAGTTTTGAAAACGGAACCATACCAATTCAAATCACAAAACCAACATTTATCCTGGCCATATATGTATATTATATATTGTTTTCGTCTTTATATGTATATTGTTTATTGCTTTTTGACTTTCCCATACAGTCAAGTCAATGTTTAAATGTCTCCTTGACATATTATATAGTTCATTCATTGCATCGATTTAGTAGTATCGGTATTTCCCCCCTTGTTTTGTATATATAAATCATATCTGTATGTTGTTTTCAGCCACGGATATTTTGAAAGCAATTTCAGGCAAAGACATCTCCAGATATATAAAAATAAAAGATGTGGATTTGAAAGGAGGATCGTATATCAAAAAGTAAGACCACGCTAACGTTTATATTTAGAATACGATAAGTTACAAAGAAGCAATAAAATTCTAATATTAATATTTGACACAACTACGATTCAAAAATGCTTGGTACTTTTCAAACCGTTAAACGTCGTTTTGCTATATTGAATAATATCACACCTTTGGTCATATATCTTTCTCTTTTACACGATTTATCCTTTTCCTGACTTCTTGATTATTTTTAATCAAACAACATATGGTTCGTTTGATCTCAGTTCTTCATTTGTCAAAATTCGATTTTCACGTAAAATTTTCTTGCTTTCCTCTGAATTTCCTGTTTTGACATCATGAAAAAGGCGATCATGCCTGAAGACGTTTCAAGATAGAACACACATTTGTGCAGATCTTTTGAAAGGCAGAATTGAATTTGTTCTCCATATCGTTTTAAAATCATTAGAGAAACAGATTCCAACCTCTAAATCATGTGCAAAACGATATTTAACCACTCTCGACAGTTACATTTTTAATGTTCAAAACGCTCGGCAAGCCTCGGTTTTTAATTTGACAATTTAACTGTCGAGAGTGGATAAATATCGAATCACACTCGATACAGTGGTTGAATCTATATTTGTCTTTCAATTTTTTTTGGTTTGAATGTTCCTGAGAAAGGTAAATTGACACTCACAATTTATAAATAATTGATCAATGAATTAGGTATTGACAATTCACTTGGAAACTCAACATATACCCTCACGACACTTACCAAAGAGGAAATCCTGGATAATCATAGGTCTGTTCTATGTTCCTTTGGAATTTCACCCAAAGATGAAAAACTGGATCTTCCGTCACTGTATTGGATACCTAAACTACATAAGTGTCCTTACAAACAACGGTATATTGCTTGGTCTTCTAAGTGTTCCATGATAACCACTTTCTAAATTATTAACATCTATTTTATCACCAATCAAAGCCAGGCTCCAAAGTTATTGTGAAACTGCCTATTCTAGAGGTGGCGTGAATCAGATGTGGATACTAAAAAATTCAAAAGATCTTTTAGAGTACATACAATCTAAGACTCTCTCATCTTGTAATAGTATTAAAACATTTGACTTTTCTACACTTTACACAAGTATTCCCCATTCCAAACTAAAAGACAAATTGAAAGAATTGGTATTACTTTGTTTCATTAAAAAGAATGGCGAACGTAGATACAAGTATCTTGTCTTGGGGAGGGATAAATCCTACTTTGTAAAGAATCACTCTGATTCAAACAAAAAATTCTCTGAAACTGACATTTTCAAGATGCTTGATTTCTTGATTGACAACATATTTTTACGTTTGGAGGACGTGTTTTCAACAGACTGTCGGGATCCCAATGGGAACTAATTGTGCCCTTTTCTTGCCGACTTGTTTCTTTATTATTATGAGGCTGACTTCATACAGGAACTTCTTAGGAAGAAAGATAAGAAGTTAGCAATACCCTTTAACTTTACGTTCCGCTATATAGATGATGTTCTCTCACCACTAAATAATACAAAATTTGGTGACTATGTTGAACGAATCTATCCCATCGAACTAGAGATAAAGGATACTACAGATACAGTTAAGTCTGCCTCATATCTTGACTTACATCTAGAAATTGACAATGAGGGTCGGTTGAAAACAAAACTACGACAAAAGAGATGATTTCAGCTTCCCAATTGTGAACTTTCCATTTCTATGTAGCAACATTCCAGCAGCGCCTGCATACGGAGTATATATCTCCCAATTGATACGATATTCCCGGGGTTGTATTTCCTATCATCATTTCCTTGATAGAGGCTTGCTGCTCACAAGGAAGCTATTAAACCAAGAGTTCCAAATGGTGAAGTTGAAATCGTCCCTTCGTAAATTTTACGGACGCCATCACGAGTTGGTTGACCGTTATTGAAAAACCGTTTCACAGATGATATCGGATATGTTCCTTATGTCGTAACTACAATACCCTTCCCTTTCACGAATGTGACCTACCGAATTAGACTATTTACCGGATTTGTAATAAAATAAGCAACACGACGGGTGCCACATGTGGAGCAGGATCTGCTTACCCTTCCGGAGCACCTGAGATCACCCCCAGTTTTTGGTGGAGTTCGTGTTGCTTAGTCTTTAGTTTTCTATGTTGTGTCTACTGTACTATTATTTGTCTGTTTGTCTTTTTATTTTTAGCCATAGCGTTGTCAGTCTATTTTCGATCTATGAGTTTGACTGTCCCTCTGGTATCTTTCGTCCCTTCTTTTATAAATTGTTATTTTCATATTATACTTTTACAAGTAGATATAGGAAGATGTGAGTGCCAATGAGACAACTCTCCATCCAAATAACAATTTATAAAAGTAAACCATTATAGGTCAATGTACGGCCTTCAACACGGAGCCTTGGCTCACACCGAACAACAAGTCTCTGATTATACTGTGTGAAAATCTGTGTCATATACTAGAAAAATTTATATTGAATTATAGAAATTACTAATAAAATGTTTTATGTTAAAATTGTTAACATTGAAACAAACTAGTACTCATATGTAATCCATGTGTAATCCATTAACAGCATTTTTTTCTTAATTAATCAGTATAAAGATAACTCATGTTGACATTCCAAAAATATCGATCAAGGGGGATTGGAAGAACAATATTGTTGTCAAGGCATCCAACCTTGGACTCGGAGTAACAGCTGACTGGCGGGTAAAAAAGTTAGTTCACAAACAATAACTGAACAATGTGTTATAACATTATATTTTTTTACAGTGTGAATTAGGTCTTCCCACTTTTCTGTGGAAAGACCTATTGATTTTGTTCTGATTATTATTTTTTTTTCTTTCGGTGTTTTGTGGTTTCGCAAGATGTCGCTTAGATTTTTTGCATATGATATCGAACAGTTATTGCGATTTTGAAACTGACCCTGTTTAGCCGAACATTTTTTATTGTAAGAGTTATCTCCCCAAACACTGTTTTTCTTGTGTGCGCATCTCCTTTGCAACCGTTAAAGATTGTGACAAAATTATTTAACCAATTTCCTCGTTATATCCTCAGGATCTTAAGAATGATTTTGACCGAAGCGGTCTAGAGACTCCATATGAGAGTTATTTCCCCTTTTGTTTTTTAAATACGAAAAATATAATTGTAACTGGTAAACTAAAAATGATAGAGACCTAGGGTCTTTTGAATTGAGGTCCTTGGTCCAACAAAAAGAAAATAGGGTCAAGGTCAGATTCTGAATCTTTATTTTGGCTTATTATTGCTTCTTTTCAGCAACCGTATAAGATTTCGACAAAATATTTTTCGAAACTGATATTTGCGACATGTCGTAACATACATATTTTGGTTAAAAGGGTGCATTGACATTTGATGGGAGTTTTCTCCCCTCTTATACTCAAAATAAGCTGTATTTGGATAGAACTCATTTCTCTTACATAGCAGAGATCAAAGGTAATTTCATTTCAAATCCTTGCTATATGAGCTTGAAATTTAGGTCAAGGTCAAGGTCAAAGGTAAAATTGACGTTCTAGATTTTGACCTTTGCTGTAGATTCATTTTATACATGATAAAGCCTTGGGATCTTTTCATTAGGTTAGTAGACATATGACCTTGAAAATGTCAACCAGAAGTGACCTTTTAAACCGGAAGTAACAATTTATCTCCTTATTTAAAGCAAAAGGATATAGAAACTATATATTTTAGAATTAGAGTAAAGTAAGCTATTATTTGACACCATAAGTAACTTTGATTTAACCGGAAGTGGTTTATTATCTCCCTTGATGGAAAAAGTGCCTCAACCTTTGTATTTTCAAAATCAGTATGTGATAAGCTATCATTTCAGCACGGACATATTGTTCTTTATCAAAATTTTCTAATCTTAAGTGAATTTGAGTGGAAAGACCTTCAATTGTTCTCTGAAGAATTCCTTTTAATTTTCTTTAGTTTTGTGCCATAATACATGGCATCTAAGGCGACCTTCAAGTAAAATTTGAACCATAGTTTCATTCCATAAGTTCAAATTTGTAAAATTAGATATTTATAATCTACTTTGAAAATTATAAAGACGACCAGGACTGTCACCAAAAGTCCTTAACTTTGCTTATTAATAAACAATTTGTTGACCCGGTATTCAAAACAGTATTGTACATACATTTGTACTATTGAAAGATCTTGATTTGGAAAGTCAAATACTGTAAATAAACATTGAAGGCATTAAAACAAAAGTGTCTTAACGAAACAACCATTAACTCATTTGAGAGGCTTTTTACTTCTATAGGTTCGATCATTCTCTCCAGAATTGTAATGAATCTCTTTAACTGGTAAAGAGGTGTCCTTAGCTTTCTTTTTTTCGATCTGAACAATTCTGATCAAGGTTACTCAAGAAAGCGCTTGCGTGGCCAACGTAGATACAAGTATCTTGTCTTAGGGAGGATTAATCCTACTTTGGAATAAAATCACTCTGATTCAAACATAAAATAATCTGAAACTGACATTATCATGATGCTTGATTTCTTGATTGACAACATATTTGTTACGTTTAGAGGACGTGTTTTTCAACAAATTATCGGCATTCCCATGGAAACAAACTATGCCCTCTTCTTGTCGACTTGTTCCTTTATTTTTTGAGGCTGCCTTCATAAAGGAACTTCATAGGAAGAAAAAAGAAGTTAGCAGTATCTTTTAACTTTACTTTCCGCTATATAGATGATGTTCTCTCACTAAATAATTCAAAATTTTGTGACTATGTTGAATGCATCTATCCCATCGAACTTAAGATCAAGGATACAAAGATACTGTTAAGTCTGCCTCATGTCTTGACTTATATCTAAGCATTGACACTGAGGGTCAGTTGAAAATCAAACTTTACGAAAAAGAGGTGATTTCAGCTTCCCAATTTTGAACTTTCCATTTCTATGTAGCAACATTCCAACAGTGTCTGCATACGGAGTATATATCTCGTAATTGATATTTCCGGGCTTTTTTTTTTTTTTTATTGATTGTTTTGACTTTTAACTAGCTTTCTTTTGAAAAATCTCATTGCAAATTTATTTGCTGTAACTCGTTTAAAGCCTTTTTCTGAACTGAAAATAGAAAGTATGCTAGATACACTTACTGGAAATGTGAAGATATTATTGAAACTTTCAATGTTCTCCTGGACAACATATATGTAAGTTTCGGCAATGAAGTGTATCGACAAGTAGTAGGTACTTCTATGGGCACTAACTACGCCCCTTTAATAGCAGATTTTATTCCTATATTGCTATGAATCTCAGTTTATGACCAAACTTAGTAAAGACACGTCATTGTTACATTGGGTTGATACATTCAACAATACTTACCGTTATCTTAATGATATTTTTTCGTTAAATAATCCAGAGTTCTCTAAATATACTACCGAAATTTACCGAAAGGAACTTACTTTAACTAAATCTAACATCAACAGCAGTAGTTGTCCTTTTCTAGATTAAGACATTTCAATTTCTAAATGGAAACTCCATACTAAAATTTACGACAAAAGAGACGATTTTTCATTCCCTATTGTTATGTTTTCTTTTTTGGATGGTGATGTTCCTTTGGCTCCATCATACGGTGTTTATATATTCCAACTCGTTCGTTATGCCCGTGTGTGTAGTGATGTCATAGATTATTACAAACGTAATCAATGCACCACTGGTAAAGTATTAAGTCAGGGATTTCGTTACCATAAATTACTTAAAACTTTTACTAAATTCTTTCATAGATACAAAGATTTGATTAGTAAATTTGGCTGTACCTGCAGAAAACTTATTAAAAATGGTATTTCACATCCTAAACTTTACGGTAATATTGTACTTAAAGGGCGAAAATCATTATGTGATCCGTGTAAACTCATCGAACCTTTAAACAAACTTATTAGTAAAGGTTATCTTACCAATGTTGTAATTAGATCTTTGAATATAGTTTACATTGGCACAAATATCAATTTTGTCATCAGCAAATTAAAACATAACTAAAATTGTATTCTTTTCAAACGGGATGTATAGATACACATCCACATTTATTTTTGTCTATAAAGAGGTTAACTCCTAACTATCCTACTGCCTGTCGATACATTTATTTTGGCATTGCACAAGTCATGTCTTCTTTGACTGTCCATGACGTTAAAATACTAAATCCCTGGGATGTGTTTTAGATGATTTTAGTCTCTGATGCATGATATTTTTATTATTAATTGATTTTGGCTTTTAACTATCTGTCAGCAACTGCGAGTACTCTCAAATCGTACTTTCTTGTCAATTTGACCTGTTGATACTATTTGTAATGCTTTTTTGTAATTTAATGTTTACTTATTTAGGTTTACTTATATCTCGTCTATATACTAGCTTTAATAAGTGTTTGGAATGACTATAAATTTTCACTTCTTCGTACTATGAACAACAAAATTATTTATTTTGTAAAAAAAATATTTCCGGTCTCCATTTAAACTGTAAACCTTACAACAAAATTATTTTCATTTACCTGTGTATACTATTGTATTTGGAGGCTTTTTGTTCAAGGTTATTGTTGTTTTTTTTTAAATTGTTTAACATCTCACAGCGGTATACTACTGTTGCCTTTATTTATTCATCCCTTTTTTATTGATTTTGTATTTACAATCGTCATAGATCAAATGTTTTCGTTCAGTGTATGTTCACTTGTGTTCATATGTCTTTTGATTGAGTTAGGTCATTTCAATTGATATTTTATAGTGCGTCTTTCTATGTTATGATGTTACACTATTGTGTCAGATAAGGATGAAGGTTGGTACCTATTAAAACGTTTTAACCCACTGCATTTTGGGGCCCTTTATAACTTGCTGTTTGGTGTGAGCCAAGGCTCCGTGTTGAAGACCATACTTTGACCTATAATGGTTTACAAATTATGACTTGGATGGAGAGTTGTCTCATTAGCACTCATACTACATCTTCTTATATCTATTGTATTTCCTATTATAATTTCCTTGGTAGAGGGTTGCTGCTCACAAGAAAGCTATTAAATCAAGAGTTACATATGGTGAAGTTGAACTCATCCCCTCGCCATCACGAGTTGGTCGAACGTTATGGAATATTCGTTTAACAGATTGTAGCGAATATGTTCCCAATGTCGTAACTACAATCCTGTCCACTTTTCACGAATGTAACCTACCTAATTAGACTTGTTACCGGGTTTTTACTAAAATGAGTAACTCGACGGGTACCACATGTGGAGCAGGATCTGCTTATCCTTCCGGAGCACCTGATATCATCCCCAGTTTTTGGTGGGGTTCGTGTTGCTTACTCTTTTTATGTTGTGTGTTATGTACTATTGTTTGTCTGTTTGTCTTTTTCTTTTTTTAGCCAATGCGTTGTCAGTTTATTTTCAATTTGTGAGTTTGAATGTCCCTCTGGTACTTTTTCCCCTATTTTGTGTCAGTAGAAAAGATATATCAAAACGTTAATGAAAAAAAGCATGCGACAAGTTAAGTCCGATTCAACAAAAAATGTGAATGTATAATAAAACAAAGGATGTATCAAGGACAAAGAATGTAATTTCAATTTCCAAATAGAAATATATAATATTGAATTGTATTTTGTCAGGCGTGTTTTATTTATAAGATATCGGGAGACTGGTACTTTAAGAGCATCTGTTTCAAACGTGGAGTTCCAGGTAACCTTAAGTAAGTCAAACAATATAAAAGTAAAAATGAAAATAAAAATAAATTTATAAATAAGAAATAAGATAACGACAAAAAGTCACTCAAACAATTTTGTATTGAGAGTTTCCGTTTCGGTTACAAATTTTAGAATACCACATATTTGTTTATATTTAATAATTGTAAGCAATACACCTTCTGTTATTTGGTAATACAATGAATAAAAAAAATGAACTCCTGTAAAACAAAAGTGTGATTCCCATTTCCATCTGCACAACACGTACTTCGAGTGACTCTCATCTGGTACACTCGAAGTACTCATTCGGCTTGGAATACAAATAATAAAGTATGATTTTTATTCTTAAAATATGCTGGTATGTCACGAATTCTTTTGTCATCTCTTAACTTTACAGGACAATATCACATAATTTTCATTTTCATTTCACTGAGTTGTGCTACAATATGATAGATAAATAAAAACCTTTAATAAGCTACGATATCATATTTCTTTTTGATTCAATAAAATCTTACTTTTTGTAGACATGCGCACATTTAGAGTTGCGAATTGTTCTGAATCAATTGGTTCCTTTAAAGTCAAACTAAAAGGCAAACTGCTGGCATGGGTTGTAAGAACATTTGTGAATGTTGACAAACTGTTAAAGCGGAAACTCAAAGGAAAGGTAAGTAGTTTAATTATAAATAAATTAATAGAAACATAAAGAATAGTATCGACATTTTGTTTTAACACTCATGAATTTGTGGACAAAACGCTCGTCTGGCGTTAACTATTATACGACTGGTATCTTTGAAAAGTTTTGTTTATCGCTGTCAAATCTCATAAACCGATTGCGTAGAACAAAAGCAAGATCACAAACAAAAACCGAAAAATAATTTGATTTTCGAAAGGAAAGAAAACGGGAGCGTTGACAGGGTAATCTTCTCCGTGTTGAAGGCCGTACATTGACCTAGAATGGTTTACTTTTATAAATTGTTATTTGGATGGAGAGTTGTCTCATTGGCACTCACACCACATCTTCCTATATCTATATACTGTATAATAACATCAAGTACAAATTTCTGACATCTTTTTCTCGATACGAAACTAATCTTGCTTTCAAGCTGCGAGCAACAAAAAAATAAACTAAGTTATTACAAACGTCAAAGTCAATTTTGTAAAAGTTTCTCTTAGGAAATTGTTAGCAAGATCTATGTGAGTTAAACTAGTATAAACAATATATCTACAGAAAGATAGTCATGATATATAATTTATAAACATACAAATAACTATTATTAGATATGCAAGGCTATAAGTAAAGCGATCAATAAGCATTCATCAAGAATTTCAAGAATAATTCAAGGATTATGAACAAGTATTATAAAATGGTAAGTAAGATCGTTAATTCATCTAAAATGATAATTATTAGTGGTTATCCCTTTTTTCACAATATCTTTTTTCTTCAAATTTAATTGACAGGAAAGCCATTAGTATATATATTCCTATATCGCAACATTCACATACTAGTAATGTAAAAAAATGTTTTTAAAACGATTATACGATTCTTAAATGGTTTCAAATCATTTAGAGATGTATGGCTATCAAACTCTCATGCCTCACCGAACACCTCACCGCAGTAAATTCAACGGACAGACCAATCAAATTGGAATGTAAATGATAACGCAATGTACCAATTCAACAATATAAACTGCATAATATAAAAAAAGAAGATGTGGTATGATTGCCAATGAGACGACTCTTCACAAGAGACCAAATGACAAATAGGTCACCGTACGGCCTTCAACAATGAGCAAAGCCCTTACCGCATAGTCAGCTATAAAAGGCCCCGAAATGACAAATGAAAAACAGTTCAAACGAGAAGACTAACGACCTAATTAATGTACAAAAAATGAACGAAAAACAAATATGTAACACAGCAACAAACGACAGCCATTGAATTATAGGCTCCTGACTTCGGACAGGCACATACATACAGAATGTGGTGGGGTTAAACATGTAAGCGGGATCCAAACCCTCCCTAACCTAGGACAGTGGTGAAACAGTAAAACATAGGAACGAACTATAAAAATCAGTTGAAAAAGGCTTAACTCATCAGATGGATACAAATAGAAATACATCTAACAAAAACACAGATTGGACGTGGCCGGGTACTTGTACATCCCAACAACAAAAAGACACTAAGTACAGATCTGAGAGTACTCGCAATTATTTCAGCTAGTTCAAAGCCTAAAACAACAAATAAAAACAAATCATGCATCTAAGACTCAATTATCAATCAATTCACATCCAACATCCAATGGATTTAGTGTAAAGACGTCATAAACTGTCAGAGAAAATGATGACCTTGTGCAATGCCAAGATACAGGTATCGACAGATTGTAGATCCATGAAAGTGCATATGTATATAACAATAATATTTAGTTTGCTTTTAATTTACTGATAACAAAATCAATATTAATACCAATAAAATCCATATTCAAAGATCTAATTACAGTGTTGAATTGGTAACCTTTTAAAATAAGTTTATTTAAAGGATCGATAAGTTTACCAGGATCGTTTCTAAATTTCCGGGCATGGTAAACAACATCTCCGTAAAAATGAGGATGTGCTATCCCGTTAGAAATAAGTTTTCTCCATGACAACCAAACTTCAAAACCAAATTTTTATATCTATGAAAGAATTTAGTAAAGGTTTTAAGTAGTTTGTGGTAAAGAAATATCTGACTTAATAATTTACCAGTAATACATAGATTACTTTCATTGAAATCAAAAACGTCACAACAGACGCGGGCATAGCGAACGAGTTGTGAAATATAAACACAGTAAGATAGTGCCAAAGGAACATCACCATCCGAAAAAGAAAACTTAACAATAGGGAACGAACAATCATCCCTTTTGTCGTAAATTTTAGTGGGCAGTTTCCCGTGTTAAACTGAAATATCTAAATCTAGAAAAGGACAGTATATTTAAAGTAAGTTCCTTTGGGTAAATGTCGGCAGTATATTTAGAAAATTCTTGATTATTTAGCGAAAAAATCTGATCAAGATAACGGTAAGTGTTGTTGAATTTATCAATTTAATGCAATTTAGACGGGTCTTTACTGAGTTTGGTCATAAACTGTGATTCATAACAGTACAAAAACAAGTCTGCTATTAAAGGGGCACAATAAGTGCCCTTAAGAATACATACAACCTGTTGATAAACTTTGTTGCCAAAACGTACATTAATGTTTTCAAGGAAAAAATTAACAGCTTCAATCATCTCATCACACCTCCAGTTAGTATATCTAGCATATTTACCTCTCTCATTAGAGAACAAGGCTTGAAATGAGTTGCAGCAAATATATTGTATTTAGATTTACCAAACGACCATTTAAATGAATAGGAAAACTTTTCTTTTATAAAATTGTGTGGAAGTGTATTGAAAGAGTTGCAAAGTCAAAACTGTCAACAGAATCGAAAGGACAACCAAAAAGTACGTAATTAATCTAAAACATCCAAAGAATTTTTCACACTCAAAAAATAGTGTTGTACACTGTCATTTTGAACGACAACAATTAGTTCTGGTAAGCAAAACAATGGAACAATACTGAAGCATTTTTTTTTTTTTAATTTATTTTGTAGGTTGTACGAATAAGATTACTACATACAAGTACCATTAAAACAACGACGAAGACGATATTCAATAGATATTATCACGTTCAATGTTTTACTCTGTCTTATTCATGATTTTTAAATAAGTCTTCCAACGAGGTTGTTTGCACTTGTACTTGTAAATGGCAGTCAGATGTATTTAGTTTTACAATGTGTTAGACTTAAATTACAAATGTCTTGTTGCTTGTGCATTCGGCGCTATTAAGGGATACTTTGAGGAGTCAAGAAAGGTCGGTCGTGCTATAGAAACCTATTAGAAAATCTTCATTGTTAATTTACAACTATATAGTCTGAGAATAATAAGTGATAGACACTTGTGCTCTTGAGTTATGATCATGAGACTACATGACTTATTTATGACAAAAAGTTCAATAATGTCAATTGACTTTGATTAATATTTCAAGATCTACACTTTCAAGAACAATCATAGATTTGTAGAATAAAATGACTCAAAACGCTCTTCATAAGAAGACAAATGAAATAAAATACGAGCCCGAATGGGTAATTCCGAATCTATTAGTTCATCCGTATACATTCTTGTTTCTCCTAGATTTAGATTCCAGTGGTCATTCCGATTCCCTGTTATTTGAGAATGTTTTTATTATTTTTAAAATAGTTGCGACCCCCACCCTAAACGTACGTTTTCTTTTTTTTTCTTTTTAAGATGATTTTTTTGTGTTTTGTGTCAATAAACATAGAAATATATAATGGTGTGCCGCCAGGGATTATCTCTTTGTCATTTTGATTTTTGAAAATCTAAAAATCTTTGGTCCGGTTAGGGTGATTCTGCGATCTGTGAGTAATTTATTTTAGTTTGAACGCAAAAATTGAGCTTAGCGTATCTAATACAAATTAGACTGTTTTCTTAACGTATCATTCATTGTTTCCATTGTATCGCTATCTAGGATTTGCTTGGCATTGACACGTATAAACGACAACACATTTAAACAAGGAATTATTTCGGAATGTTTTATGTGTAAATAACATTTCCTGTTTTGGCAGTCATTTCGTTAATGGCAGCCACCGGATAAGTTTTGACACCGGGGATCAATTCGGAATGCATATAAACCTTTTTTTACAGTTTTTGTAAAATACTTGAACTAAAAAGCTAATGCTCAAATCATGTTTATTTATGGTTATGAAAGTTCAGCTTTTTACCGCAAATTGGAAATCAATTCAATCAATTCTGAATAGCATAACACACAAAATGTAAATTTTATTTTATTTCATAGAACCGAAGGAGCTAGGTCTCTTGATTTTGGTGCTATTTTACTTTTAACACATTTTTTATCCAAACTTTTGTTATCAATTTGGAATTCCATATTATACCTATGAATAAACTGTTGTTGAAATCCTAGCACTTAAAAGATTAAAGGAATAATTTGTTAAGTTTTTGAAAACCACATTTTTTCGAATTAATAAACGAAATACACATCGTTAATATTATTAATGTAAGAACTAGACCTATGGCTTAAGAGCATGCAATATGCAAGGTCTTTTTTCCTGGCAGCCAACGGGTGATATTTTAATTATCTTTGTGTAATAAGGGATGTACAGAATTTTACAACGATTTTAAAAGTTCATACAACCTGGGGCGCTTTTTATACAGCACTATTTAGCAGGATTTGCATTTCAAAATAAAATACAATGATTTGGTATAATTGCCAATGAAATAACTCTAAAACCGTTAAGAATTAAGCAGAAACTATCAATTGTTGCGTATAAAAACAAAAATTGCAAAATGCTAAACAATTGCAAAGAGAGTTTTGACAATAGATGTGTTTATATATACCAGATTTAATGCTTTTAATCTTGAATGCTTTTTCATCGTTCAGAACATGACCATCTTCTTCAACTACACATCAGATAATACGCCTAAATTCCGATCGAACATTGTTTTGTTTGGATGCATCCCGCACCGGTAAACTGACGACCCGCATTAGCAGGGTTTTACCGACTATTGGGAGAAAGCTTGGTGATAATATCGCCATACCATGGTATATGGGTGAATAGATCTTCTTAAGATCAATAATTGTGTGGTTTTAAAAGTTACTGTCCGATATTTTTGGTTTTCGTTTATTTTGTTTTGAATATTTCAAACTGCCGGTTTATTTTGTTTGAATTGTATAAAATGTTATGACACCGAGGTTAATTTTAGCTTATCTTTTTACTCATTGGTGAAGGCCATAGGGGACATATATTTTCATACATTCACGTCCTTTGTTCTCATGTTGCTAGTTGTCTCAATGGCAAAATTATCACACTTTCGTATTCTTTTATGGTCATGTTAAATAAACACTGACAGTTTTGCTTCGGACTTTAATTATTCATAGAACATAACAAAGTATTATATCGCCAATGTAAAAGTTTCTTTACAACATCTAACTTTTAATATTGATCTTCTACAAAATCATACTTCATGATATTCTGGTTATTGAACTTATAAAACAAAAATGACAAGGATGTTTTGCTATATGAAGTATAATGAAGCTTCAAACTCTTATTGACCACTTTATATATGTTAACATAAACGCATAGATGTATATTCAGCATAACTACAATGTTATATCTACATTTAACTTATGAAAAATCAATCAATGATCAGAACCTGCTTTTAAATGTGTCCAGATTTTTTCTCAAAATGATTATTCGTTTATAATTATCTGTGTAGTTTAAAAGAATCTTAGATACAGCAAGCAATGTACAAACTTGTTTTCTAAGACCGTATACATTTGCACAATTCAAACGGTAATAATTAAAATGAAACAATACGTTATAAATTTAATGCGTCCGAAGCGCAAAAGATAAGAATACTGTACATAAATTATAATTATTGTTTTTAAATGGCATTTAACTACCGTACCATTGTAACGTACCAATTTATTTAAACCTTGACGTTATATTCCTTATTGATTTTCTATTTCATTTATAAGAATGAATCAGAAATTATCTTTATGCTACTATAGATGTAATGTGTGAAGGTTGGCGCCTGTTAAAACGTTAAAACCCGCTGCATTTGTTTGTACCTGTCCTAAGTCAAGAGTCTGTTGTTCAGGGGTTGTCGTTTGTTGGTGTGGTTCACATGTGTTTCGTTTTTATATAGATTATACCGTTGGTTTACCTGTTTTAATTTTTAATTGTTTTACACCAGTGATTTTGGTGCCCTTTATAGCTTGCTGTTCGGTGTGATCCAAGGCTCCATGATAAAGGCTATACTTTGACCTATAATTGTTAACTTTTATACATTGTGACTTGGATTGAGTGTTGTCTCATTGGCACTCATACGACATCTTCATATTTATATTGAACATTGGGAGGGATGATTAAACTGAGTTCGATGGCATTTGAGGTACTACGGTACCAATGTTTCTGCACCAGATGTGCATTTTGACAATAACTGTCTCGTCAGTGGTGCACGAGGCCAAAATGTTTGAAAATCCAAAACATATTAAAAATTGTACTTTATCGTTTTACGTTGATGTCGCCAGGGTTCAGTTATGGGACATCATCTGACATGTTTATTATATTAATGACAAATTTGGTAAACTTGATAATTCTACAAACTATATGTGGTCATAAATAATCATTTATTCCCAAGGATTCATGTAATCAAAGGTTTCTGATTAATATGTTGAAAATTTACAGCAATTTCAATTAAGTTATCAATTTTACACATTCCAATAAATTAAAAAAAGTTTAAATCAAAATAAACAAAAACAGGAAAGGTTAGTTTCTGTTAATCTAACTGTGTAATTCGACAAAATCTTAGGTTGTAATCCCTCCGACAAGCTAAGGATGGTCATAGACGATGTTGGGTGTTCTGATTAGGTCTCTAGAAAAGAAAACTATGTCTATTTTAAACAAATGAGAGAAAGCTCAATTATTTTCTTTTGTCCTGAAATATCATCTAATGATACGAACACTCCCTACTATATATTACTTTAGTAAAAGGTACGTTACCGAATAACACGTATTACTTACAAATGTAGTCATTATTTCTATATTTGAATTCTCCGTACATATTTAAAGTCTCATTTGAACATTAACTTTACTTAATTAGTCTTGCATTCGTATAAAACCTTTAGTGTTTTAGTAGTTTTCATAAAATAAATATCAATCAACTTTCATGAAATCGGAGAAGATACCTTTTCACACTTTCAATTTTCAGTTGAATACATAAAACAACGCTTCTAATTGACATGCTAGTCTACCTTACTACCTTACAACATAAATGTAGAATAGGTGGGTCGACAGGGTTAGTGGGTGTCCATATACGATATAACTCACACCATTCGCATACACATTCAGACAAAATGTCACAATAGGCAAAAGAACACAATTGGTAAAACTACAGATCAAACGACTTGTCTGGATAGACGATCGCGAAAGGATGTCGCTATTGAGCTTAGTCTTTGAGACATCTTAACAGATGATAACGGATATGTTCCTTATGTCGTAACTACAATCCAGTCCCTTTTCCCGAATATGACCTACCGAATTAGTCTTATTAACGGGTTTGTGCTAACATGAGTAACACGACGGGTTTCACATGAGAAGCAGGATCTGCTTACTCTTCCAGAGCGCCTGAAATCACCCCCAGTTTTTGGTGGAGTTCGTGTTGCTCAGTCTTTAGTTTTCTATTATGTGTGTTGTGTACTATTGTTTGTCTTTTTCTTTTTTAGTCATGGCGTAGTCAGTTTATTTTCGACTTATAAGTTTGAATGTCCCTCTGGTATCTTTCTCTCTCTTTTATCAGTCTACCAAATCGTGATATAGTTATCTCAAAACATACATAGTATTGATTTCATTCATTGTTTTTTTTTTTTTTTTTGCCTTTAGCTCGTTTGGAGCAGATCTGAGTATTGTCGTTTGTATGTCATTTGTACTATGTTATAGTCATGGTGTAATATATTTGTTTCCTACTAATACATGTTATAATTTTTGATTAGGCCTTTTAACATACAGTTGAACTCTTATCTACTTACATAATGTACTTTAACTCTTTCCAATTGCTGTCAAAGTTCATGCTAAATTATAACTATTAATACTACAATGAAATTTGTTGGCATTTAACATTTCTTTTCAACAAAACAGTACCTTTTGATCAATGAGAAATAATTAAGAACATTAACGATTCACGTTGTACTGCACCAGATAGGCATTTTGACAAATGATTATATGATCGGGTCTATGCATTATTTCGTGTACAAGTATTAACTGATTACATTTTTAAAAAGAATTAAGAAGATACCATAGGCATAGTAGAAGATGAAAAGACAACACCATAGACAAAAAGGGAATAACGTCAAGTATATTACTACATAGACAAACTAAATACCATAAAACTCAATTCCATTGCAATACTGTGGAAGTGGCCATGTACACTGGAGGGTCACTATTTCTACCTATGTAACCACACATTGTGTTGCTTATGTTTACAAGTAACAGTCGTCTCACAATAACGGATCGATTGCTTTAAAATTACAGATCAGACCACTTGTCTGGTACAGTGTAAATAAAGATCTACGATTACAAAAACGTGTCGCTATTGATCTGAGACATCTTATCAGTCATTTAATTCATGATAGTAATCTCAAACTTACATAGTGTCAATTTCATGCATTGTCCCCTTATAAAGATATAAGAAGATGTGGTATGAGTGCCAATGAGACAACTCTCCATCCAAGTCAAAATTTATAAAAGTAAACCATTATAGGTCAAAGTACGGTCTTCAACACGGAGCCTTGGCTCACACCGAACAGTAAGCTATAAAGGGCCCCAAAAGTACTAGTGTAAAACCATTCAAACTTAGCCTGTATCAAGTCAGGAATATGGCAATTGTTATCAAATAGTTCGTTTCTATGTATGTTTGCGTTTGTTTTTGTTGCACTTCAATGTTCCTGTTGTCCTTTGTTTTCCTCTTATAGTTGATGTGTTTCCCTCGGTTTTAGATTGTAACCCGGATTTGTTTTCTCTCAATCGATTTATGACTTTTGATCAGCGGTATACTACTGTTGCCTTTATTTAGCTATGTTGGAGCAGTTCTTGCTTCACTTATGACCCTTCGTGAGAACCAGAATTCTACTCCAGTTTTGACCGAGTGTTTGTGGTGCTTGATCATTATTTTCTGTGGAATGTTTTCGTACTGTCGTGTGTCTTTTATGTCGTCTATTCTTTTAGTCATGATGTTGTACGTTTGTTTTCCAACTTAAAGTTTATTTCCCCGCTCGGTATTTTTTTCCCTTTTTAATAAACATGTGTACTCTTATCTACTTACAAAATGTACCATTACTTTTTCCATTTCCTGTCAAATTACTTGTTAAATTATAACTATTAATATTACAAGGATATATATTGGCATTCTACATTTCTTTTCAACAAAACAGTACATTTCAATCAATATGAAATATTCAAGAACATTAACGGTACTTCTTCTAATTCACCAGCTGTGTATTTCGACAAAAGATTATATAATAACGCCTACACATTATTTCGCGTACAAGGACTAGCTAATTTTTGATTTAAAAGCATAAGAAGGTACCATAGGAATAGTAGAAAATTACATCGCCAACAGAAAATAGACAAAAAGAAAACAACGTCGAACAAAATACAACATAGAAATACTTAAGACCATAAAACGCAAACCCCAACCAAAATACTATGGGAAAAGCCATTTCAATGGAGCGTCACTGGTTCTTCTTATTTTTCCTAAAGATTGGGTTGCTCATATTTATATGAAATAGTCTTCATACAATAACGGATTTATTGGTGTACTTTCGTTACCTAGTACATTGCAAAAGAGAGGCGAACGATACCAAAGGGACATTCAAAGTCATATGTCGAAAAAAACTATGAAGGGATGATTTCAACTTCACCACTTAGAACTCTTGGTTTTATAACGTCATTGTGAGCAGCAATCCACTATCAAGAAAATCATGATAGGAAATACAAGCCCTAAAATATCGAAACACAAGCCCTGAAATATGGCATCAACTAGGAGATATATACTCCGTATGCAGGTGCTGTTGGATGTTGCTACATAGAAATGGAAAGTTCACAAATGGAAAGCTGAAATCATCTCTTTTGTCCAAGAGTTTTGTTTTCAACCGGCCCTCATTGTCAAACTAGATGTAAGTCAAGATATGAGGCACAGTATCAGTCGTATCCGTATCGAAATTATCGAAATTATCGAGGGGAAAAAATTAAAGGTTAGTCAAACACGAGCATGATGAGAGTGATGGTTATTAAAGATATCTGGTTTCATAGTTGTTTTTTTTTTTTAATTAGGAATTTCAATTTTAATGTCTGTTTAATTTTGATTAAGAATGCTAATTAAGACTAATTGGTATATCTCTAATCTCACTGATTGTTGTATCAATTGTCTTAAGTGGTATTGACCCTTTTAGATAGAGCAGATATTGCCTTTAATTAAGTAAAGTTAACAGACTATAACTTTTCTAAGGCAATAGTATATAATCGTATTATGCTGTTAGTTTCTTAGTGTTATTCAAGATAACAGAAGCCAATATGAATTAGGGCGAACAGTTATAAGGGTGAATGGACCCATGGAAATAGAAATAATAAGAATAGAATGGTCCCGTATTTCAGGGGCGTACCTTAACCTCTGATTTCAAAAATGCATGAGGTCTAACTGCGCAGCTTACAGAAGAATGAGCTATACATGATCTTCCAATTGGTGCTTTTCCCCGTAAACCATTTGACGTCAATGTTTTATGACGCGTTTCCTTTAAACTTACCAAGGCCAACCGAGGAAGTTAATTTATGAATCAAAATCAGAATCGTGTATTGTTCAATGTTGTTTAGCAAATGAAAATAGTATAATTTCAATATGTAGGCACCACCTGTAATCATCA
Source organism: Mytilus coruscus (assembly GCA_017311375.1). Classification (NCBI taxonomy): domain Eukaryota; kingdom Metazoa; phylum Mollusca; class Bivalvia; order Mytilida; family Mytilidae; genus Mytilus; species Mytilus coruscus. The sequence goes on from CM029598.1 coordinate 7,759,603, forward strand.
TAACTTGTTAAGCTACAAACCATTTTATTTTGTAATAATTTTGTTTTACTGTAAATTTTCTGCTAATCCTTGATCAAGTGAAATTATTACTTAATTGCTAATCCCTTTTGGGATTCTAAGTCCAGAGCGATTTTCTGATTTTGCCGCCTTACAGCGACAAAATCAGAAAATCGCCCCGGACTCAGAACCCAAAAAGGGTTTACTTAATCGCCCATCACAGCGCAAACAAGCACAAGAGACATCATAATAACAACTAAATTCATGCATGCATATCGTTAAATTATAATCAAATCATCCGAGTCCTTACAATTCATCATTTAAAGAAATTTTGTGAAATACGGACTGATTATCGGGATTTTGACAAGTCAAACAGTTATTCGTGCAGAGTAAAGTCTACCAGGCTTCTTCTAGCTATTATCAATTTTTAACAAAAATGCGCATTGTTATATGTATCTTTCGTTGTGCTTTCCAAATTCTTAATACAGGGTACGTTACCCTTCAAAACGAAAACACTTTCGTTACCAGCTGACCGGTGACTGTCTTTTCTATCTTTCTTTCCCCGGTCTCTTCCAGTTAAACGACAAGTCACCTATTTCAATTTATCTGTTTAAACATTCAAAGTTCTTCACATCATCCATGTCATCTGTCATTGTCCATTCTTTAAAACAGTAAAAATTATTTCAGAAGTAGATATGCGTCCAGGTTAAACGGTTTTATTTTTTTCTTCCATAGGTGACAATACTAACATTTTCTTAAGTTACAATTTTTTATAATAAAACGTGGACAAGGCAGTTATGCCTAATATTAGTAGTTTATTATTCTGTTTTATAAATTGAAGTCAAATGGAGGCATGATCATCTTCCAACGGAGCTTGTTTATAGTATCCATGGTCATCGTCATTTTACATCAAATCTATGAAAATTTGAAAACCTTTTCGATTAATTCTCAAGAAAATATTGCAATGTGTTTCAAAATTTATATTTTCAATATACATGCACACAATACAGCTATTCACAAATAAATTAATAAATGAACTATACTCTTACTTCCAATCACAGCCCTTCCAAAGTGACCTTTTCACCTGTTTTGGTACCTAAAAGGTCAACCTAAAGCAGGAAAATGTAATACTAATTTTTTCTCCCAATATTTTGACATAAATATTTCTAACGATACCATCAATGCAAAGGTTGGTTATTGTGAAACTATTTACTATAAGGAATACTTATCTGTCCACATTACTTATAGACACATGAATCCTTTTATGTCCCCACCCCTACATGCTGGTTTTCCTCTTTCTGTACTACTTTCAGATAAGACATGATAAACAACATATAATCAATTATTTCTTATCTTATTTAAAAAGAATAGTAAACAGTTCCATTTAAAAAGAAAAAAAATGACTGTTCCATTCAATTTGTATGCATTTAATCCAAAATTTACAACATAAGCACAAAACAAGATTTGTTTAGTAATCTCCATTCCGTGCTTTAGTATATGCCATATTTTCGTCGAAATTTCAGAGATTGTTATTAAATCAATTGTTTTGTCTTGAGAAGATGAAACAAAGATGTTGGACACGTAAATCATTAAAAACCACAGCTATAAAGTTGATTTTGTTGCCTGTATTCATCTCTTAAAAAGCTGAATAATGTCCCTTGGGAGTATTCATTTCTAAAAATAGTTCTTATTAGAGTTTTAAATCTGTTAACAAATATTATATACATAATTACTGTTGATGAGTACTGATATACTTAACATGCTTAAGGTGATTGCTTCCATATATTATACTTACGGATTGTTAATCAATGCTAATATAGTAAAACGTAAATGCATTTTGATCCACGGTAGCATTGAAGCAATTCCATTTGAATTTTTACAGACGCCTTCATCATTGGGTTGTCCATTATCGAATATCTGTGTCACGGATTATTACGTACGTGTTCGAATGTTCCCTGTAAAATCATAATCTTATTATCCTGCCCTTGATTGATACATCACAAAATGTAACTTGTCCCGGTATTTAATGCGGTTCGTGTTGTTTTATCTTTGTGTTATATTTAGTGTTTTGTGGAATATTTCAGATATTACTTTGAGCTATGGTATTTTCTAGGTTTTTTCGACTAATGGTTTATTTTTTACTGTCCCCTTAAGCTTAAAATCTTCTCCGCTTAAATTTGATCTAAATAGCTCTCAAAAGACGTCTTCTAGGCAATATATTATACCATATCATTTTGTCCCCCGCATAACGCGTTGCGGGGGATATGGAAATACCGGGCCACCCGTGTGCCCGTCCGTGTCCGTCCGTCCGTGTGTCCGTCCATCCGTGTTTCCGTCCGTCCATGTGTCCGTCCGTCCGTGTGTCCGTCCGTCCGTCCGTCCGTGTGTCCGTCTGTCCGTCCGTCCGGTCTTATTAGCGCTCTCACAGGTAAATTCTTGCCAGATTTTTATAAAACTTATACTATAGGTTAATATCAGCAATATCTCGGACAAGTTCTATAATGGTGGCCGATCAAATTTGATTGAAAGAGTTATACCCCTTGGAAATATCAAATTTATGGAAAATGGCCTCGTTAACGCTCTCACGGGTACAATACTTGCCAGATTTTAAAAAAATATACTATAGGTTAATATCAGCAATAACTCGGACAAGTTCTATACTGGTGGACGATCGACTTTTTTTAAAAGAGTTATGCCTCTTGGAAATATTAAATTTATGGAAAATGGCCTCGTTAGCGCTACAAAAAAGTGTTTTATTTAGTTATTGCCATTGTACCTTGGATAGATAAAATATGTGCAACGCGGGGGACATTGGAACTCTGTTCTTATATTCTTTTTATATCTGAATGTAAATCATGCCAAATAATGTCTGTATAAAAATGGAAAGTTATCAATACGAAAATGTAAGTCAAATCATTTGTCGTAAATTTAAATTGTCAACCCGACTTTATTGTCAATTTCAAGAAATGCACACCAAATCCCAACAGTCAGTCCATTTTACTAACTTTGAATACACGTGTGCTACAGTTGATCTAAATGTTAGTGTCGTTGGTTATTTGTTGTATTGGTGTATATGAAAAAAAGTAAAATAATAAAAACACCGAACTCCGAAGAAAATTAAAAACGAAAAGTTCCTCATCATATGGCAAAATCAAAAGCTCAAACACATCAAATGAATGGATAACAACTGTCATATTCCTGACTTGGTATAGGCATTTTCTTATGTAGAAAATGGTGGATTAAACCTGGTTATATAGCTAGCTGAACAACTCACTTGTATGACAGTCGCATAAATTCCATTATATTGACAACAATGTGTGAACAAAACAAACAGACATAATAGGTAAAAATGTCAAAAATAAGAGAACAGCATTCAACATTGTGTTATATTCTTAATCACTATAAAAACAAACAAATATGTCAACAAAGAAAAAGAAAAAAGGCACATAGACAAGGCAAATTAGCAAAAACGAAAGACAAGAATACAAAAATTTACCATAGCACAATAACACAATGATTGGATGTATAAGTACCGAGCCACGTCAAGTGGATATCACCAAAAATAGACAAAACAGTACAAGTAATAATTTACAAAGACAAATAAAAGAACACTATAAAAAATTGAAAACAACACGTTAAATAATTTCATGCGCCCGAAGCGCTTTTCTGGATTTACCTTCATCAGGAACGCTCAAAGCCAAACATTTGAAATCCGAGGATGTATAAGTACCGAAACAGTTGAAGAGCTATATGACAAAAATACCTAAAACAAATAGCCAAATTTATCTAAGGTCAACTTTGCCTGAGGGAGTTGAAACCTTAGTTTCTTTATAATTTCAAAATTTATAAACGGACAATTTTAGAAAGGTTTGTTATAAATCATGTCAGTACCGAAGTACTGACTACTGACCTGATGGTACCCTCGGGGACTGATAGTCCACCAGCAGAGGTATCGACCCAGTGATGTAAAAAATTGAAAACAACACGTTAAATAATATAACACGTAATTAAGATGTTAAACAACGTCAGTACCTAGAATCTATACTTCAAGACCATCGTGTATTATTTGTGAAGTTGATACGGAATATTTATCAACAAGGGCTTGGTATCTTCCGATGAACTGTTTTAGAAAACGTCTCTATTATTCATCGTAAATCATGCATGAAATATTTGCCACTGGATGTTGATCAACCCAAAATCAATCAGTCTATTATAGGTGTAATACCACCATTGATTTTCCCCTATTAGCCTTTGTTAAATTTGCACTTTTCAAAAAATTGTGCAGAACTTATCTTTGATTCAAATAAAGAAATAGTTGGCATGAGTAAAGTTTTATCCTGTCCAGTACACATAACATTTCATTGCATATAAGAAAATAACCATCACTTGAAGTTAACCAATCAAGTTTTCACCCCTTTTTTCCTGTGTATAAGCTTTATTAACCATGTAACCTCAAGTTTCCAAAATATTCTATAGAAACACCACATAAAAAAATAATGGTGCTTTGAAACACCCAAGATATATGTTTATGACTCAGAATTTTTTTTACTGCAATGAAATGTAGGATTAATTTCCTACAACTGTCAAATTCAAGGGAATATTTTTTTTCGACCCTTTTTCGTATGCAACCGGATGTGACGTACTATTATTAGTACCGTGGTATTACACCTATACATATGGAAAGTTCAAAAAATGAAACGGAAATTTCCTTTGAATTCAATTTTCAGTAAGATGGTAAATCTTTTACATAACTTCTACACATTTATAAACCTTTCAATTACAACTTAGTTCATTATGGTTCTGAGGTCTATTTTTTGACATTTTAATAAAAATGTGCGAAATTTGCATTTATATATCCAATTTATTAATTAACATTTCGGCAAATTTTTTTAATTTTTACGAATACAAACAAAAACATCTTCAAATAAATGAAACAGGCATAAGCAAAAATATATAAGACAGTAACCCAAAGGCATCGAGAGTTTCGACAATAACCGTGTCTTTACAAGGTGTCATGCTCTTCATCTTGAAAACGTCAGAATTCATTTTTCACGTTCAGAACATGACCCACTCACAACACTAAACATTAGTTTAAACGTCAAAATTCCGACCAAAAAGGCTGCGTATTTATGCATCCCGCACAACTATACTAACAATACACATAAACAGGAGAAATCCAGATGAACATTATGTCATATCCAAGTAACCCCGTGGGTAAATCAATCTACATAAAGTCTCTAATTGATACAGAGAGTTAGTGAACTATCCAGAGTAATAGACAAAAAAAGGTTTATAGTAAAGCCTTCTGATTTTCACTTTAGTCTTCATTAATTTCGTTGCGTAGTCTCGATTTCCTAATGCATTACTTCTCTGAACCTATCATTAGCCAAACCAAAATAACACAAACAAAACAACGTCATTCCCATACTGAAATATTCCGATTTATTGTTCAAATATTGGTATATTCAGCATGCAGTACTTACTTTAAAAATGTACTGACGACCAAACTGTCAGATCAAAGAAGGAAAAACAGATTTGTTATTCAACATTCCTGACGTACTAGTCTGTAGTTTAGTTTGTGAAAGCGTTATAGAACTCATTACATTATGCCATGAGAAATATGTTTTACATTTTGAGTATATATTTGACAAATTAAAAAAAGGAATTAGTTATGAATAAGCCTGATGTGAAAATCCAACCAAATAATTTGGATGCTATGAAATAAATTATAGGCAGAACAATTCAAAAGTGTTTAATTGGATAAATGAAATTTTATATGGCGAGCGATTTTGTAGTTGGTTTAACTCCAAATCGCTCGTTACTATTCTTTGCTTAACGTCAAGAGGCAAATATTTCAATGATAATGTGCCCGAGAACAAAAGTTAAACAGATCCATTAGCTAGATTCAGTAACGTTGGTTGCACAATGAAGAGCGAGAAATGTAGAATTCCACTTGAAAAGAGGGAACGGAAATTTGGATATGAGAAGAAATTTTGACTTTCAACAGACCATCAGCCGATCCCACAAAGGGTTGTTATAAGGGCTCTTTATCGCGCTGACAACGTGAAACTTTCCCATAACGATGCATTGGTTTTAAAATCTAAATTCTGAACGAACGTGAATGCGCATTTATGGTCCCGCAAAGGGAAACGGTCGCCACTCATTCGATTTGGTTTTTCCAACAATTGGGTTAAATGTTGGGGGGCATATTTCTATACCCAAGTAAACCCCTGTGTTGAAATAAATCTGCACTAAATCAATAAATTATACAGAGTCGGTGTTCTATGCAGACTAACAAAAAATATAAAGTTAATGCCAATAAAATGATAGTACTAATACATGTCAATAATCGACTTCTGTGTTCATTAATTTCGTTGCGTCGTCTCAACGTCCCTGAAAATAATTTAAAACATATTAATCACACCAAAAAACCATCGACGTTCCCATACTGAAAAAAGTCTATTTCACATTTTTTAAATTGTCAGATTTTGAAGTATCCAACTCATTTTCCGAACAGCGTCACTGTGAAAATTGAAAATAAATGCTTTACTGTCTAACTGTCAGACGACAGAGAAACAATATTTGTTATCCGACATTCCAGACGTATTAGTCTCAAGTTGTAAATTTTATAGCTTAAAACCATTTACGTCATTTGGTCACGGGTGGAGAGTTGTTTCATTTGCAATCATACCATATCTTCTTATTCTTATATTAAAAAAGAAATGATCTCATGGTTTTGTCTAAGTTTACTGCATGTGAAATTGCATATGAATCCCTGTAAATACAAATAGATATCACATCAAATTTAAAAACTGTTGCTATAATATACAGTTATTTCTCGAAACTCTAAGAACTATTTATAAATACATTTTTATGTTGAAAATGTCTACTTCATTGATATATTATATAGCTCATTGTATGGTCCATCGCAATTTCATTATATTAAGGATGTGTGTGTGTGTGTGTTGTTGTTGTTGTTTTCTTTAACCATACATTGTATTACCATTCAATCTTACCTGCAGCCGCCGTGCGAGACCCTCATGGGTAGTCAAGGTCGTTAAAAAAACTCGTCCTGCAGCAAAACCACATTACCCTTTTTAAACTAAATGAATCCTGTTTCTTACAAAAACATCCCCGTGCTTTTTAATTCCATGTGTTGAAATGGCCATCAATTGAAAGATAAAATTGCGTGTTTTATTTAAAACTGAAATACGGATTCAGTTTTCAATAAAAAATAATTGGACAGGATTTCATTATTTTTAAAATGTGTATGAATACACGTATTGTTTTAATTGGTCAGTCAATGCATGGTATGAATTCAGTCTGGAACCTGTTATTTGTTTATTTTGCTCACACATTGTTGTCAATATAATGAAATTCTAAGCGACCGTTATACAAGTGAGAGGTTTAGGTAGTTTCCTTTTAAACTTGTACTTTTAATATTGATTTTCTCCCATAATCACACTTTATGCATACTGATTTCCGGGTAATTTCGACCTGATAAAATGACAAAGATATATGAATTATAATGAAGCTTCAAACTCCAATTGACTTCTTTAAATAAATAAATATAAACACATGCAAGTATGTTCAACACATATACAAAACAATACCTACCCTTAGGACAAAATCATTATATGATCAGGACCTGCTTTTTCCTGTTTTAAGATATTTTTTCAAAAGAATTTTCCATATAAAATACGCTAAAAGTTTACAATAATCTTAAATACAGAAAGCACTGTACAAGCTTATTTTTCTAAGATCACATATGTTGCAAAATACAATCGAACGGACTGCAATAAATATTGAGAAACTGCAATTTTCATTCTCAAAATGGTTGTTTTAAGACTTTGCAAAAAGGCCAAAAGTCTATGAATTTTCGCAAAAAATCTGTGAGTTTATTTTAATGTTTGAATACTTACATATATCTTTTTAAAGAACCATGTTATATAGGAGGAACACTTCGCATCTTTGTTTGAAAACTTAATTTTCTTTTGTGTTAGAAAAATTGCACTTAGCTTTTCAATTATACAGCGAAATACAATTAATCTATCAAAGAAAAAAGAAAAGATATTCACTGCATTCATATTATCCTGCAATAAAAAGAAAATAAATAACATGATTGCTATAAATTTAGCATTCCCTTTTTATATCATATAATACACAATAAATTTATATATTAAAACTAAATTTTTAGCTTACTGAAACTTTGAATTCAAAACTCTTACGGCTAAAATTTTAGCTACCAAAGAATCGATTCAATTTATTCAGCTAAAATTTTAGCCGTTTTATCAATTTGAACAAGTTCTTATATTGTGTTAAAGTTACACGATTTAAAATGCTAAAGTTTTAGTTTAATCTTGTTTCAAAATACAATTAATTTAACTGTATATTTGATAAAGTAAAATGTAAAAGATTTCACAGATGAGGTTGTGTATATTTTTTTTTTTTTATTCAGAAAATCACCGGTACTTGTATACAAGTAGGTTTCAAAACAAGCAAAAGAACTGCATTTGCTACCATATTCATGAATTGGCTTTAACATGCTGAACATGCTGAACGGTATCATGAATGATACAAATCGGCATTTTGGTAGGATGGTATTGCTAAATCTGTAGGTATAATTTCACGCTTTTTTTACATGGTATTTTCGCCAAATAAATTATGATTATGCCTTTGGTATCATCCGCCTCTTCTATACTATAAATTCATATTGTGTACCAGGCATTATTCTATATTATATTGTGTGTCCATATAGTATATGTCGTTTGTTCTACGAACAATATATAAACTATTAAGATTTAGTCAAGACAAACCTAAAGAGTGTTTTTGACTTTCGACAGGCGAGTGAAGATGTCCAAAAGATATGAAAAAAAGATAATTGAATATACAAGAAATTGTATATTTGCAAATAAACAACAACCAGCAACTGATCGAGCTGTTTGAACATATACATCAGCTATAGAACTTGTACATGAGCATATGGGTACCATATATACTTCGTTTACATTTTTCATACAAATAAAAACTAGCCAAACAAGCCAAATATAAAGAAATACTAACGTTTCAGATTCCTGATTTCTCCTCCTGTTCTGGTATGCTTCTTTCTCTTAAATAACATTCGCATTTCTATTTATAAAGCACAAACATTTGATGTTTTGTCATATAACCATAAATGAAATATAATTTAACGCCATTTTGTAATCTTTAAAATTCTTTATCTTTCAAACGCTTTTTAATAAACGATGAATCTTGGACTTTTCAAACGTTTAGGTGAGTTCCACGTTAAAAGCGCTTTTATGACTTATCTTTTGTCTCCCAAATGCTTGAATAATTTTTGACCTTTATATTTTCATATTTTAATGGTGTTAACAATTCAACAAAGGAAGAAATTAGAATATATCTCTAATTTTATTTTAACTGCTCTGATGTTAACAGATTCAATACCGACATATTTTTGATATATCAGCTATGGAAGGAGGAAAACATGGAATAAAACTGATACGTTGAGAAACTTTCAAATACCCTAACAAAGAAAGTCTCAGTCCACTTTATAACAGTAATGGAAAATGGTCACTTTCTCTTTCGTCAGATGAGTTACAAAAATGATAAGCAACAAAGCAACAAATTCAACAAGCTAAATGAAACACAATAACCAATCAAGACAATAACAAACAATAAAAACACCTCAACCTGGTTGAACTGAAATTATTTTTCTTAAAGAATGGCCTGTACCAAGTCAAGAATGTGGCAGTTGTTTATCAGTTGGTCCGTTTCTATAAGTTTTCGAGCGTTTGTTTTGGCCAGGTTTGTTTAGCGATTTTTTTCATATAGATTTGTCTTGGAGTTCAGTATTTCTTTTGTTCCTTTTAATTTCCTTTTGTGGTTGATGCGTTTTCCTTAGCTCTGTTGTTGCCTGTATTTGTTTCCTTTTTATCAAATTATGACAATTGAACATTGGTAAACTACTGTTGCCTATATTCAAAAGGTGAAATGTGAAATTGTTATATTAGTACCGGAATAAAACTTTAAAAAACCACATTTCCATGAAATATTAAATAATCAATAGACCTTAAGAGCTACAATTAATTTTGGATGTTCCTTCAAAATCTGGTCACTTCAAATCTTCTTTTATTTTTCTGTTTATTATTTTTCATTATATTTCTTCCATCAACAAATCAACAACTACTAGAAACTTATATATGATTAAAATAAAGACAAATAGTATTCAATTGTACTCATTATTTATTAGCATAATAAGATCATAACAATATGAAAGATGTGATACATGTAAACTATGGAATAACAGAATAACATTATCCAGGTCTGCCACCTGTTAACTGTTGTTGTTGTACTGATAAATTACGGAAAGGGCTGTTTGTAATAGGACCATTGTAAGGTGTTGCATAAGTACATTCTGAAAGCTGGTTTAGTCTTTCATGTCTATATTCAGTACATCTTATACAAATGCAAACTGGTAAAATGTGCACTAAATAATGAGCATGACAGGTTTTAAGTTCGTGCAATAACCTCATAAATCTTCTTCACTCAAATGTTCGTGTGAATTAAATAAATAAAATTCACGAATAACAGAACGATACATTGGTTTAATATACAGTGAATGAATAGCAAGAGCATTTTTTGCAATAATTTTTCGTGGCAGAAGCAGTTTAACAAAGTCTTTTTTCAAGTTTGAACTTTTCAATGAGTGGAACAAGAAGAGCTGTTTTGCCCTCCCTACATCTTTTTACTTCACTATTGTCATTTAGTAGGTTTTTAAATAAAAAGCCTAATGTAAAATTGCGATTATACTCTGATAAAATTATTTCTATTTCTACAATATCATTTTCATTTTGCATTTGCATATAATTATTAACAACATCTAATAATAACTCACTCCTTTTTAATTCTAAACGAACTTTGGCCTGGGGCGCAATGGTAACCACACTGGGTTCACCATCATAACTAAAGTTCAAATGAAGAATTAGCTTATTCATGATAGAATTGCAATATCCTTTTTCCTTTTTTCCCAACTAATAATTATAGTTCCCTATTAAGAATTATATTCTTACCCACCCCAAAAAGGAAAAAGAATAGAAGCAGACATGTTTTCAAGATGCATTAGAAACCATAAAAAATCTTCTGACATTAATGTAAATTGCTTTCAAAACAGTCTTTGAATTTCCAAACATTTGGTCTTTACTATAACCGTTGAAGGTTAATCAAGAATCAGTAAATTATAATTTTATTATATCAAACTCTTTTTAAGATAACTAAATATAAAAAGCTTTTAACCCATGATTATAATTCACCATTGCAGGGGGTCAAAATACTATAGCTAGGTAAATTTGTAAAAAAACATCTTTTTCAAGGTGTATTTTTCAAACAAAATGCTTACTGGAGTATTATTACTATGAAAGAAGATTGACTTGATAAGATTTGTTAAATTAGAGGTTAATAGGAGAGGTTCAATTTACCTTGACAGGGGTCAAAGTACAATGAACAAAACATGTTTTCATCATTTTTCCTAGCCCTGCCACGGTAATATTAAGAATACTGTAGTCGTGATAATAGTTTCTGGTTTTCAAATCACCTTTAATTATTGTACCATTTTAACGTACCGAGGTAATTGCAACCTTGACGTTTTTGCTTTTTTTGCTTTTCTATTATTTTCAAAGTCACCAAATATTCCATTGATAGTACAAGAATGAAAGAGAAATTACGAATTTGACAATAGGGGGAAATAGAATGTTTTATTGATTGAACAGATTTTAGACACTTGTAAACTGAAATGTGTGGCTGAAAAATTATAATTTAGTAAAAACTTATAGATTTTATTTTTATTTTATTGTCGCCAGGGTTCAGATGTTGGACGTCTGACATGTTTATTATATTATTGACAAATTTGATCATCTGAATCATTCCCTCAATACCCCCCACCTACCCCACCATGGCTGACTGGGGAATAGAAATATAGGCATTCTTGGTCATTCTGCCGACCGGCAATAAAACCCTTTAAAAAGGTGTGTGTCCGTTTGGCTGTGCTGGATGTACAAGTACACAGCCACGATCGTTCATAATGGGACCATTAAATCAGACGCCTCGTGTAAAGTGTCATATTCTTTGCACGTTAAGAACCCTTGCAACAATTCCTTAAGGGGTCCGTAGGTGGCCTGTTGCCAGGCAAAATTATTGCCTTTTTCCAATATACCCTGATTTTCTAGTGGCAGTCCAAATTTCCTGGACCTTCATCCAGGATGACCTCTATTACAGGACCTAGCTATTGTATTTATTGTTAATTTGTTTTACTCCTGAACATCTATGAAATATTTACCACGAAACGTTAAACAAGCAACAATCAATCAATATAATCGTTCTCCATACTGTTTTGGGGTGATACATTAAAATGTTGTCCAGTAGAAATGTAGTGTTGATACTTAAGTAAGGATATTGTAGAATGTAAATCAGTTTGATATTTTTTCAACAAATTAATAATTCATTCATAATAGATCAGGTCACGTGTGAAACGAATCAATTGTTTCAAATTTTAAACATTGAAAATTTACAGTGATTTCAATTGGACTTATCAATTCTCAACAATCGAATAAACATTTTTGAAAAAAAAAGTATAAACCAATATGTAGAAAAACAAGAAAGTTCATTTTATGTTAATTTAACTTGAGTAATTTCCACTAAATATAAGGTTGAAATTCCCCCAGACAAGGCTAGCCATAGACGGTTGTTCTGATCGGGTCTCTCAGGAAAAAAAGTCCAGATAACCTAATTTGATACAAGGTTGTTTTTATATTTTTTCATTATTTTTGTTTGTTAGTTTTTGTTGTTTCTTGTCATCAATATAGAACCGAATGGACAATAATATACATAGACCTTGAAGCTTTTACCCGTGTCTGATCTTATGTGTAACATACTAAAGCGACTGGCCTGAGTTATAGGTTATAAAACATAAATGTAACAATGTCAGTTTTATTAACTTTGTTTTGGTAGAAGAGTTAATCTTATTTTATAGACTGCTAAAGATAACTAGTTAACATATGCACCATTTTGCGAAAGAATGAAAATAACGGTATGTTGTATGATTGCCAATGAGACAACTATCCACCACAGACAACAGAACGAGAATGTAAACATTATTCAGTCAACGTATGGCCTTCAAGAATGAGAAAAACCCATACCGAAAGTAAGCTTATGCATTCTAGAAGATATCATGTATAACATTATTCCTCACCCAAATACAATAAGTACATATACTTCATTTTTTCATTCCTATTGTCACCAGGTCATTTAAGTAGTTCTCCAATCGGGAAAACAATTTATCTCACTAGCGTGATCATCGCCACAACCTGATGTTTTATTGATTTGACGTACTGACTACATTCTCCATTAAATAAACACTTTACTCTGTGTAATTTTGTTAGTTAATGTGTTTTATTCCACACGAAACATGATACATGATACGAGCACTGACTGTTGTAATTATTTAAATTGTTCTGTATGCTACTGGTGTCTGGAATCAAAGACTTTAGGTGACTATGCCATGATTTACCCCCAATGCAAGGAACATCAATCTAAACACAATCTGTCGGTAATGATACACGTTTCCTAAAACGTGGAAAATATTACTAACGTGAACTTAGATAAAATGGTTTTCATTCAATTAATTTCAGTGATACATCACGTGTGTTTATCTTGTGATCTGAATTTGTCTCCGATAATTGGACATTTCATGACCAGATACAGTCATATTGAAATTGACATTTTATTCTGCAACAATATGATCTTCACCGTGAGATAACGCTTTATGCAGATGTAACTTGATAAAGTATAGTTTAATTGTTATTAGTGTAAATGACAGTTTGAAAATTCTTGTGGCTTATACTTTTCAGTTATTTAGCACGATAACTTTATAACGAATGTTGACAACTTTGTTATTCAAATCCCGTAGGAAATAGATGGAGCTAATAAAATATAAATACGTGTCAGGCAGAGTTTATATTAATTCTAATACAGCAAAGGATTATAACTCAGCGTGACAACAAATGTTGAAACATTCTTTATTGTCTAGATATTGATTGTTCTGCTTATTACTTTTAGATACTCTATGATATATCACTTCCCTTGACTGCTAAATATTTGCAGGTTTTGTATACATCATTAAAAAAACTAAGGTTTCCACACCCTCAGGCAAAGTTGGCCTAAGATGAATTTGGCTATTATTTTAGGTCGTTTCTGGTCATATAGCTCTTCAACGGTTTCGGTACTTATACATCCGGGGCTTTTAATTTCTCGGTTTTGAGCGTTCCTGATGAAGGTAAATCCAGAAAAGAGCTTCGGACGCATGACATTTATAAAGTGTTGTTTTCTTTCTTTTCTTTTGTTACGCTTTCGTTGGTTCATCGCTTTACTGGTTATTTGTATTTAACGGAATCATATAGAATACCAGCTTTATATTTCGGATTAAGGGTTGGACACAATTGGGGACATTTCCATTTTTTATTTGTATTTCCACAAAAGATATTTTTTCTACAAGATGTGTTATCAACAGGTGTTAATTTTGTTTAAATACCATTATTGGTCGTGATTGATTTTGTCAAATAGTATGTGTTAAATTACTATTACATGTCAAACATTTCAATATGTCATTAAAGTCACATAGTCACAACTGAAATTTAGCTTATATATTGTCCTATTCAAATGATTAATAAAAAAAACCCTGATTTTAAAAGGATTGAATAATTTTATTGGAGTGGAAGAGAAGGGTTGTGGTGAATAATGCATGACAAAATCCCTCAGTGGAAATCTTATTAAAAGTTTGTTTACAACTAGTTTTATGTTTAATGAGATTTGCATTTAGAACTGCTATTATGGTGGATGCAGAACACATGTTTATCGTGTTCTACCATCTAACTCTTGTCAATCAATGCCTTTGACATCAAAATGGCAGGGAACAGTTTTAAGCACAGTCGTTGCATGATAAATATTTTCATTTATATAGCCGAGATTCCCCTTTTATGTGGTTGTCAAGAGCAAAAACTATGCCATTATCATTATTTTTAAATTGATAAATCAATAAATACATATTTTTATAAAGTTTCATTTTCATTGTAATTATTATGTAAGTTGTTAACTAGAAAATATAGATGTCAAACAGAGGCGAAAGATACCAAAGGGACATTCAAATTCATAAGTCGAAAACAAACTGACAACGCCATGGCTAAAAAAGAAAAAGACCAACAGAAAAACAGAAAAACAACAGTACACAAACCACCACATAGAAAACTAAAGATTGAGCAACACGAACCCCACCAAAATTGGAGTTAATCTCAGGTGCTCCGGAAGGGTAAGCAGATCCTGCTCTACATGTGTCACCCACCGTGTTGCTAATGTAAGTACAAACCTGGTGATAAGTCTAATTCGGTAGGTTGGGGAAAAGGGGACGGGAGTGTAGTTACGACAATCGGAACATATCCTTCGTCATCTGTGAAACAGATATTCCGTAACGTTCAACCAACTTATGATGGCGTCCGTAACATTTACGAAGGGATGATTTCAACTTGACTACTTGGAACTCTTGGTTTAATAGCTTCATTGTGAGCAGCAACCCTATATTAAGGAAATCATGATAGGAAATACAAGCCCTGGAATATCGTATCAACGTGGAGATATATACACCGTGTGCAGGAGCTGCTGGAATGTAGATACATAGAAATTGAAAGTTTACAATTGGGAAGCTGAAATCATCTCTTTTGTCGTTAAGTTTTGTTTTCAATCGACCCTCATTGTCAATTTCTAGATGTATATGAGGCAGACTTAACTGTATCTGTTGTATCCTTTATCTCAAGTTCGAGGTGATATATGCGTACAACATAGTCACCAACTTTTGAATTATTTAGTGAGAGAACATCATCTAAATAGCGGACAGTGAAGTTAAAGGATACTGCTAACTTCTTTTCTCTCTTCCTAAGAAGTTCTTGTATGAATTCAGCCTTATAGTCATATATAATATATAAAATTTCTAATTTTTAGCACGAAATTTTATTTTTTCGATATTTAAATTTTTTAATTATTACTTTGCTTACCACAGAGATACAAATTTATCAAAAGGCAATTGCAAATTATGGGTTAGAAAAAGACACAAAATGACGGAATGACAATTAATAGTCAGTCAAAAAATTCACAGACAACAAAATATTGAAACATAAACCAAAATAACAAAAATAATGTGTTTGTTCAGGTGCTACGAATAGTATAGTGTTGAAGTCAAGTCTTTTCCCGTAAGTTCACAGCTGTTACTCATAGTCCAATTCTAGGTGAAGGATAACGTGTGTCTCGAACCTGATCCTGCATGTAACGTCTTGTATTTATGATATGTTGACCTTGTGATTCGAATAAGGATAAACACCAAAATGTTATAGTACAAATAACCTCTTAATCTCTGTTGAAAAAAAAATCTTACAAAGAATTCAATGATTGCTCTTTATCGTTATTTTCAAGTTGATGCAGTTATGTTATATAATATATTTCCTTAAATCGTGTTAAAAGCCTGTAAGAGTGAAGTTTGTCATATGTTAGTGCTTAAGGAGGCTCGAGGGTATAAAAATTTCAGAAAAAATTAAACTTTTTTTTTCATTACAAATTTTATTTATTACTTTATTAGTTGTTACTTTATCATAAAGTACAAAACTCATTCAAATAAATCAATTCGTTTTGGCCCCAGATGACTTTTAAAATGTATGTATCATTGAAAAGCTCCAAATTATCTCCCTTTGGTACAAAATTTCCATTTTTGGTATTAAAATTGAAATATCTTTTAAATCATCGGTGACCTATATTTTTATTATTATTTTCAAAAAGCTGTACTTAAACTAAACTATAGTAAAATTTTAGCGATTTCTGTAATTTAGTTCTTTTTATTTCGATATTACCTCTTTTCTCCTATCAGTTCAACAGAAAATTAGCACTTTTACAAAATGTATGCTTCTTTCGAAGGCAGATTGTGAGCGTAAATGGACGGTGACCCCATTTTTTATTTTATTTTTCTATCAAGTAAAAGATAAAGTTCATCCATAGAAAATACAGCGAAATCCTATATTAAGAAAAAAGTTGATTTAGACCCGCGAGCCTCCTTAAGACTTAAAATTCTTAAATAAAACCTTAAAAACATGACTATAAATTTTCACACAAAGTAATAAGTATCTAACGGGGAATTCATTTATTGTTGTATCGAGTTATTTCGTTATTATCAAGGTTATGCGTCCGACTATTACACAGTATATAAGCCAGTTATCTTTTGAGATTTTATCTGCGTAATTTCAAATAAATCAAAACAGCGGATAAAAAAAATATATGTGACATAAAACATCATTGATATTGTCATAATCATAAATCAGCTTTACAAAACTTTGAATTTTTCGATAAACTAAGGATTTTCTTCCCCAAGAAAAGATTACTTTAGCTGTATTTGGTAAAATCTTTCGGAATTTTTGGTCCTCAATGCTCTTTAATTTCTTACATGATCTGGCCTTTTGAACTTTATTTTAGCGTCACTTATGAGTCTTTTGTAGACGAAACGCTCGTCTAGCGTACACAGTTATAAGCCTGGTATCTATGATGCGTTTATTTACATCTTGTTTAATATTTATAAGACTTTCTTAATATGTACCCTGAATGACATATTATGACGCAAATTATTGATTCCTTATGTCTAATATTCCAATAAATAAATAACCTTATGACAAATGAAGTTTAAGAAGAATATACTGATGAAGAGTTTGAGGAGAAAAATCCAAGAATAAAATATAGAAATATAAACTGTAAAATAACAATAATAACTTTCAAAGGCTAGATATACAAACTAATGTGTCACATTACTCGGACGGTCAACTGCCTATTAATTGGAATAATATCTCTTTATATGTATATTAAATGGGTTGATTCAATTGTTTTGGGGAGAAAGACAGAAACTTAAGTTAGCAAAATTGATAACTAGAAAAATTAGCAGTCAATTTCTTCGCTTTAATACTGTGGACTACTTAGTAGAGATTGCTTAAATTCGTAGTCGGGGCTTGATATATATTTTTTCTTTCTTTCATCAAAATAATAATGTGATCCTGGTACTAAAAGAAAAAATATTGTTGACCATTGACTTGAAAAGACTTGAATAGTTAAATATTAAAAATGTAGAAAAAAAATCTTTTTTTAAAGAAAAATAAGTATTGAGAAAATATGAAAAATAAATATTACCATTTTATTTAGTTCATAAATACTACTATAAATATAACAATACGGAGATGTTTTACGGTTGTCTGCTTTGGCTTTATTGTTGGAATAGTTGCCGGTTAGTTTTCAAATTGCCTTCATGAAGACTTTTACAGTGGATTTAAACGGAATTCTATTATACCGTTTACGCTTTCCTAAAAACATATCTAAAATTAACCAACCGGCAATATAAGAACCAGGTTATCAATAAAATCTACATACAAATGTTTCATTGATGCAAAAAAACTGGTATTTGTGATCTTTAGAGGGAATATAACATTTAAGGCAAGTTCATATCTTGAAACACATTTTTTAAAAAGGTTTTCAATAGTTCCTATTATTCAAAGTTCTTGTGTCTACTTTTTATGTTACGATGTCCAAACTGTTGTATACCTTTTAAAAAGCAACTAATACAAGTTTACTCATCCATATTTGTAAATATATTTTAATCTGTTTCACGGAGAACTATTGGAGACTGACAGTAGAATGTTTAATCATTATCACAATACCTTAAATCTAGATATGTTAAAATCAAAGAAAGCTTTACACAATTAGGAAAAAAAATAACTTAATAAGATTCATTTCGTATCAGAAACACAGTAATGATCATCACAAAATAGATTGTAAAAGCATGAAATGTGAAGGGTATGAGGTAGAAAAAATGATTAACAGTTTCAAGATCTGTTTATATTTTACCCTTCCGGAGCACCTGAGATCACCACCAATTTTTGTGGGGTTCGTATTGCTCAGTCTTTAGCCTTCTATGTTGTGTTTTGTGTACTGTTGTATGTCTTTTGGTCTTTCTTTTTTTCTTCGTCAGTTTATTTTCGACTTGTGAGTTTCAATGTCCCTTTGGTATCTTTCGCCTCTCTTTTATAACAAGTATCTAATGATAATGTCTGATGTTAAAGTTACAACAATAACTATAATATGCTTGTTTGTTCTTTGTCATCGTTTATTAAACAAAATGTATATCGACCAATAGTAACAGAATATAGGTTTGATACACTTATGTATTGCAAACTAGGTACCGTTATTGCTTTTTCTTTAAATACCATATGGCAATATCATAACATCATAAGGAGTCTTTTGGCAACCACAAATGTATCACATTTATAATTTATTAAATGTTCTCTAGGTTGAGCTTCAATATCACGAATTGTTTCCCACTTCAATGTGTGGGAAATAAGTAAAAGTTCAAATCTGCAGTTTGATGCTGAAAACAAAATGGTTTGAAATTACGATCAATTCTTTTACAAAATTGTAAGCCACCAAATGAAACACCTTACTAGTTATTTGTTTTGTTTTATGAGATAATGGGTGTACACATCTTGGTAAAAGGACTACTCCTTCAAAATGCCTTAGGCTGGTTCTTCTGATGCTGCTTTTTATATCCCATTTATCATTTGGCAAAACATTCAATATAATAGTTCATCAGTATGCTGAATGTATCTAAATTTAAATAAACAGCATTTGTTCCTTGAAGATTTTATCAAAACTGACGTCGTCATCATCGATTTCATTAAACAATTCTTAAATGTTTCTACTTAAACTCCCAAGTTGCTTAAGATACACTTATTTCACCCAAAAACAATTATATAACTTTCTCAAATATTCACAGCACGACCTTCAGGCGGATAACACTCATTGTTATTTAAGTCAATATCGTGTTTTTACGAATAATATTATGCAAACTGTTTCTACAATATTGCCTGAAAGGAAGAGTCTTGAACATTAAAAGCCACCATAACAGTCGTTGAAGAAAAGAAAATAATTCTGAATCCTGCAATTAAAATATGTACAAAATGAACTATCACCAGATCAAGAAGAATTTTAAGTGGACACATCTGAAGATAATTTAAATGTCTAAGTTAGGTTTTGATCATTTTCTTGTATTAGTTTTGACAAGTTTTTCAACCCAACTTGCCATATGAATAAACACTAAGTCAAAATCAGGAACAGGACACAACAGTAAAAATTACAGATTAGACCACTATACTGGTATAGACAATATTAGGGGTTTTGTTACATGAGCTTTTTCAAAGTGACATATAACTATATATCAGAGATCGGCTATTGAAATCTGAAATTTAGTCGATAATTTAGGATGCTATTTTCTATAATCCTGCTCAATGCGATTTCAAAGTTTTGCGAGAGCTTCGACCTCATAATAGTAAAAAATATTAAATTAGAATTATAATCTAATATTGTATTCAAAATATTTCAATTTGATTTTCTTTCAAACGCATTGTGTAGAAATCCGTTCCAGTTTTCGTTGTCATCGGTATGTATCATACAACATTGTGAAATTGGAAAGGGGAAAGATTTCCCGCAATCCCGCATTTTTTTTTTTTTTTTTTTTTATCTATTTACACCATGAAGGGGCATACATTATCGCTTTCAATTTTGTATATCTGATTTCCGCTGAGTATGATGATTAATTGCATTAAGGCAATGAAAATAAATTGCATACACGGTCCTTAACATATACATTGATTTGAAAGGAAGATTCGTTGTATTTTCTTGGAGCTTCATATCGTATAGAACTTTAAAATATTTTGAAATATTTTTTTTTGTTGACATAAAAAAAAAACGAGTCTTGAATGTTTATTTGTTACCTGAACTAAGATTATCGTTTCAAAGCATTTTTTCGCGTCTTTATATATTCCAGATAAAGGTAAGCTCAGTAAAGGGTACGTACAAGAATGTTTGAAAATTTTGGGGTCAAATGAAAAAAAAAATTAAAATGCTGTAAGTAAATGACATTACTCATTTAAACCATATTTGATATTCATCAATGATACCAGGCTTATGATTTAAGACTCCAGACGCGCGTCTCTTTATACAGAAGACTTATTAGAGGCAAGGGGATTAAAACAGTTGAAAGACCAAAACGAATTACAAAGCTAAAGCGCACTGAAGACCACAAACTCGAAGATGTTGTGCCAAATCTATCATGTCTATGCAAGGGGATAAACGTTTAAACCAAAAAGAGCTCAATCAGAAAACCCGAAATCGAAGTCAGCAAGGCATGATAGAGGTTTTTCTTTTATTACATATAACTAGCTTATCGACTTAATATTACAACGCATACATCATTTAAATCATGACGATGCATTTGCGACTAGTTGGATGATAAACACATGTTGTTGGAATAACTTTTATCGTTGTGTAAATTTTAATTCTGTTAGAAATTAATATGCTTTTTCCAAATAGCATGCTCTCGTTATCCTTTGTTTAAAAACACATATAAGTGCTGTTAAATGTATCAGTTGGCATAGAAACAATTATTTATTGTGTCCGTTTGTTAATGAGGGTCTGGATGGGGGGGGTCTGTTATTCTGTAAACATTTAATTTTAACCCCTTTTTTCTCTAATCTTCAAAAAATTAATCCCTTTTTTCTCTAATCTTCAAAAAAATAACCCCTTTTTTTCTCTAATCTTCACTTTTTTTGCCCGTTATTCTCTAATCTTCATTTTTTAAGGGCATTATTCTTTAATCATTTAACCCCATCCAAACCCTCGTTAATGTATTTAATCTTTCAAATGACGTTTTATGGCTATCGGCGACACTGCTGTCGATAATGTATCTAGTTTCAATCATTATCAAATTGAAAGTTTAAGTTGAGCAAACTAGTATTAAATGATTTAAACTACCTTGAAATGAATGTGATTAATTAACTTTTTTCGTTATTTGACCACCATCTTCTGTCAGTTAACAGAGATATATAGATTCTACAACTGCATTAGATATTTCTCCTTTCGAGACAGATGAATTTTAAATAGTTATTTATTATACATGACCTAATTAGCCCAAATGATCATATCTTGTCCTTTTACATTTAGATATATTAAACAATAATAGAAAGACTTCCTGTTTATGAATGGTTCCCTCAAACGTTTGTTTATGTAGCTGCTTGCTGTGCGTGTTTATTGATGATTGACATATAATTGTCCGTATACTCTTGATTAATGGATGCATGTTTTGCGTCTGGTGGCAACTTCTTTTATATAAAAATAAGAAAATGTGGTATGATTGCCAAAAAGACAACATTCCAACACCAAATGGTGTAGAAGTTATGCAGATTTTGAATGATCATATTGCAATGTAACATAATCAACCTGCTTTATACAAATGCCCCATGCTTGTTGGACGTTTGTTATAAACTTCGCGTACTTGGCTAAGCAGCAGTTCAATTTCTTTTATTTTTGTTTTGACCTCACTTGGGATTTACTTTGTTTATTCGAGGGGAATACGTTGCCGCGTAAAAACGTTACAAATAGTTTAAGCTTAAATGCTTCCTTTTCATAACAGCTAAATTTAAAAAAAACTTGTTGATTTATTGAACTAGCTATTTTAAAACTTGTTTTAATCATATCCTGAACAAACAGTTTAATTGATTGATAGTTATTCCGTTACGCCCACGGACAAATATTTCATGCATATTCAGGACAAGAAAAAACAAACCCTAATACGATCGATACTTGTATACACAAAACATTATTTCCTGTATTATTGCAATCACTGTTTGAGTGTTTCATGATAATTTCAAAAGTAATTTATAACAAAAAAAGACATAAAAAGAATAATCGAAACCATTTAGGTCAACTTAAGCTAACATATTTGAAACATTTAGTTTCTTAAGGATGTTCGCTACTCTGTTTCAAAATAACAAGCTTATTAACAGACTGTTATAAATTGATAGTATATAAATAAAGGAACTAAAAAAGCAGAAAAAATGAAGGGTCCGTGTGCTTGTTTTCGAGATAAAAGCTATTGAAAATTTGGCGGGAAATAATTTTCTCTAGACTTTTCATATATTTAACATTGGCACCCTTTTTTTTCAAAAATGTGAAAAAATATCACAAATTTTATAGGATTTTCAAATATGGCTTTTTAAACTGTCTGTAATAAAATTTAAAAAAAAGAAAAGTAGGGGTTTGTGGGGAAATTTTTTTAATGGCATTAGATGGATAAAACCAGAGGATTCCGAATATCTGGAAAAATTTTAAAAACAAGAGGAGCGAACATATTTAAATTCGTTTTATATTCATCAACCGAACATTTTAGAAATGTATGTTGTAAATCATGTCAATGGCGAAACACTGACAACTAAGTCTTGGTTAATGATTCCCTCGGAGATTAACAATCAACAAACATCGACCTGTGACTTACAGTGCACTATCAGCGTTATCAACCTGTGACTTACAGTGCACTATCAGCGTTATCAACCTGTGACTTACAGTGCACTATCAGCGTTATCAACCTGTGACTTACAGTGCACTATCAGCGTTATCAACCTGTGACTTACAGTGCACTATCAGCGTTATCAATCTGTGACTTACAGTGCATTATCAGCGTTTTCGACCTGTGACTTACAGTGCACTATCAGCGTTATCAACCTGTGACTTACAGTGCACTATCAGCGTTATCAACCAAATGCTAGCAAACACATATGGCCTTCAATAAAGAATAAATATCTGAACCTAATACCACATTATATTTTGGTTGACAAAATACATGAAAAAACATTGCCAATTAATTGTAGACGAAACGAGCGTCATGTCATACAAAATTCTAAGCCTAGAATCTTAGATTATTTTTTGTTTATACATAGACAAAAGATTCATGAATAGTTCTTTTTTTAAATTATAGACCTTGTTTCCAATATCAGACTTTTTCGCAAATCAATACCTTATTGGTAGGACAAACTGGTGACTACCTTAACAAACAAATTGACAAAAGCATAACATAATGTGGCGAGATTAAACATGTTTGTGAGTGCAACACACGAATACGTTCATAAGAAAATAAGGTGGTTACGGAATAAAAATTCTACCAGCCTACGTACAGCTGGACATTAATAAAATGTCCCTTGACAAGGAACAGTCTGGTTTACTTATAAGTCTAAATTCTAAATCAAAGTCGCTAATTTGGTAATGGACTATAAGACATGCTTATAAACGTAGTGGTGTTCAATTAGTTTAGAAAGTTCACGATGGTCCATCTAACATTCAGATTATTACGAAAACTACAAATACAGATCAAAACACACTTTAAGAGCAACAAATAGATCGTGCGTTTTAAGCAATGTCTATTTCGTGTAAGTTTATATTCATATTAATAAATGTTATGTGAACTTTAACAATAAGTTATCTATTAGTTATCTAACGTTTCACAAATTTTCCCATAAATAATGGGTTATACATCTAATATCCATGTCAAAACTATAAATCTTAAGAAATAAGTGTAAAGTAGAATCTTTTGGCGCTATGTTTGAGTGAGATTCTATTAAATTGACGCTGATATTTTGCTAAAAATAATAAAATCAGAGAAATCTGTGTCATTATTTCGGAATTTTTAGGTTCTGATGATTTTTTTTAGCACAAAATGAAGCTTTTGATTAAATGTCATAAATATTTATCATGTTTCAGCTTCAGCTTACTAATTCAAATCTGAAAAATTCATTTTGATTTATTGTTTTTCTGAGATTTTCTATTAAAATCAAAGTTTTTATTTCTTATCCTGAAAGTTTGTGATGTTTCAAGTATAGCTACAATGTAAAAAAGGATGTTGCTTCTATAATTACGTAAACATTTTAAATGTTCCTGCTTTCAGTGATTTATAATTAAAAAAAACTATGTTTTGAACCAAACATCATCCATTTCCATTTACCGATTTCTTCGTAGACTTAAGATATATAAAAAAGGATGATATACTTGACACAAAAATACTGGCATATTTTCTGTTGTAATTTTATTGATGTTAAGCCATTTTCATCATAGACATCCTAAACTACAAGGATGTGGTGACCTCCCACTATTTATCGTACAGCAAACGTGAAATAATGTCACATTTACAGATATTGTTTATCATTTCAGTCTATATCACTCCCACCTCAAGATAATTTCTCCCTATGGTATCAATACATAACCCATTTGAGTAATTGACTTCTGCTTTATTATGTTCTTTTTGTAAGATTTAAAATGAGTATTGCTCACTTGGGGTCAGGTAATCATGAGTGTTACTTCATCTTGCGAGTTTAAAGTTGCACACTTTTAAGCTCAAGTCGGGAATTATCCCAATGACAGATTAATGGTGTAATAGCAACTTTGTTGATAAAATTATTGTGTTATAACTGCATTTTCCCTCAATCATATAACGCATTATACAACTCAGTCCATTTGGAGTATTTTATTTTACGTAAAACGATAATAGAAATTGCAAAAAATACTTGACAATACAGTAAAGCTTGGTTAAGGCATTTATAAAAGAAGAAAAAATAATCATACTCAATAGTCTTAATTTTTATGTTAAAAATATTCCACTGACAGAAGCGCTACAACGCAAATAACAAGAAAAAGTCTAGTATCATTTCAGTGTTTAAAATTCAAACCGCATTATTCCATTCCATTTTACTGAGATTTTGAAAATCATAAAGACATCCAATTTATCATTTTGTGTCCTTTTTTCTATTGGAATCCTGTTACAAAACACAGCGACCATAATAGCAATAACATACAGTATGAACCTATAACTATGAATGTTGAGTCGCTTTGTCTGAAGCTCATGAGGTCTTAACCAATAAAACTTGTTTAAAAATGAAAGCTTTTTTTTCGACTCCACCTGCATAAACAAATGCTTACACGGAATATATATCTTCCAGTTAATACGATACTCAAGAGTTTGCATTTTCTATTATCATTTCCTCGATGGAGGGTAGTTGCTGACAAGGAAGATATTACACCAATAGTTACAAGTAGTGAAGTTGAAATAATCCCTTAAAAAATTTTACAGACGAGTTGGTTGGCCGCTATGGAATGTCTGTTTTACAGTGTTATGATATTGTAACTATCATATCTATTTAGTTGGCCTAATTTGTTTTGTGTGGCCTAAGAATTTTTACATTATATTTTGTTATATTGTGTACAAATTATACACATTGTGTTACAACTATGCAGTTTAGAAATCACTGGAACAATCATTGATACTAATGGAATGATTAGAACTTTCTATTTCACTTACACAACGTTTCCAGAATGATCATAACAAAAGATGCGTAATTTATATTTCTAGCGTTGTCTAGAAATTTCCGTTTGAGTATTTAAATGCAGACCCAAAAGTTAGTTGAATATAGAGATTTAGACATAGACATGATAGATAGACCTAGACATCGATAGACATCAACATTCTCAGCAGTTGGATTGACACTTTTATTTACAAACTACATCATACTAGATTGTGACCAATTGGATATAATATTCTGTGGATTCCGAGAAGATTTCCGGATAAAGAAAAGATAAAAGATTGGACATATATTTTGACAGTTAAGTTGACATTTCTTTTTATGTAATACTTCTTGTAAACTTGTGTATAATAAATCTTGTTAAATTTTATTATTGATTTGTGTCTTTTGTTGGCTACAATTAAAAGGCGATTTTCTGGCATAACAGAAATTGGGGGCTCAAGTCCGGGATAACGTTAATATCTTATTAAAATTTTTCAGTATTTTTATTAGAACTAGCCAACAAAATTCTACAATATGGCATTTGATGCCGGTAAATTTTTGAAAACGCCAGACCTGGAAGGGTTTGATAATTTAAAGAAAGAGGAATTAGTGTTGCTTGCTAAACATCTGAAATTAGAATTTAGAGTATCTATGAGAAAACAAATTATAAAAAATTTGGTAATAGATAAATTAGTTGACTCCGAAATTTTTGGTGAAGAGGCTCTTGAACTCAAGGTAGAAAATGTTGATGCTTTCAAATTAAAACAGCTGGAATTAGAACACGAACTTAAATTAAAACAATTAGAAAAAGAAGAAAGACAGGCAGAACTTGAAATGAAGGAAAGGTTGGAGATGGAGAAAAAAGAAAAAGAAGATGAATTTAAATTAAAACAGGCAGAACTTGAAATGAGGGAAAGGGTAGAGATTGAGAAAATGAAAATTGAAATGGCAAAAGAAGAAAGCAACACTAAATTCCAATCAAAATCAGAATATTTTAATTTTGATGCAGCAAAAAACATACGTTTGGTTCCCAAATTTTGTGAAAAAACAGTTGATAAATTTTTTCCACAGTTTGAGAAAATTGCTCAAAATTTGAAATGGCCGAAGCCTTTTTGGACTACAATGCTGCAAAGTGTTTTTGAGGGCAAGGCCGCTGAAATTTACTCAGCACTTTCATCAGAAAATAGTTCTGATTATGACGAGGTTAAAAAGGAAGTTTTAAAAGCTTATGAGCTAGTGCCAGAAGCATATAGACAGAAATTTAGGTCTTATAAAAAGTTTGATTCACAAACCTATGTTGAATTTGCTAGGGAAAAAGAAGATCTATTTGATAAATGGCTTACGTCAAAGAAAATAGATAAAACTTTTGATAATTTAAGACAATTGATGTTATTAGAAGAGTTCAAGCAGTGTGTTCATTTAGACTTAAAAACACATTTAGATGACAAAACTGTTGAGACTTTAAAAGATGCAGCTGTTATATCGGATAATTATACTCTTTTACATAAGAGAAGTTTCAAAGGTCTAAATTTTAATACTTCGAGTGGAAATTACAAGAATCAAAGCACTGAGCGTACTGATAGTAAGCCTGTTGCACAGAATAAGAGACAGTCTAGTTATAATATGTCTAGTCCAAAGTTTGAAACTTTTGAGAAGAAGTCACTGACTTGTGCTTATTGTAAGAAGAATGGTCACCTGATGGCTGATTGTTTTAGACTCCAGAAGAAGAATGACAGAGATAATAAGCCCAAGACCAGTGCTTGTACGACACCCCGTGTTACCAACACGTTGGAATGTCCTGCGAGTCAGGCTTTTAAGTCCAGTTTTTGTGATTACATGTAGGATTATATACCCTTTATGTCTGATGGGTTTGTTTCTATTGTTGATAATACTACTCTTCAGCCTATTAAGATTTTACGGGACACTGGAGCTTCTCAGTCTTTATTGTTAGAAGGTGTGTTGCCTTTGTCCGAGGAGACTTCTGTTGGGGCCTCCGTTTTGTTATAAGGTGTGGAGTTAGGTTGTATAGATGTTCCCCTCCATCGTATTTATCTGAAGTCAGATTTGATAACTGGACCAGTTGTTGTGGGTGTTCGTCCTAATCTCCCTGTTGAGGGTGTTTCATTATTGCTAGGAAATGATCTAGCTAGGAACAAAGTGGTTGCTAAACCAATTGTTACCAGTGAACCGGTGGTGGATGTTAAATCAACTGAAGATGATGCTGAACTGTATCCAGCTTGTGTCGTTACTAGGGCGATGGCTAGAAAACAACAAAATGAGGATTTGCAAGAAGACCAGTTTGATTACATGGACCTTTCTGACACCTTTCTAGCCGACATTGAAGGTCCCGGTAGCTCAGAGAAGGCCATCATAAGACCACCTAGTATTAGCAAGAATGTAATTATGCCTTGGCCAGACGTAAACAGCCATTCATTCGACCGAAGGAAATTTGTCGAAGAACAAAATAAAGACCCTGAGGTTCTTCAGCTCTGCAAGAGGGCTCAACCACAGGAAGAAGCAGACAAAGTGGCCGAATGCTATTACCATCAAGACGGTATTTTAATGAGAAAGTGGAGGCCCCCTGATGCTACCCCAGAGGAGGAATGAAGAGTGGTATACCAAGTGGTGGTGCCTAAAGTTTATAGGCAAGACATTATTGGTCTTGCTCATGACACCCCCTTGGCTGGACACTTAGGTATAAGGAAGACTTGTCTTAAGATCTTACAGCATTTCTACTGGCCAAGACTAAGAAGTGATGTCGCAGAATACTGCAAATCATGCCATATATGCCAGGTTGTTGGTAAGCCTAACCAGAAAATACCACCAGCACCACTTCTGCCTATTCCAGCCTTTGAAGAACCTTTCAGCCGAGTACTCATTGATTGTGTTGGACCTTTACCGAAGACCAAGACCGGAAATGCGTATTTATTGACAATCATGTGTACCTCCACTCGCTTTCCTGAGGCTATTCCGTTAAGGAATATCAAGACACCTACTATTGTCAAAGCTCTGATCAAATTTTTCACGCTAGTAGGACTTCCAAAGTCTATACAGTCTGACCAGGGTTCAAATTTCATGTCAGGTTTATTTCAGCAAGTCGTGTACCAGTTAGGGATTGCTCAGTATAGGTCAAGTGCTTATCATCCAGAATCTCAAGGTGCCTTAGAACGTTTTCATCAAACATTGAAGAACATGATTAGAACGTTTTGTCCTCAATTTGACAGGGATTGGGATGATGGTGTTCACTTTTACTTTTGCGGTCCGAGAGGCTGTTCAAGAATCCCTTGGTTTTAGTCCTTTGAGTTGGTATTTGGTCACACTGTAAGGGACCTTTAAAATTGATTAAGGAAAATGGCTTACTGAACACACTGACTTGAATCTTCTAGACTATGTATCTAGATTTAAAGAAAAATTGTATACTGCTTGTCAAATTGCTCAGAACAATTTAAAACTGTTCAGAATAAGATGAAAATATGGTATGATAAGATGCCAGGGACAGAGTTTTGAGCCAGGTGATAAGGTACTTGTATTTTACCAGTCCCTGGACATCCATTACAAGCTAAATATTGTGGTCCTTACACCATAGAGAGTAAAATCAATGATTTGAATTATATTGTAAAAACACCAGGTCGGCGTAAACAAAATAGAGTGTGTCACATTAATATGTTAAAACCATATTTTGAGCGTACTAATGAAGGTGAGAGTAAACCAGTTGCCGCTTTAGCCATGGTTAAATTGGAGAACAATCATGACAAACCAGATGTAATTGAACCACCTTTTAGTTCTAAAACTATGGAAGAGACAGTTAGATTGAAAAATTCAGAAATTTTGTCAAATTTAGATTCAAAACTTGCACATCTGTCTTTTGATCGTAGAGAAAATTAAAAGCTTTGGTATTTTCTTTTAAAATCTTTTTCCAGATGTGCCAAACAAAACCACTGCTGTTTGTCATGATGTCGGTGTAGGTGATGCTTCTCCAATTAAGCAACATCCTTACCGGCTCAATCCACTCAAACTTGAATATATGAGACAAGAAATTAAATATATGCTTGACAATGATATTATTGAGCCGAGTAACAGTGAATGGAGCTCTCCTTGTCTCCTTGTGCCCAAACAAGATAAAACCTTTCGTTTCGTAACTGATTTCAGAAAAGTAAATTCTGTTTCAAAATCTGATTCCTATCCGATTCCAAGGATAGACGACTGCATTGATAACATTGGAAAAGCAAAATTTGTGAGCAAATTTGATTTATTGAAGGGTTACTGGCAAGTCCCATTGACACAGAGAGCTCGAGAAATATCAGCTTTTGTCACACCAGATGGCTTATTTCAATATACTGTAATGCCGTTTGGCATGAAAAGTGCTCCAGCTACATTTCAAAGAATGATCAATAATGTTATAAAAGATTTAGACTGTTGTTATGCTTATATTGGTGATCTTATTGTATGTAGTGATAGCTGGGAAGAGCATTTACCACACATTTATATGATACTTTTGATAGATTGTCACAATCAAATTTGACTGTTAATCTTGGTAAAAGTGAATTTTGCCAGGCCACTGTAGATTATTTAGGGCATACAGTTGGCCAAGGTCAAGTGAAACCTATTACGGTTAAAGTGGATGCAATTACCAAATTTCCTCCTCCTACAAATAAAAAACAACTTATGAGATATTTAGGCATGATTGGATTTTACAGGAAATTTTGTTCAAATTTTGCTACTGTTGTTCAACCATTGACTCATCTTTTACGGAAAGATTCTAAATTCATCTGGAGTGAAAATTGTCAAAATGCTTTTGAAAATAGCAAATCACTTTTAATTAATAGTCCAGTTTTGATCCCTCCAGACTATGAAAAACAATTCAAACTTGCCGTTGATGCAAGCGATGTAGGAGTTGGAGCTGTTTTATATCAAGAGACAGATGATAATGTTGAAAACCTATATCATATTTTTCTAAGAAATTAGATAAACATCAGAAAAATTATTCAACTATTGAAAAGAGTGTTTTGCACTGTTGTCTGCACTTCAACATTTTGATGTATATTTAAATCCCACTGTGCATCCTATTCTTGTTTATACTGATCATAATCCTCTCACCTTCATACATAAAATGAGAAACAAGAACCAGAGATTGACTAGGTGGAGTTTATTGTTACAGGAATATGATGTTATTGTAAAACATATTAAAGGTAAAGATAATGTAATAGCAGATGCTTTATCTAGAACCTTTTGAAACACTTTGTATATACTATACATTTTGTACATATTATTCATGAAAAGTTTTGTTACACTCAAACTTTTTAAGGGAGGAGGTGTTATGATATTGTAACTATCATATCTATTTAGTTGGCCTAATTTGTTTTGTGTGGCCTCAGAATGTTTACATTATATTTTGTTATATTGTGTACAAATTATACACATTGTGTTACAACTATGCAGTTTAGAAATCACTGGAACAATCATTGATACTAATGGAATGATTAGAACTTTCTATTTCACTTACATAACGTTTCCAGAATGATCATAACAAAAGATGCGTAATTTATATTTCTAGCGTTGTCTAGAAATTTCCGTTTGAGTATTTAAATGCAGACCCAAAAGTTAGTTGAATATAGAGATTTAGACATAAACATGATAGATAGACTTAGACATCGATAGACATCAACATTCTCAGCAGTTGGATTGACACTTTTATTTACAAACTACATCATACTAGATTGTGACCAATTGGATATAATATTCTGTGGATTCCGAGAAGATTTCCGGATAAAGAAAAGATAAAAGATTGGACATATATTTTGACAGTTAAGTTGACATTTCTTTTTATGTAATACTTCTTGTAAACTTGTGTATAATAAATCTTGTTAAATTTTATTATTGATTTGTGTCTTTTGTTGGCTACAATTAAAAGGCGATTTTCTGGCATAACAACAGATGACGACGGATATGTTCCAATTGTCGTAACCACAATTCCGTCCTCTTTCCTCAAATGTAACCTACCGAATTTGACTTATCATCGGGTTTGTACTTACATAAGTAACACGACGGGTGCAATATGTGGAGCAGATTCTACTAACCCCTTCCGGCGACCCTGAGATCACTTTGAATACTACCTGAGGAATAGACTACATTAGCTGTATTTTGCAACACCTTTCGTAATTTTAGGTCCTTAACACTTTTCTACTTCGTACTTTATTTGGTCTTTTTGTCTTTTGTTATTCGGGCGTCACTGATGAGTCTTTTATTGACGAAACGCGCGTCTGGCGTATAGAATTTTATGACGAGTTGATTTACATGTAACTGTTTCTATAATATGATTATTACAGTTTATATTATTATCTGTGTAGCCTTTGAAAGAGAGCCGAAAATGAAATCAAAATGAGTTTGAATGTGATTTTGATATCTTTCGCCTATATCAATGTTTGGTTCGGTTGATATCTTTCGCCTATATCAATGTTTGGTTCGGTTGATATCTTTCGCCCATATCAATGTTTGGTTCGGTTGATATATTTCGCCTATATCAATGTTTGGTTCGATTGATATCTTTCGCCTATATCAATGTTTGGTTCGGTTGCTATGTTTCGCCTATATCAATGTTTTGGTTCGGTTGATATCTTTCGCCTTTATCAATGTTTGGTTCGGTTGATATCTTTCGCCTATATCAATGTTTTGGTTCTGTTCATATCTTTCGCCTATATCAATGTTTTGGTTCGGTTCTGAGTTATACACATTATGTGACCGATGTATACTGACTAGGTGTGCATTCCACAGTTTAAAATGATCGTAAAGGGTTCTACAGTAGCATTTTCATATGGTGCTATGGACATTCTAAATCAAATAGCATTGGCTACACATACACTATCACATTCCAAAATAACTGGTCCTTTGTCCTATGTCGAAATTGACAGGAACCTTGGACTTTGGGAATTAGGAAACTTCAGTAAATGGGTGGGTGGTCAGGGAGCAAAGGGAGTTTTTACGGGCTGAGAGGGAAATCAAAATTGGAGTGAAAAATTTTGTAAGGCTAATCATAATGGAGTACACATATTATATTTATATTCATTTACAAGATTTTGTTGTCATGAATATTTATTTAAGCTTCTTGTAAGGCAAACAGATGAGCATGTGGACTTTTACGAGGCGAGAGAGAAATCAAAATTGGCAAAAAGATAAAACAAAATAAATATACCAAACGATCAAGAATAAAAGGACGACCATTCCGATATTCTATGGTAAGGCACAGGAACGATTTTCTCAGTCTTCATGCAAAAATTTTCTAAGGCTTATTAGAATGCAACACGCACATATTCATTTCCAAAATTTTATTGTCAAGAATATTTATTTAAGCATCTTGTAAGGCCAAATTATT
This sequence comes from Mytilus coruscus, assembly GCA_017311375.1. Taxonomy (NCBI): domain Eukaryota; kingdom Metazoa; phylum Mollusca; class Bivalvia; order Mytilida; family Mytilidae; genus Mytilus; species Mytilus coruscus. The sequence goes on from CM029598.1 coordinate 7,793,254, forward strand.
GTTGTAAACCCATCTACGATTAACAAATGGTCGTCTCCTTAACGATAGGGAAAGGATATTCGTGTTTGTTTTTTATGTCCCTTCGGTGCATGTACCGATGCACGTTGTTAATTGCTTATATTAAACCCGGGGTTATTTTCATATACTACATGTTTTCATGGTTTTCGAACCTCAAACTGTTTAAAAGGCCATATAAAAGAGAACTAAAAATAAAAAGCACTACATCGGAAGAGAACTATGTACATCGGTTGCTAGAAACGAACTGGCCTAGTTAGAAATTGCACACCGTATATTAAGCTATAACAAGGCTATGTGAATCAATTCAAAACATATAACGACCTTAGTTATACCAAAACAATTATGGCAGACAGCAACCACAACCACAAGATTTCAGGCCCCTGGCTTAGGACAGGCACATAAAGAGTCATGTGTGTGACCGATCAATTCTCCCCATTATCTGGGACAGTGGTTTAACAGCACAACATAAGAACTGTAAAAATCAGTTGGGAAGAGCTTGAATTATCAGATCGATACTAACCGTAAACAGAAACCACTGCAAAAAGCAAAAGACAAAAAGTTCCGGTCCAAGAGTACTCGCAGTTACTTAATATAAGTCAAAGCAAAATTTCAACTAATGAATAAGCCGTGTTTTTCAAGACTGAAATATAAATCAGTACACCTCAATTTATTTAGTGTAAATACGTCATAAGAAGTCTGTGAAAAGCATTACTATGAGCAATGCTAAGATGTAAATATCGACAGGATGTAAGCCGTAAGTGTTTATTAAGGGTATATATGGTTTGTTAGTAACGATAAAGACAATGTTGTAAGATCGCACTAGAATTTTAAGTTGATCGATTTTGACTTTATTCAAAGACCAATGAGCGTCATGGCTTGTATCTAAAATTACGGGCTCTATGAACAATAACACCGTAAACATTAGGAATTAAGAACCCGTTGAATAAATTCCTAGCGAAAAAAATTACAAAACTAAAACTATAAATATGGTTCGAGTAATGTTGAAATAGATAATATAAACAAAAATAAAAACACCACGTACATGTTATATCAAAGACGTCCATAATTGCGACATAATTTTTATTTACTCAAGTATCTGACCTGTTTCATTTGCATGACGCATTTGAAAAGTAAAGTAACTTATTAGTGAAACTTTTCTGGTGAAAAGGAGACAATCCAATTGAATCATGTTTCATCGCTAAAAACAAATGAATTCCTATATACGTCCGATACTTGACGCTTAGTTTAATATTAAGTATGCGATTTATAAAAACTTCTCAAAAATCCAAACAAATGTTCCCAGTATTACCACGATGCCCATCATATTTAGCATTTAGTACTTTAAAATAAAAACAAAACGATCACTTTACAACAAGCGTAGCTTTAAAATTTCCTGCGTATTAATTTGATGAATTGTAACAAAAGATGTCTATGAACTTTATGTTGTCGCTACTTTGTCTTTGGTCCTTCTTTGTGAATTGAGAGACGTATGGAAAATAATATGGTCGATAAATTGGTGCCATACAAATTACTAAAAGCTATGAGGTCATTTAGCACTACTTTCGACCATTAGTGTTAAGTATAAACTATGTGTAATGTATGTCGAAGGTTCCGATGTCTTTTAGGTGGAATACCTGACTTATATAAAGGGAAATGTACAAATTTTAGAGTGTACCGGATAAGACCCGGAACTGTAAACTATCAGAAGTCATTAATTCAAAAGATCTCGCAGAAAAATAAGAACATTGAAATGATCAGACAAAAGAAGGTGGAAAACTCATCACAGGTACCAAAGCCATCAAAATGGCTTATGATTTGGTACGCCAAAAGTCCCTTTCCTACACATAGTCCAGCTTATTCATGCATATTTTTAGAAGAGTTGTGGGTTTGATGATAAAAGCATGAAACTTTGCACAATTGTAGATATATATTTGATAGTCAATTCAAGCTATGGAACAACTCTGAAAAATCCAATATGGCGGCCATTTTCAAGATGTCTGCCAATCAGTCCAAATTTCACAACCATGTATAATTTAAAGCAAATAATATTTAAACCAAATCTTTTAAAAAACATATAAAATGTAATCCAGCGTTTCTAGTAAGTCATGACGTTTTATTAGACTTTTAATTTTTTTTTTTTTTTTTTTTCAAAATGGCAGAAAATTTCAAAATGGCCGTCAAAAAGTGAAAATGAACAAAACTAAGACAAGGCTTTGTTGATATTACTTCTATCGAATTGCATTTTGCAGTTCATACAATATTCTAGGGATTGCATTTCCATGATACATGGATGCTGTTTGCAATACAATTTAATCAAAAGTCCCATAAATGGAAACATTCGAAGGTTTTCAGGACGCCATCATGATTTGTAAACCGTTAAGTACCATCTGAGTCACAAATGAAAATGGATATGTTCCACTTCTCCTTGCCACAATCCTTTCTTTTTCTTCGGTTGCGGTATCATTCAGATGATCAATACAAACGACAAATCATCGAATTTCTACTTGCAATGAGTAACATCACGAGTGCTACCAGTAGGCCAGAAACTAAACTTCCAGAACACCTGAGTTGACTCCTAGTTTTGATGAAAAGGGACTCGTATTGTTTATGCTTTCAATGTTGTGTTAATTGCTCTTTAATTTTCAATATCTGTGTTGTCCACCAGTGAAATTCTTGTTTATCCATCATACAGGCATGGGAAACCTTATTTTATTTAAAACGTTCACAAGTTTTAGATGATTAACATGAACCCATCGTTTATACATGTTTTAAATTTTGTGATTCTAAGGGTTCTTAAATTTATAAATCTACTATTGTATGATATATGCCTAATTACTGGATATGACTCATCAATCTATTTAAACAAGAGCACATATGCAGGTGTGACTTGTTGAAAAGGAACTACTGAACCTTCTTACTCACCTGAAATCATCCCCGAATTTTGTGAGGTAGGTGTTGCACAATTTGTAGATTTTTGTGAAGTAATTTATTTTTTGCGTTTTTTATCCAATTTCTTATCTGGTTTTGTTTTACTAATGATTTCTGAGTGCCTAAGTATCTTCTCCATCTTCTTTATCATCTAAACAACAATATATTGTCAATAAAGTTTTCAAAATGTTTTTAAGGACCGCTCATTTAGTCTTTGTCCCACTCTCCACCACATTTTAAAAACGACAAACGTAAACTGTACATTTTGTAATTTAGTACCTTCTTTCCTGGACTTACTGTAACATCTTGGAAATGTCTTGTTCATGATGCATGAGAGTCGTTAAAAAAGAATCTGCTGTTCATGAAATACTATGTTTCATTAATTGAACACTTATTCAACCACTATTTCTTACCAATCACATAAGGTTCTCAACGATGCCATTTATATATAAAGACCTCAAATTAAACTATTCTTTGTTTTGCTAGGAATATGTGTGCCAAGTTCCACTGCACCGATTTTGCAAAAGCAAAAAACGGTTCCTCACAATTGAGAGTTGGTACTTGTCTCGGAAAAAATTAACACATTGTTGGAATATATTCATGGAATGTCGTATCGTTGTGAAATATTTGATCTCTTCCTGAAACATTGGTCAATGCGGATTGATATATAAAGGCGGATTACTATTTGTCTTGGCTCTACATGCGTGGAATTCTGTCCAGTCATATTTAATGTTTTCATTATCATCTTCTTCAAGACATCTTTGTTATCATTTTGTTAACTTATTTACACCATGTAAGGATAGAGTTGCACAATTGACTAATTATCACAGGTTAGCATACATATATTTCCGGTTAGACAATTAACAGAGGGCATGTCCATAAAACGGTAACTATTAGATGTATGTATGAAACGCATGGTTGTATTTGGTTAGTATTAAGGATATATCTTATTCTATAGTATTATATATGCTATGTTATAGCAATAATACGAATAGTTGTGCTGGCGCATAATATATTGTTTAAAGTACCAGATATTTCAAGGAAATGCATATATTTCTAAACATAAGGTTATGACGAGTTTTCCAAGTTAGACTAAGAAAATGCTGAGATATTGAAAGTGTCGTACTATGTAATGATTCTTTAGCTGTAGTTGAACTCTTGTTGTTGTCAACATTTTCCACGGATGCTGTTGTAAAACCACCAGGATTCGAGGGAGGATCCACATATTAAATGTTGAATGTTTCACAGATGGAATCTTCTAGAACTGTAGATAAAGTGATAATCAGATCATTTGTAAACGACAAACGTAAACTGTACATTTTGTCATTTAGTACCTCCTTTCCTGAACCTAACATCCAGAAGGAGGCATATTTACGTTAAGAGATGGTTTTATTTCAGTTGAATGTAATATGAAAGAAGAATAGAGAAAAAAAAACAGAAGTAACTTTGAAACGGATAGCGTCGTATTTGCCTCAATGGGATAACTCTACTGCATCTGAACATTATGCCAAATGGTTATTAACTAATGTTTAGTAACTGTGGAAAAGACTTTTGCCTACATCATGTCTTTTAAAAAACCTGCATGTGCAGCCTTTTCACGTATCGTTGTCATACAAACAGATTGTTGCGGTTGCTTGTTTAATTGCAACACAAAAAAATCATTAAACAGAAGAAGCAAGCACATGTTTTTGTTAATGGGATGGCAAGACTGAGATTACTGCAATTTTTTTTTTAATCCTTATTATGTCCTCTTCCAGCTGATCATAAGGAAAACTGTTCGAGTAGAGAAGTTTACATTCTAGTTAAGTCTAGCTTGAATATTGGAATAGCGACAGTATCTATACATGATCCCTCGTTGAAGACTACTGTTCTGCAAGAATGGTACCGTAGTTTCATTTTCTATATTTTCCGCACAAATCTTTTGATGGTTGGCTTTAGTATATAAATGTGGCATACACTTGGTATTATAGGGTACTTAGTTTTACTGAATTTACTTCAAAATAAAACACTTCTATAAGGGATATTTGTTGATTTTTATATCTTTTGGCGGCCTTTGAAAAAGCCGCCATATTGAAATTTCTATTTTGGTCCACAACGTATATTGTTAAAAGCACCTAGCACTAATAACATGACAAATTTGAACTAATAAGGATATTTGTTGATTTTGATATTTTGTGGCGGCCATCTTGAAAAAAGCCGCCTTATTGAAATTTCAAGGAGGGTTCATAGCTAATATTTTTCGAAACACCGAGCACTACTACCATGCCAAATTTGACCTTAAATGTGACCTTATATACGTGATATATGTTAATTTTGATATTTTATGGCGGCCATCTTGGTAATAGCTGCCATATTGAAATTTCAAGGTGTGTCCATATCTAATATTGTTTGAAACACCCAGAACTACTATCATGCCAAATTTGATGCTTTTATCATCAAACCCACAATTGTTTCACCGATCTGCAGGACTAACATAAGACTCACCAGTTGCGTTCGAGCAAAACAGTTGAGGGTCAAATTCCAATTAATAGTTTAGTATTGAAAACTCACACTATAAAAATACACATGTATTTACTGACATTAGAAAGGGTAAACATAATGTAGGCTATTGAAGAGGATATAAAATTTACCGGTTTACAAATTGATTGTGATTGGTATAAAACAAACATAAAGGATGATTATGTATGAACTCTGCATTTGATACAAGCATACCGAATTTTCTTTAATCAGTTTTAATTGGAAACATTAAAAAATGAAATAATGTGGTATAATAGTAAATGTCAGATATCCACCAGAGACCAAATGACATAAATGTAATGAACTATCATCGTTCAACCTTCAACAACTACCAAAACCCAAATAGTATAGTAAGCTATAAAAGGCCCCGACATGAAAAAAAGTAAAAAATTCAAAAGACAAACCCAACGGCCTGATGTATGTACAAAACAATAAAAGAAAAATAAATAAGATATACAGCATCCACCGACAACCACTGATTTGCAGGTTTCAATTTTCGGACAGACACATATAAAATGTGGCGGGTTTCAAAAAATTCTCTTCCTACCTGTGGAGTATAAGCAAAAATTAGAACAGACGGTAGAAATCAGATGGAAAAGGCTTGGCTCATCAGAACGATGCAAAGCACAAAAACAACTAACAAAAAGGCTAAAGATACAAAAATAGTATACATCCAAAGAATTTAGTGAAAAGACATCATAAATAGTCTAAGAAAAAAACATGACCTTGTGCAATGCTAAAATATAAGTATCGACGGGATGTAGGACCGTACGTGTTCATAACTATATAGAAATACATATTTAGTAAATGTAACTTATAGTTAACAAAAACAAATGTACATGTTTTTACCGATAAAAGCAATATTCATAGATCTTATTGCATGTATATTTAAATACGTAATAGTCAATGTTGTGTATCTATGTTTGACAGTGGTATACTAAGACATTCTTATTTAAGGGGACCAGTATATAGTATATTATATTATTGACTTTTATTGAGGTGAAGTAAGGGACCAGTACATGTATATAGTATATTATATTATTGACTTTTATTGAGGTGAAGTAAGGGACCAGTATATAGTATATTATATTATTGACTTTTATTGAGGTGAAGTAAGGGGACCAGTATATAGTATATTATATTATTGACTTTTATTGAGGTGAAGTAAGGGGACCAGTATATAGTATATTATATTATTGACTTTTATTGAGGTGAAGTAAGGGGACCAGTATATAGTATATTATATTATTGACTTTTATTGAGGTGAAGTAAGGGACCAGTATATAGTATATTATATTATTGACTTTTATTGAGGTGAAGTAAGGGGACCAGTATATAGTATATTATATTATTGACTTTTATTGAGGTGAAGTAAGGGACCAGTATATAGTATATTATATTATTGACTTTTATTGAGGTGAAGTAAGGGACCAGTATATAGTATATTATATTATTGACTTTTATTGAGGTGAAGTAAGGGGACCAGTATATAGTATATTGTATTATTGACTTTTATTGAGGTGAAGTAAGGGGACCAGTATATAGTATATTATATTATTGACTTTTATTGAGGTGAAATAAGGGACCAGTATATAGTATATTATATTATTGACTTTTATTGAGGTGAAATAAGGGACCAGTATATAGTATATTATATTATTGACTTTTATTGAGGTGAAGTAAGGGACCAGTATATAGTATATTATATTATTGACTTTTATTGAGGTGAAGTAAGGGACCAGTATATAGTATATTATATTATTGACTTTTATTGAGGTGAAGTAAGGGACCAGTATATAGTATATTATATTATTGACTTTTATTGAGGTGACGTAAGGGGACCAGTATATAGTATATTATATTATTGACTTTTATTGAGGTGAAATAAGGGACCAGTATATAGTATATTATATTATTGTCTTTTATTGAGGTGAAGTAAGGGACCAGTATATAGTATATTATATTATTGACTTTTATTGAGGTGAAATAAGGGACCAGTATATAGTATATTATATTATTGACTTTTATTGAGGTGAAGTAAGGGACCAGTATATAGTATATTATATTATTGACTTTTATTGAGGTGAAGTAAGGGACCAGTATATAGTATATTATATTATTGACTTTTATTGAGGTGAAGTAAGGGACCAGTATATAGTATATTATATTATTGACTTTTATTGAGGTGAAATAAGGGGACCAGTATATAGTATATTATATTATTGACTTTTATTGAGGTGAAATAAGGGACCAGTATATAGTATATTATATTATTGACTTTTATTGAGGTGAAGTAAGGGACCAGTATATAGTATATTATATTATTGACTTTTATTGAGGTGAAGTAAGGGGACCAGTATATAGTATATTATATTATTGACTTTTATTGAGGTGAAGTAAGGGGACCAGTATATAGTATATTATATTATTGACTTTTATTGAGGTGACGTAAGGGGACCAGTATATAGTATATTATATTATTGACTTTTATTGAGGTGAAATAAGGGACCAGTATATAGTATATTATATTATTGTCTTTTATTGAGGTGAAGTAAGGGACCAGTATATAGTATATTATATTATTGACTTTTATTGAGGTGAAATAAGGGGACCAGTATATAGTATATTATATTATTGACTTTTATTGAGGTGAAGTAAGGGACCAGTATATAGTATATTATATTATTGACTTTTATTGAGGTGAAGTAAGGGACCAGTATATAGTATATTATATTATTGACTTTTATTGAGGTGACGTAAGGGGACCAGTATATAGTATATTATATTATTGACTTTTATTGAGGTGACGTAAGGGGACCAGTATATAGTATATTATATTATTGACTTTTATTGAGGTGAAGTAAGGGGACCAGTATATAGTATATTATATTATTGACTTTTATTGAGGTGAAGTAAGGGACCAGTATATAGTATATTATATTATTGACTTTTATTGAGGTGAAGTAAGGGGACCAGTATATAGTATATTATATTATTGACTTTTATTGAGGTGAAGTAAGGGGACTAGTATATTGGAAATACCAAAATACACTGTTAAAACTTATAGATGACGCATTTCGAATTTTTATTTTTAATGCATTTTCATAATGAAAAGGAATAACTTTCGTATGTATAATTCTATTGAAAACTTGTATACACTTATGGTGATTTAGAGCTTAAAAAATGGTACTCAATGCATAGTCGTTTCTCTTCTTCATGTTGCACCTATTAGAACACTCGAACAAGTTTTATAAGGAGCAAAAATAAAAGTGAGTATCAACTAATCTTCGTTATAATACAAGTAAAAAATCGGTTAAAAAAGCGACTATATCAGGTATATGATTTATGGAAATCTTTCCATGGATTTTAAATATTCGGCTTTGAGCGTTCCTAATGATGGTAAATCCAGAAAAGCGCTTCGGACGCATAAAACTTAAAACTTTTTTTTTTTTTTTTTTTTCAAAGTTTTGCAATACAGTAAACGGTAAAATAACAAAAATACCGAATTCAGGAAAATTCTAAACAAAAAGTCCCTTATCAAGTGGCAAAATCAAAAGCTCAAAACACATCAAACGAATGGAAAACAACTGTCATATTCCTGACTTGGTACAGACATTTCCTTATGTAGAAAACAGTGTAAAGGGTTTTGCCCTAACAGAAGTGTATATCTATGGCACTCGAGATCATTACTAAAGATGTCATAATCGATATATAATTTATCATTATTCGTGCAGTAATCCTATATTTTAATCTCTTAAATCCTTCACGAAGTTGTAAGATTATATAGTTGAATGTAAGTTCATCCATTTAAATCATGAATGATGTATTGTCTGTACAGAATTATCTCCTGAAAACGAGTGTAGTATGTATTCAACTGTGATTTATGGTGTGTTTTGCTTTTAAACTCCTGATACAATTGTGCATCCTTTATTTGATTCGAGTTCCACTGATGAGAAATAAATTTCCGAAACACTCATATCGTGCTTAAAATTAAAGTCGATACCATGTTATTTAATATGTTTACAAATAAATATAAACAAAAAGAAATAATCCTTATGCGTAAATCAGACATCAATCTAAAGAGACAGAAAATTTAAGAAAAGAATACTACTGCTGAAAAGACACATAGTACATGTATGTTCATTGCATATATATTTTTACGATACAAATGTATACACAAAATCAAGTCGATGAACTAGTGATCTTTCTTGTGAATGCGGTATATTGTCTCAGAAAAGGTCGAAACTTCTTATTCAATACAAAATATACTATCGGATTGATTATCGTTGACAGTTTTGCTACCAGCACAGCAATCAATGTAACTCGAACAGGAACCACATCTTTTCTGCCGTAAGCTGTCCATAAACTGACCACGGCATAAGGTGACCATAACAAAATAAATACAACGCACATAATAAATGTCATCTGCAAAAGAAAACAGCTAAACAGTCAATCCATGTTATTGATTTATTTTAATAGTAGCTGCATAACCTAAATTATCCTTCGAACTGACATCAAGGAGTGTATAAAGATGAGGAATGAAATGCTATCTCATCTTTGAGAAGAGTCGATAGACCTTCCCGTATATATAAAATGTGTCAATTGAATGTTTTACTTTTTTATTATTTGATAATTATTTTCTGTTGTCTACACTTTTGTTCCTGACCTTTAACTAAGTTAATGGTACGAAAATGCATGTATCGGTACTTGTAATTATTATGAGTATTGTTTTACGTACACTAATTGTAAGAAAAACGCATATTAAGTCTGTATTGTCATTATATTGGATTACTTTTACTACTTGTATATTCCAATAAGCTTATACGACTAATTTACTTTGTATATGGCATTGTTTTCTGTTTTTGAATTTTGCAGGTAACTTGTGAAAGTTATGTATTGTTCAGACTTCTTTAAATACAGTTAGAAATTAATGACCTTGAGTTTCGACGCATATTCAAAATCCAAAAACATAAAAGAGCCTCGTTTTTTTCTAATATTATTTTTTCTAATTCTTCGGTGTAACACATTTGTGCTGTTATTTACTTCAATTGTATGTTTTATCAAATCGCCTCGAGCCCTATTTGTTTATTTTAGTTTTATTATTATCATTGCGTGGTACTTCCTTTTATAAACATCAGCATATACAATGGCATCTGTCAAAACCAAGTTTAAAGATAAAACAAAATAGTAAAACAACAATCACATAAATACCTTGATCAAATACGTTTCTCGAGCTCGTTTCTTTATCGACGATCTCACACTAACCACTGTACGTGTTGTTCTTCGTCTAGATCTTCTAATATGAACCAATATCCTTCCATAAGATACGTTCATTATTATAACAGGAATAATAACACAGAAAATTAAGAAGAACGAAACAAATATATAATTCCCTTCCCATTGAAGAGTACAGGATGTACCATATGGTTCTGGGCCGTATCCACTGATTCCTGATATTGGCAGACAGGCCCAAAGAGCACCATAACAGTATATTACTCCAATACAATATGTTGTATTCTTCGCCAACTTTTGAGCTGGAAATGAAATAATGTTGTTATTATAATCTAACGCAAAAATTGAATAGTTGGTACTTATTTAATCATTGTAACAAACTAGGAATATCAAATATAACAAACTAATGTAAATTATTTTAAAAAAATGTAATAAATATATATATAATGGTTAGTCTGTAGCATAAACTGGGGACCTGACATTCAAATTTTCCACAACTAACAAAGACTTAATTAAATGATTTCCTAATTAACCTTCTGTTATTATTATGATGAACATTGATTCCTAAAAAATAAGTACTTACCGTTGTCCGTTCTACAGATTTGTACGTATCTGACGAGACTAATGACAGTGAGAGTACTTACCATGGTCCGTTCTACAGATTTGTAGGTATCTGACGAGACTAATGGCAGTGAGAGTACTGACCGTAGTCCGTTCTACAGATTTGTACGTATCTGACGAGACTAATGGCAGCGAGGGTACTTACCGTGGTCCGTTCTACAGATTTGTACGTGTCTGACGAGACTATTGGCAGCGAGAGTACTTACCGTGGTCCGTTCTACAGATTTGTACGTATCTGACGAGACTAATGGCAGTGAGAGTACTTACCGTGGTCCGTTCTACAGATTTGTACGTATCTGACGAGACTTATGGCAGCGAGAGTACTTACCGTGGTCTGTTCTACAGATTTGTATGTATCTGACGAGACTAATGGCAGCGAGAGTACTTATGCTAACTACTCCACAAAAGAAGCCCGTGAAACCATATGTTGCACATACTGCAAAACAAATAAGTTTACATTAAGAAAAAACATATCCATGTGTTTCTACTGATAGTTCTGCATGGTGTAAACTTCCGTCTCAAACGTGTATGGTGTAATTGTGTCTGGTTCATGGGGATTATTGTATGGTGCATGTATATTTGCAAGTCTAAATTGAAAACAATGTTCAAACCTATGATTGCGTTGGATAAAAACCGCATTTTTTATACGTGTGCATGTAAAACAAATTTCTTGGTAGAGGGGTCTAAATACAGCACAAACAACATTTTCCAAAAGACCAAAAAGTGAAAAGTATATTTTAACAAAACGCATTTGACTAATAATTAATTATTAATTTTAATACCAAACAGAAAACAATAAACTTGCGAAAAGATGGCATATCGCAAACATGAGGTGCAAAAAGTTTTTTTTATACACCATATCCGGATTTCGTCAATTAATGTCTCTTCAGTGATGTTAGAGATCGAAACGGTATTTGGAAGGCCATATAATTTACCTCAATTTAGGATAGACTCTTGAATTTTAAAGAGTCGAAATAGGATGAACGGATCATATTAACCCGAAGGAAAATATAATACAAGCCCAAACGAAAAAATATAAATAACTCTAAATTGAAAATAACGTTCAAACCTATGATTGCGTTGGATAAAAACCGCAATTTTTATACGTGTGCATGTAAAACACATTTCTTGGTAGAGGGGTCTAAATACAGCACAAACAACATTTTCCAAAAGACCAAAGAGTGAAAAGTATATTTTAACAAAACAAATTTGACTAACAGGTCGAACAACTGATGTTCTTAAACCCTGCTGACTGACATTGGCGATTGCCAAATAAATTGATCACCAGATGTAACATGGATCTTAATTATCAATTTTAATACCAAACATAAAATAATAAACTTGCAAAAAGATGGTATATCGCAAACATGAGGTGCAAAAAAAATTTTATACACCATATCCGGATTTCGACAATTAATGTCTTTTCAGTAATGTTGGGGATCGAAACGGTATTTGGAAGGCCATATAATTTACCTCAATTTAGGATAGACTCTTGTATTTTAAAGAGTCGAAATAGGATGAACGGATCATATTAACCCGAAGGAAAATATAATACAAGCCCAAACGAAAAAATATAAACAACTCTAAATTGAAAACAACGTTCAAACCTATGATTGCGTTGGATAAAAACCGCAATTTTTATACGTGTGCATGTAAAACAAATTTCTTGGTAGAGGGGTCTAAATACAGCACAAACAACATTTTCCAAACGACCAAAAAGTGAAAAGTATATATATGCAAGTCTAAATTGAAAACAACGTTCAAACCTATGATTGCGTTGGATAAAAACCGCAATTTTTATACGTGTGCATGCAAAACACATTTCTTGGTAGAGGGGTCTAAATACAGCACAAACAACATTTTCCAAAAGACCAGAAAAGTGAAAAAGTATATTGTAACAAAACGCATTTGACTATAATGTATATAATTCGTCTAAAATTTAGCTCAACAATGTTAGATCAGCAAATTTGCGTTAGCAAATTTTTGTTCTTCCCTCAGCGGGATTCGAACCCCTGCATCTGAGACATCGTGGCTACACCACATGCACAGTGTCCTGCGCCGTAGACCGCTCGACCAACTAGGCTATGGAAAAATACAGCTTTCGTTAGCCGAGTAATGCCTTTCCTATTCGGCTTTATCTAGGGTTATAACACAGAACATGATGTTAGATGAGGCAGATCAAATTCGTTACGTTGTCAGTTATTTCGAATGTAGTATGGCATGTCGTGTTGGCAATGGTGTATGGTATAAGTTGAAAATTAACGCCGTTCAAGGCCTAATAACTTCGGATCGTTATTTCGATATTGTATGCCCACTTTTCGTTTTCACTATTTTTATTGTTTTCCTTCCCTTCATTCTTGTCGACCCTTTTTGCAAAAACTACCTATTGTGTTTATTGATATGTTTTCCCATATTGATTTCGACATATGACGCTTGACAAAAACATTTTCAAATGTATCTTCTTTGTTGCAGGAAGTCAACACATCTTTTTTTCGAAATACAAAATGACAAGACTCAAAATTAATACAACTATTTTCATGAAACCTTAATTCTTCTTTGGTCAAGTTATCAAGAACAAGAAAAAAAATTGCTATATGTGGCAAATGTCAGAATCAAAACGTGCGCTTAATTATTTTACTATTTGATAAGGAAAATTCCGTTTTTATGTTATTTTACTTTTTTTATCTTGAAACATATTTGAACAAACAATACCGTAACATTAATTGGTGATTTGGATTATCATTTAGTTCTCTAAGGTGTCGTATTCAAATATGCCGAGGTCAAATTTAAAATTTCCTGAAATAGAAATACTTACAATATTCTCCAATGGCTAATTTGTGATGGAATGATGAGTATATTGGCAATGGAAACCCAATAATTGGCATTATAATGTCAATAACAGCTAGATTTAAGATATAACAATCACAAGAGGCTAGCTTCTTCATCTTCCGTACAAACACATAAACTACAAAACCATTCAGGAAGACAGCTATTATGCCTGAAATCAAATAATTTACTTAAAATCGCAATATTAACATACTAAAGGGATATCAATGTCTTTACTATTGTTTCTTTTTTAATAAATCTGACTAAGACAAGGTAAGAATATATTTTAACAGAGTGTCTTATACAACATTAAACCCGATTTAATGACCTATATGTAATGTGTTAGTGGTAACCTGACGTTTGAATTGTTGCTTAAATTGTTTGAATGACAATTTAAAGGAGAACAATGGTATTATTTCATTTGCTTCCATTTAGATCCAATAATATTACTCTTACTGATTCAGTATGTAAAAAAAGAGGAATCGGCTTGAATGAAGTATGTACAATTTCTGTGATAAGAGATGTCAATGTAAAAAAAAAATGACTTTTAATATTTCTCATTTCTACATTTCGTACGGGCTTTTTTAATAACTAATTAAGCTACATTTTCCAATCTCGTTTCCCCCCAAAAAAACAATAACAAATGCAGAAATGACACTTGTGCAAGGTTTCTAGTTTCAATTTATCAAAACTTTTGGATGCATTTGAATTGTGTCTATGTTTGTTGTAAAAGTAATAAAATATCGTGTTACTCCTTAATATGCAGCCTTGTCTCTTTTTCATACTTTTGTAACCCCATGTAAAGCATTATTCTTTTCCACCGTGAAACGCCAAAAAATAGATTCGTGCAAAGTTTTATACCCTTTATTCCTTTCCAAAGCGTTACAGTAAATACGCTACAAATATGTCGAAAGAAAGACTAAAACATGAAATAAAATCACATTCTACAATGTTCGCGGTAAGTTTTTTCATATACTGACGGAGAAACCGTTCAATTATATGTCATTTGCAAATGAGCGAGGCATTAGAACTCTTTGAAAGTATACATATAATTGACGTTGAACCTTCATGCGGGTTGCTAAATAATTGGGTATCATTTATAAGACGTTTTAGAAGTAAATATTTAAATATTTATATTTTTCTTCTTATAAACATTTTTGTAATTGATGTAATTTTGTTTTCCATAGTAGAAATGCGTACATGTAGTAAGTAGAAATAGTAGGAGTAGCAGTTATAGTAGTAGAAGCTGTAGTCAAATGAGTTGAAGTAGTTTCTGAAGTAGAGGTAGTTGATAGAGGCAGCAGTATTATCATTTCATATCTTTCATATCTAAATAGTTGAACTATTGTGGTTTTTGAAAAGATAACCTTTTTATTTTGTTTGCTTATCCTTTTCCTTTCCAACGAAGCGAAACAACTAATACGTTATAACTTGAAGGTAAAAACATGTGAAATAAAATCACTTTTTACAAGGTTATAAATACGTTTTACTTTATTCCTGTCACGTAGTGTTGTCATTTTAGCATTGCCATATCAGCGGGAGGTTTGGCTAGCCATAAAAACAGGTTCAACCCACTATTTTTTTCCTAAAACGTCCTGTACCAAGTCAGGAAAATGGCAGTTGTTATCAGACAGTCCGTTTCTATGCATGTAGGCGTTTGCTTTTGTTGTAGTTCAGTGTTTCTGTTGTTCCGTTGTTTTCCACTTATAATTGATGTGTTTCCTCGGTTTTAGTTTGTTACTCAGATTTGTTTTTGCTTAATCGAATTATGACTATTGAACAGCGGTATACTACTGCTGCCTTTATTTACAAGGTTATAAATACGTTTTACTGATTCTACGTATTCGTTATTATTGAAATGAATGTGGTAGTCATGACTGCTACACTTAGATCCAGATCACATCATTGACATTTAATGATCAATGCGGGTTGACATACAAAGATAAAACCAATACAACAATGTTGTTTCCAGATTTTTTAAATGTTGTATTTCATTCAAGACAGCAAATGCACTGAGACCTTAATGAATTATAATACATATTTTTACTGAATTTCATCAACTGTTAACACTTACAATCTTGTACAAGTATTGCACATCTGGGAATTTATATCCAGAAGTGTTTGGGAAAAGGGTACACACAACATCAAAAATAATGTAAATATTAAAGTGGACAACATTGTTTTGTAATTGTGTTTTACATTTCCAATAAATATTTTGCCATGAACAACGTTTAAGACTTGATAAAATGGTTTCAAATTAACACGTTATCATTTTTGGGTACCGTGTTGGAATTGAATAAAATCTCTTCATAAAAAACCATGTTTCATGAATAAATTTGACATGCTTTTTTTGACAAATGTAACTTCTTGGCGAAGTAATATTTCACCTTAACAACGATTTCAGTAATGTTGAAGGAAGTGTATACTCATTTTGTATAAGTTTCGAAAAGGTAAAGAAAATCAGTAGGTCCTGACATATATACAACTCATTTCTTCTACAGTCGTGAATGTCAGTCTGTAACGGTTCCACCAACCAAATCGTCAATGATTAGGTTTTGTCATGATTTAAATGAAACAGTTTATCAGATAATTGTCATTTTTATTTTTCATAAATCATTTAATTCGAAACTTTACAAGGCAATGATCACCAGATACCTCTAATGTATATATCTATTCAGTTAAGGCACTTCTTCTCTTGAATTTACAAATCATGTCATATACTTGTGATCCACAACTTGGTTTGGGTTTACTTTTGGTCCTTTTTGGTTATATCAATATCTAAATGTATTAAGTATTTAATATTTTAGCCATTGTCGCATGCATACCTGGTACGGGAAAAGCTATTGCACCTGTGTCATATTAGGCTTGATACGTTAATGTTACAGAGATAATGTAGTTACATAGTTAAACGATAATATATCTATAGATTTTATCTTGTTATGCACAGTAGCAATTATATAGTTTACTCATTATTTGATGCTATATATACAAAGGTGAAAAAAATTACCTATATACCTTAATATAACAGAAGGTACCCAACTCGCATTTTTGAGAGTTGGGTACTTTGTGTTATAAAAAGTTAAATCACAAAAATACTGAACTCCGAGAAAAATTCAAAGCGGAAAGTCCCTTAATCAAATGGTAAAATCAAAAGCACAAACACACCAAACGAATGGACAACAACTGTCATATTCCTGACTTGGTACAGGCATTTTCTTATGTAGAAAATGGTGGATTGAACCTGGGTTTATAGCGCTAAACCTCTCACTTGTATGACAGTCGCATCAAATTCCATTATATTGACAACAATGCATGAATAAAACAAAGAGACATAATAGGTAAAAATGTCAAAATAGGGGTACAGCAGTCAACACCGTGTCACAACCTTAATCACAACAAAAACAAAAACAAGGTATATTAAGGTATATAGGTAAACAAAATTCACAAATGCCTATGTATATATGCTAATTTTTGTACATGAAAGTAAAATAAAATACGGATCTGTTCTAGGAATACAATGTTTGCAAATGTAAACATTTGGGTTGTAGCACTAGTTTTATACGTTCGGTCTTGTCATCAATACTATAGCGGCATGAGTAAGAAGTCTGGATAGGGGATGTCGGACAGTCGGTATTGCTAAATTTGTAAGTTCAATTTACTTTAAGTTACTTTAAATGTAGAAAGGCAAAGATAATTAAATGACGTTTTATATATAAAGTCACCAACTACACACTTTTCATGAAATTGTTTTATTTAATTTCAAAATAATCCTCAACAGATCATGCTTCACTGTAAGCATAATACCTGAACACATCTTAATTACAGCATAAAAATATCCAAAAAACGTCACTTCAATGTTTTTGCGTTTATACATTTCTAATCATATTCAATCAAAATAGTCAGTTTCATTCATTCCTTGTGTAAAGTTCTGACCATAGTCAATTACAAGTTACATGTAACCATTTTCGTAATTATTCATCCGAGTGATTACTTTGGTAAGAAAATATCGGCATCTAAACTTCATCAATCAGGCAATAAACACCATGTTAACGCGGATCCTCACCCCGTCAATCCTGGTCAACCCAATTTTCAGAACCTATCTTTTAGATAACTTTGCTAGCTACCTGAATATGCATGACATAGTTGCCACGTTAAGCAAACAACAATCAAGCAAAACACGTTAACCATTGACTTGTTATACACTTCCATGGCTTAAAGTATACTGTTAATTTTGCAAAGGCATTTCTTCTTTCCTTATGTTTAAGAATAAATTTTTTTTTTCGAATGAATTTGAAATTTAAATGGCTTATCAAGTTACGATTGCTAGTCCTTCAATCCTAAATGAGCCAATAAGTTTTACCTATCTTTTCTTTACAACAGAAATATTTTAAAGTTTCCTAAAAAATTTGCGTGAAAAATTGGGATTGCAATTCCAGTGATGAGCTCATTTTATGATTTTATGATACAACTTACCAATCAAGATCAGGAAGAAAGCAACACAATAATCTTCCCAGATCTCCAATTCCGATTCCAAAACGGAAAATCCTTCCACAACTGACGTCTCATTCATAGATATCTTTAAGTTTAGTAACAATTAATTATCTGTCTGTGTAATTGAAATGAGATGATACTTATTGATAAAATTTGTCAACTAGTTGTCTTATATACGTTATAGTATTTCATGATGTAATAAATTTGACTCCAAAGTGAGATTTTTAATGTCACGTCATTAGCATCACATTACAGACGTGTGATTGGTTCTGCGGAGTCGTATTGTCTTGAGTGGCATTCTAATTGTTTGAATATAATAAATTCATGATAGTCACTTCCCAATCCTTCAAAATCTCGAACGTGTCTTTAAAACACATGTTATATTACTCAATAGAATTTCCCTTTCAGGGTTAAAATAGATATTATAATGCAGAACTTAAGAAGATTACATATATAACTATTGCTTAAGGTTAAAAGGGTAAAAAAAACATAAACATTAAAAACCAGCTACAAAGTTTTCAGCCTTTCAACAATCAGGAAATTGATATCTTTTGAGTACTGAAAACTTACTACAAATGGGTCGATCATAAATCACAAAAAGAAAAGTCTTGTGGTAGAGGTAAACTATGTTTTAATATTGCTTTATTCCCTTTTTGTGTTGTACATTTGTTGACATTAATTGATTTGCTTAAAGACGTTGTCTTGCTAATCATTGTCGCTTTTGAAAGTTTCTTTCTATTAAAGTTCTCAACATAATTGGCAAAACCAAAAACGAATTGAAAACATCGTCATTTAAGAGCAATACCTCCTATTAGAGGTCCACTCGCGTTTCAGACATGTGACTTATTATTAGATATTGTCTTGCTGATCACTTTTGCTGTAAACAGATTTCATTATTTAATGTAGTTTTTTGCAAAAGATGCATGCCAAAGATGCATGCCAAAATGGAGGAAAATCACAATGTTAGGGCAAGAAATCGACTGACAATCTCAGCTATGTTGACCTAATTTAGATCTTTTCTTGCACATCAATTGTTCCGTAAACTGAATTTTTTACTATAGTTGTTTAATTGTTTCAACAGGTTTTTTTTATTTACTAAAGTTTTCGCTTAACATGCATGCCAAAAATGGAAAACATAATTAAAGGGCAATAAGTCTAATAATAAATCTACTGTCAATTTCGAATAAGTTGACCTATTTGTAGATCTTGTCTTGCTGATAATTTTTTTCCATAAACAGATTTTTTTTTATAGATTGTGTAATAGATGCATCCCAAAAATTGGAGAAAAATAAAATCATTACTACTTGGCAATAACTATCATCTTATCTTATGTTATGGTTTTAACCATGTAGGTCTTATTTGTTGGTAAGCGGAATCATCTGACACATTTTGAACTCGATACACAATTATTATTACGGTCAAGTTTGGTTCCAATCGGTCAAGTAGTTTCAAAGGAGAAGGTTTTTGTAAAAGGTATCGAACGTCGATGGACGACAACAGACAACGAACGCCAAGTGATGGCAATAGCTCACACTAGTCCTTTGAACCAGGTGAGTAAAAACGAATGACAAATCACATTTTCAGCGCTTATATTATGTTTTAAATTACAACATTGCTTAAATCATTAGTATATAATCTTTAGCACATTAACAATATCGTTTATTTTATCGTGATTTGAATGTTTTTAATTGTAAAAAGACGTGCTTGTACATATTAATCCCTTTCGCACGATTATGTAAGAGTTTTGCCACTTCGATATCATTTCAAGACAATTGAGGCCGTTAAACTGATCTGTACCGTAACACTGTTTCCAAACATTGATCTGGCACATATCGCAAAAATTTCCATACGATTTCGTTTTCGAGCAAAATTAGTCTACCACGATTTCATGTTGTTTTGTAAACGTTTTATTTTATATAAACTCATGAAAGATACCATGGCTTATAATTTTGTACACCAGACGAGCGTTTTGTCTCCAAACGACTCATCAGTAACGCTCGAGTCAAAAATTTAAAAGGATGAATAAAGTACGAAGTTGAAGAGCATCGAAGACCAAAAATTCCAAAATGTTTTGGCAAATACCTGTTTATTTATTAAGTTGATTTTAGTTTTAAACTGACTTTTGTTTGTGAAAACCGTAGATATTACTTTTAAAATACCATTTGTTTTTTATCCTTTTCTTTAAATCATTTTTGATTTATTAGTCAGATGTTTCATGTTTTTCAGGACATTGCTTTCTCTATTACTAGAGAAATCATGAATCTAAGACTAAAATATCAATCAGTACACAACCAACATCCAATGGATTTAGTGTAAAGACGTCATTAACAGTCAGAGAAAAACATGACCTTGTGCAATGACAAAGTAAAGGTACCGACAGATTGCAGGACCATTAAAGTGCATATGTGTATAACAAAACTATTTAGTATGATTTTAATTTACTGATAGCAAAATCAATATTTAGACCATAAAAACAATATTCAAAGAGCTAATTATAGTGTTGAATTGGTAACCTTTTAGAATAAGTTTATTTAAAGGATTGATAAGTTTACCCGGATCGTATATACATTTCCGGGCTCGGTTAACAACAAAATCACCGTAAAATTTAGGATGCGCTATTCTGTCTGAAATAATTTTTTTACAGGTACAGCCAAACTTTTGTATATATGGAAGAATTTAGTAAAGGTTTTTAAAAGTAAATTGTGGTAACGAAATCCTTGATATAATAATTTACCAGTAATACATAGATTCCGCTCATTGAAATCAAAACATCACTAAAGACACGGGCATAACGAACGAGTTTGAATATATAAACACTGTTAGATGGTGCCAGAGGAACATCACCGTCCAAAAAAGGAAAATTAACAATAGGGAAAGAAAAATCATCCCTTTTGTCGTAAATTTTTGTGTAGAGTTTCTGGTGTTAAACTGAAATATCTAAGTCTAGGAAAGCACACTAATTGCAGTTAATATTTGTTTTAATTTAAAGTAAGTTGCTGTGGGTAAATTTCGGCAGTATATTTAGAGAATCCTTGATTATTATTTAACGAAAAAATATCATCAAGATAACGGTAAGTGTTGTTGAATTTATTAATTAAATGGAATTCAGACGAGTCTTTACTGAGTTTGGCCATAAACTGTGATTCATAACAGTACAAGAACAAGTCTGCTATAAGGGACACAACTGGTGCCCATAGGAATACATACAATCTGCCTATAAAAATATCTGCAAGCTGGCTTAACTTTGGAGTATGAGTTTTATTATTTAGTTTAATTTGAAATTCTTTATAATTTTTTTTATCTTGTCTTAATCTTCAGGCTTAAATTTCAACGGCAATATCGAAAATTATAGAACTCGCGGGACACTCTTGACGGATTATCAATATTTTTAAAGACATTTGATGTTGCTTGGCCTTCATCGACGTGTGATTTTATTTTATTTCCTCCTCCCTTACTATATTTTTTTCGTTTGCAGTAACTGCAAGCATTCTTATATACCCGGTATCTATTATGTTGTACTATGTTTATTCAGGCGGATACCCAGTTGAAATTTAACAAAAGAAATGGAACTCTTTATGAGAGAAGGTAAAAAGGGTCAAGTTGGTATATTGGAATTGTTTACATCTATTTCTATGGGCTTTAAAAGTTAAATGAAAGTGCATAATTTAGGAACTTATGTATCTTATATATTTGTTTTTACTTAAATTATAGTATGGAGCTTAAAAATATTTGTAAACTTTTAAATTAAAGACAAATTTGCACAAAACAGTCGATTGTGGTAGGTGCAAATACATGTGGATCTTTTTTTGCATAAACATAAATATCGCCGAAAAAAATTCCACAGAAAGATAATAGATTGATCTTTTAAAGCATTAGTTTGCAACTCTGCCCCCGGCGACAGTTTTGTGGGAAAAGATCCTAAAAATGGGCAATAATTTCACCGAAAAGAGTAAGTCGAGTACACTTTTGTATGTTCAGGCGTGTTTGATTTGACTATTTTGTCTTGAGAATGTATAAAGCAAAATTACTTGATACATCATATCGCTACAGATTCTATTATTTTTATATATTAAGACTACAGGTTGTTATTATAACATTAAAAATTCATAGCACTAAAAAATGAAATATATGGGTCAAGTGAAATACCTTTCTAATGAGTCATAACACAGAATAGCTGTGTTTGAATTACTATTTTTTACTAAAATTACTTGACGACTTTACAAGTGGATCTAAAAAAAATGCATAACTTCAAAAAAACTTCATTTTTGTGTGTGTTATCTAGGGTTAACAGTCTTCAACATCTGAAAACTTTTAGTCTGCCCTTCCACGAAATATTTTATTAAAATTTGTTTAAATGTTTTTGAACTTTCGAAAACTCTTCCTGACAAACGATCAGACAATATTTCTAAGTTGATTAAATGATGCTCAATAGCTAGTAGATACATTTTTCTTTTAAAATACAACATGCATTTAAGGATAGTAATGACACTATGTGGATAAATTTATCAGTTTTCAAGAGCTAAATTGAGAGCGCGTCTTCCCTACAATGGCTTCCATTTTTACGATTGTTAGGTGGCGTAATGGGGAGATAATTTTGACGAAGTAGAATCCTGACTGTGTTGAGGTATTTTATCCTGTTATGTCGATCGAGATAACAGTGTTTCTTGTGAAATATTTGATGTCTTTTGTAACTGATTCACAACTTGGCTCGATATTTGGCAATGCACAGCTTGAACAAAGGTGTAGACGCTAATCTATTGCAACACGGCTTATTTGATTAGGTGTCAGATATTTGTAGGTCTCTATTTTATAATTCATTCACAGTTTGCCTAGATATTATATAGAATAGAGAATGGAATTGGGGAATGTGTAAAAGAGACAACAACCCGACCCGATACAAATGAACCAGAATTTATATAAGACATATATGCATTTTAATTTTTTATATAGGTGTACATGCAGGCGATTATTCAATACTAAATACCATACAAAAAACTTCTGTCTTCTATTCTCGTAATTGAAAGTGCCATGATCTATTTTCCCATATCACGTCTCCAAAATTTCAAAAGGACGAAATATTAAGAGACCCACATAAATCTACACACAAAAAAAAAACAAATATTGAATCCCATAAAATATTGGGAATTCATTGGTCTGCTCCAAAAACAGAATAAAAGCAGTTCCCGCTCAACTATTGGTACCCGCTGTGATGCTTACGACAAGTGAAGATCAGGTGGTATTCCGGATTAGGTTATAGTCATAATGAGGGAAAGGTGGACAGAATTGTGGCTACGAAAAATTTAATTTGACTGTTCACTTGAATACAATGTCTTTGTGATAGAGGTTGTTGTTCTTTTAAATGCGCAAAAACCTGAATGTTACATGTCTAATTAATTAATTAAGAAAACACAATTTTGAAAATATTTTATAGAGTATGTCTAATTTTACATTTTACGGACAGCATTTTGACTCGTATTCTATCTCCAAATGTTAGCTTGCTTGATGTAACTACAACTTTTGTCTGTGTCATTAAAACGTTTTGATTTGTTTTTTTTTTTTTTTTTTTTATTGCTGAAGATTCAACACTTTTATATTCACAAAGGGCAAACTTTGATTAAAAAAAAAACACACACAACTATTAAGTGTCTATAAAGTATGGCAGGTCCAATTTGGTGTCAAGGCAAATAAATAAATATTAAGCAGAGGATATTAAAAGATTTGAAAAAACTATTTCTGAAAGGACAAAAATGCTAAGATATAATTTAGGAATACATCGAGGAAGGTTCTGGATTGGGGCAGAGATACGAACATGTGGAAAGGTAAAAACAATTTTATGAGCACTCAATCTTAATCTTCTGGATATTGGTGAGTGGTTCGTGAAAGAATGTACAATAATGTTCATTCCAATGCCATTTCATCCTACTAAAAATAAATACTTAGTAGTGTTATCATAAAACAATTCTCCTCCTTTTAATTCGAACTTAATTAAGTTTTCTAGACAGTTCTTTTTTATCAGTATATATAGAGAGCCTCCGAGAACAGAGTTTATTCCAGTTACGAACATTATGCTGTGCTATTACATTAAATATTGTATATTTTCATAGGTGGAATATTTTGGACATTATTAATTTCTGTAAAGAAGATCATCTGTAGGATATACTTATTAATTGTAAAATTTACATTATATGTTGAAAGCCTGGTTGTAAACTATATTCAAAATGTTGGGTTGAGTGTGAACTTTGGTACTTATTGGAACATAACATTACATTATTCACTGGACACACTTGGTATAAAAACCTAGAAATCCATTCGAAACTGAATGGAATTAACGAAATATACAGTATAGAATTTTGAATTTTCGTTCACATATCTGACTGCAAGTTACTCATTTGAATATTTTTAAAATAAACTTCATTTTGTTAAATTGTTGCATTTTGTTAAAGATATTGCATAACGACTTTTGGGCTCTACTTTTATTAAGGGTCATTTTTGGCAAAGTCAGAGAAATCTATTCAGGCTAATAAAGGTTCAAATATAATGTCAGGTGATTTTATCAGGTTGGTATAAATGAAAATAACAGTATTTGGCTGTATAAGTTTAGTATAACATTAATTAATCCTGAATATCAAATTGCTCAAGATAAGTTTAATCAAACATTGGTTAATATCATTAAGACATTCGCTTTAAATTTTAAGGATTGAGATACATTATTTGTTTGCTTATAGGCATTCTGTACAGAAATGTCTTGTTTCAGTCCTTCTGAGCTAGTTTTAAGTCATAATGTTGGGTGCCTATTAAAACGTTTAAAAAAAAATAGTGGTTAGATGATATACTCAAAATTCATTTGCTGACTTACGTTTCTGTATTTATCAGCAAACTTTATGAAAATTGTGATATAGCAAAAGTATCCTACGTAGAACTCAAAATATAAATGTTTTGTACGTTAATCATGACATCAAATGAAGCTTTCAACCAAGTGACAAAGTTTCATTATGTTTACCAATACTATATTGTAATGATGTTCAGCTGAAGAGAATATTTCACCAGACTTTGAATGTTATATAAAGTTATTAAATTCTGACGTTCCGTCTGATTTAGTTGTAAGTTGTTAAAATCTGTCATATTCAAAACAAGTTTACAAATACGTAAACATTAGTGTATTGATTATTGTCTGACACAACCAGTAAACCAACTACTGTTTACCATGATGTAGATGTAGTTGAACCAATAAAAGTAGAGTTCAGTTGCCTTACGCGTTATGTATGTTTAAAATCCAAAACATTTGCTTGATTTTTGTAGGTAAAAAGATCGGCTCCGTTTGCATTTTTTATTAGAATAAATCTTATTCTCATTACAAATATTGGTTGTACCAATTTTTTTTATACACATTTAGTTTTGTATATCACCGTATAGAGCTCCTGCCACTTTGATGATAGATTGTTTTGGGGTTTCCTACAGCAAAACTATGAGATTTCCACTTACACCGAAATTGATAATATTTTAAGACAAAAATTGAAATAATATGCCTTGTAACTGTAAAATGCTGTGTATGATTCGAAATGCTTTAACAGGAGGAGACTCACATTTGAATGACAACTGTTTCTGTAACAGAATCAACACTACAGGAATATCATTTTATTGATAAACGGTTACTAAATTTTTTATTATGGCTGGGTTGCTGGTTTATATTAGTAAGATCATGTACAGGACTTGATACTCGAAAATATTAGGCGATGATGTCATGTATCAGTGCAGCAACGTCACGTGTTCATGTCTATCCGCGTCAATTTATCAATGAAATGCACTCGACTTCATTCAAACATCCGAACAACTATCCAAACGTTTTGTACGCGTAAAAGTAGTTTTACTTACTATTTCAGTTTACTTCATATTCTCAACCAAAAAAAAAAAAACATACAGTTTAGACAAATTGGCGATACAAAGAATAATGGCATTTTTTTTTATACTGACTTCATCAGCTCGAGTATCAGCTCGCCCTAGCGGGCTTACTTGATATTCTTGCTGATAAAGTCAGTATGAAAAATAAAAATTCCATCATTCTATATGTATTCATATATAAATTCAATTACCAATCGTACTTGCGTCAGAAGACTTTTTATTACTAATTGAATATTAGAGTTTAAAAAGTTTTCATTGTATTCTAACTTTTTAAGGAGGGGTATATTATTTACATGTTTATGTATAATGGTATGTTTTATGGTTTGATTTATATAGATATTTATTTGTTCTTTATGGTTCTTATAGATCCTTCGCTTTAAAACATACGGCTTTGATCGTTTCTGATGAAGGTAAATCCAGAAAAGCGCTTCGCGCACTGGCAACTATAAATTTATTATTTTTATTTGGTGTCTACATACAGAAATATCATCACTGTTGCCACGTTTGACTAATATTGTTGACAATTTTTTATAATAAACAATGAAAATAGTTAGAGAATTTTCTAGCGATATCTTATTGAAAACATAAAAGAACTTTCAACATTTATCTTAAATCAAGACATCTAACTATTTTAGAGAGTTCTTTTTTAATTATTATATAAAGACTCAGACAACAGAATCCATTCCAGTTTTATATACTATTGTGTGCAATGTGACATGAAGGATAATATATTTTCATCAGTGTATTTATCTTTTGACTTTAAAACTTACTTTAGAGAATATCATATGTGAGATATATTAATTGATTGTGGGATATATTATTTGATTGTGGAATATATTAATTGATTGTGGAATATACATTACAAGTTGACAACCAGTTTAGTAAAACTGTTTGGTGTATCGACTTTTGGAATTAACTTTATTCATTTGGAGTATAAAGTGCTTGATTAGGAACTGACATCAACGAAATAAACAGCATTTGGTTTTATTGTTTACATATCTGACTACATGTTAATCATTGCTGGTTTCGCTCTTTTCTGACGCCTTATCAATTGAGTCGGAATATTAGTTTCAAAATTCAATGTCGAAAAATACGAAGTAAATAAAACTAATTAATCATTTATAATTGCGACTTCTTGTGGACAATCTAGAATACAAGATTGATAAATACGATTAATAATCATAATAAACAGTACCTATTTTACTGCACCAGATGCGCATTTCGACATTTAACGTCTCTTTAGTAATGCTCGATTTAAAAGTCCAAAACCTTTAACAAACGCTGAAGAGCTGAAAACCAAAAGGACCATAACTAAAAGGAAATCAGAGCTATGCATGAGGGATATATAGGAGTGTTCTGAAAATGATTTATTCATTTAAATTCACCAATCAGATAAGATTACACTTTGTGTATCAGTTTCAAGCTCCAGTATCCTGGAAATAACAGGTGTTTTAAAACTAGAGAAACGAAACAAAGCGATGAGTCCATTTATACAACTTTGCAATTTTTTTTTTCCATCGGTTAATATGTTTTTTGGTAAAATATGTCATAATTACAGTAATACGTGTCCTTACTGTTAAAGGTGGCACTACGTAAATATAGACAATGCAATTTCCGAAAGGAACTCCTTTTTCGGCTAAAACTGTGCCGCTTTTACTATGAAGTTTCGTAAAAAATTATATCCCAGAATGAAAAGTTCATATGCACTACTATTTTTTTCAAAGGTAAAAACATAGGGCTGTGCGGCATATTTTCAACATTGATATGCCCCGAACTTCAAAGAGTTTAAACTTCTACATAAGTTCTATACTACCCCTCCCTTCAGTTTGGGTCTTCCTCAAAATTCAATTTAGCCTCTATCCATGTGTATTTATACTTGTAACATTCCCAAGTTATGTCTCTATGAGATGAAACATAGAGATCATATCTGGGAACCAGTATGTAAACAAAACAAAATATCTATGAATATTAAATATCTCCCCAAAAGAGGAGTGGTTTGTGAAACAGCTGTATTCACAAAGTGCAACCTTTATGTTTTTAAGTTAGCGTATGTCGTATATATCTTATAGTAAGAATTATTAAAAGCTATGAAGTGACAGTTATTTGTAACTTTCATTATATCAATTACATGTTTTGTTGCATAAACACATTAACAACTACTTATCAACAAATACAAGATAAGATGCAACTAAACAATCTTCCCATGATTTCAGTTTCGATAGTATAGCCAAGTTGTATTCAAATTTATGAATCATTTTGTTGCTTATTAGACAATTGTCCTCGCACAAAGTATCATAATTTCAGTGTTTTTATAGCTGACTTGTCTGTTGATATTAATTGTCAGTATACAAGGTCTTTCCTTTTGACGATTGTATTCACGTGTCTATCTGATTATACGTTCATAACATCTATTGTTAAAATAAAGATCGCTGTCATATGTGATTGCGAGTATTTATTTAAAATCAATTTGATATACTCCAATGGTAACTATGCATGGATATGATGGTCACGTTCTTTGACACATGCGTTTGAATTAAGAAACACGTGGAAAATTCCCGGGAGTGACTTTGATTGTTTATGATATTTAAGCCATTAATGTTGTACTAGCTTATTAACAAACGAGGTAAACTAAATATGTCAGTGTATGCTCTTTATTCATTTTTAACATATTTATAAATTTTATAAAAAGGTATAAATAAAACTACAAAAATCAATATACAGAGTAGTTCTACGGCATCATTGCTGGTTGGTAAGTTTTTCAAGATTTATAATCAAACAAAAAAGTTTATACAAGGCAACAAAATGACTATTAATGAAAATACTCATCTGTTGTATTCCTTATAATTAGGAAAACATTTTAAACAAAAGTATTGAAACATCGAGGGGTTATATTAAGGGTTGAGGGATACGTGAAAAAAGAAATTGCGGATTACATATCCAGATGGATGAAGTCAGGACAAAGTTGATTAAGACATTCTTATTTCATTTTAATCTTCATATTCATTATCCAAACGATTCGACTTATATATGAGTATCTTGATAGGGTATAAATCGAGGTACTATATAATTGACAAATATATACCTACAATGTTAAAAAAACTAAGGGCATCAAATGAAATAGTTTTTCAACATTAATAGATCATTAATAATCATTTTGGTTGAAACGTTAAAATGTTTTTTTCTTATTTTCCCTATAGCGAAAGTACACTGAAAGAAAATGAATAATTTCAAAATACTTTAAAAAGTCTACTAGATAAAGAAAATAAATCGATATGACAACAAAACTATAGTTATTAACAAAAGTCTCTTTGGTTTGGCGTCATTTAATTTAGGGTAAACTGATTAGTTACCAATCAGTTGATGTAGCAAGACCTGTTTACTACATGTGAGGTATGTTTTTTAACGAAACGCGAATCTGGCGTACAAATTTTCATCCTGATATCTATGATGAGTTTATTATAAACAGACTTTTTTGTGTAATTAAGGTAGACAATAAAAAGTGGAAACCTTAGGATGTCTAGTCGAAGCTTTTCTCGACGATCTTTCCTTCAGAATACTAGTGTGTAAGAACGTACTTGAATATGTATAATCACTTTAAAGTACCTAAGTAAAATGATAACGTAAAACACGACAACATGTCTACCTTTGTTTTCCAAAGGTTCATCACATAACGCATTCCAGGATAAAACAAATCAGACTTCCTACAATTTAAGATGGACGATTTTATATGAATTTACTTTACAAACGAGCAATTTAATAATCAACAGTCGTGGATTTTATTCCCAATGTCAAATAAAAATAAACGTCTAAAAGTAAGAATCCACAATGCTTTTCAATATAAAAATGGTAGCAGAATCTATGTCAAACGAGACCGTTTTAATTTTGAAATTATCAATTTCCCCCACCATAGTAGCAATATACCAATTTCACCTGCATATGGGATATACATTTCCAAACTCATTCGGTATTGAAGAACTTGCAGCTGCAACTCAGACTTTATTGAACGTCACCAGTTTCTGAGCAGAAAGTTGATGAACCTGGGTTATGCCAAAGAACGTCTCGTCCTTTCCCTAAAAAAAGGTTCATCGGACGAAAACTAGACTTTGTTGGTAAATATTCCGTATCAATTTCACAAATAATACATGATGGTCATGAAGTATAGATTCTAGGTACTGACGTTGTTTGTCATCTTAATTACGTGTTATAGTGTTATTTTATTTGTCTTTGTATATAATTAACCTTTAATGACGCTGTTTCCAGCTCGTCAAAAAGCGGCAGATTGGAAAGTCCCATTTCGCGCATTTCATGGATTCTAATATTATGTACGCTTCAAAATAGCGTTTTGTCAAGAAAACTGGGGTTGAACGCCGCAAATAACTAGTGAGAATTAACTAAAAATGAATACAAAAGATACCACACTTTCTGTAACCTATACATTAAACGTTCAACTACAAAATATTAAACGTACCGTTATTTGCTAACTTCTATGTCATTAGGTCTCTGGTGGAGAGTTGTCTCATTGGCAATCATACCTCATCTTCTTATTTTTTTATTTTTACTTATTCTCTGTATTTAGTAGTTTTAACTGATTCCCGTAAAATATTGTGCGATCTTGCAATGAAGTTCAGTACTATTAAACTACCAAATTGACAAAAGATTTTATAACAAAATAGGTGCTTACATGTAGTATTTTGTCATTTGTTTGATTAAAAATTGTCTTAAAGGAAAAATAATAAAGAGTTCGCTTGCTCGCATTACTGATTTCTAAAAAAAATGAATAAATCAATTTTTGAATGTTAATTAAATTCAAAGATTGAAGGTTTGTAAAACTTAAAACTGTAACAGTTGTTTAATAACTCATTAGACAAAAAATTGCTCTGGGAATAACATCCAACAGTAGATTTCTCACTTTCAAGAAGCTCCAACGTACAACTGGAAAGATTGAAAACAATTTTGCATTTTCAGTGCCAGCAATTGTATACGTTATCATTTTCTTAACTTTCGAAAAGGACGATTTAGATTCATAGACTTTTATCTTTTACACTTATACTGTTTTGATAAATACTGTGCAGTTTTCAACGGAAAATTATTACTTACTACATTTCAAATGATATTTTTTAATTCTAAACTAGACGTCTTTTCCGGCTTATTTGTGTTTTGTGTTTACTGTCTCATTTATTCAGGACCTGTAAAATAGCAATAACCTATATCGTATATTAAAATAGGCCAAATACATGTAACAATTTGGAATTAAATACTTACTTCTACCTATCATTTCAAGTTTCTTAGATTTTTAATATTCAGAAATAATAAACCTATACATTAGATGTAATAGTTTTATACCAACGTCTTAGTCGGGACAGTAGTCCGACAACACTACAATGGCGAGAGAGAAGACTAAAAAGTTGGCTGGTGCAATTTTCTGAAACTGACGAACAAAGCAAAACATACCTATATTCTAATATAGTCTAATAGTCTAGAAGTTAGTCAGTGTCATCTTCATTTTTTATTATGTATTTTCAGTAATTTTATTAAAGAGAGGGGGGTCAAAAACAAACTTTTTAAAAACGGAGTAGAAGGTGATTTCGAACAATATTTCTTTTCAACGGACGGTGCTCATAAAGGCTAATTTTGTTCGGCAACATAATAAGATCTGGGAAATACTGATACATAAATGCATAAATTGGATCTTGTTGATTGTTGTTATCATTGAAAATTAGTTGAATGTGGGTTTCAAACTCAAGTTTGCGATATTTCTGAAAAGTGCGGGAAACTTTTACTATGAATTCAGATTCAGTGTTCTGAAGAAAGAAGTTTTTTGTGAAAACAAATGAGAAAAAAAAAACATGAAAAGTACTCAAAACTTTTTTTGAAAGGTCGGTGAAACATACTTTTTTGGGCGTTCACGAGTTCACACAGCGGTTTCCTTCTTGAATTTTTTATGAAGAAATCACTGGTAGATTTTTTTTAATACTTAAGCCATTTTTTATTCTTACGTATTATTTTCGGCGGGAATGAAATAAATCATACTATTTACGATTTAAACACTAAGAATCATAAACTCTAGAATCTTTGATTGAGAGATACAAATCTACTGTTTAACGTGAAAAAAAGAATCATGTTTGTAAGCTCGATGATAAATGGAATATTTAAATTTTAATTAACAACCAAATAATGTTTATATTGGGGAAAAGACGAAACCGAGGTTGCTTTAGTGACAAAACGAAGTCGGTGACCCCTAATTGTTTTCATCATATTATGTTCCCATAATCATGAAATACCTTCACACAAAATCTTCAAAAAAATCACTGGTAGAACTGTTTGATCTTTAAAAAAATGAAAAGAGAAAGAAATACGTTGATATTAATATTCATCTGGATTTCGGAAGGAACTGATGAATTTTGAACCCTGATATTTCAGGTTATTTCAGAATCCCGTCTCGTCCGCACGGCAATAAGTATCATGTTTTTTCACAATCTGTTGGTCAGAATGGCTGCTGGTGGATTATATCCTCGAGAGTATCATCTCCTCATTCGCCAGTGCTTCTATTATGGACGATTGAAATGATACATTTCGTATATAAATGTTTGGTTCAACAATGGTTTTTCAACTAAAATACAACTCCTTAGGTAACGTTGAGCTGAGACGCTTTGGATATTACATTGGTTTTCTATGATTTCAAACGTTTTGTTTTATTTTTGCATTTTTTATATTTACCTTTGTTTTTTTACTGCTTAAAAACTTCAGTGTGATTGATAACGTAAACTCAAGTCACATTTCGTGTGCGCACGGATATTTGATTGATATATGCAGGCTTGTTTTATTGACATTATATATATAATGAGTTACGATTAGTAGACGTCGGCATATCTATAAGAGCATATTGACTGCGTTCGATAATTTCATCGTTTATTCGTATGAGGCGAATAAAAAGAAGCTAGCATTATCCTTTTACAGATTCTGCTATATAGATGTATTGGGTGTCATCTCATTGTATATTCAATATTTTAAAGACGTTTATTGCATCTGTCACTGGCTCTGGGGGGAATGGTTTCTCCCGAGTCCACCAGGAGCGCTCATATATCTAGCTATTACTCATATTTAACCTCGATACATATAATATGTGTCAGTCCAAAAGCATGAGCCTGTACTTCAGTGGTGGAAATCTTCCAGTTTGTCATAGAAAATAGTTCGTAGATTTCTACTTCTTCTGCAAGCAAAGTACATAATGCAATAATTCAAAGAGAGGCGAAAGATAACACAGTGACATCCAAACTCATAAGTCGAAAATAAACTGATTACGCCATGAAGAAAAAGAGCAAAAGACAAACAACAGTATACAAGACAAAACATAGAAAATTAAAGACTGAGCAACACAAACCCAACCAAAATCCGGGGGTGATTTCAGGTAATACTGCTCCACATGTGGCACCTGTCGTGTTGTTTATGTAAGTACGAAACCGGTGTTATGTCTTATTTGGTAAGTCACATTCGGGGAAAGGAGGACGAGGTTGTGGTTACGACTATTGGAACCTATATGTCGTCATCTGTGAAATAGATATTCCATAACGATCAGCCAACTCGTGATGGCGTCAACAAAACTTTCGAAGGGATGATTTGAACTTTACCACCTGGAACTCTTGGTTCAATAGCTTCCTTGTGAGCAGCAACCCTCTTTCAAGCAAATCATGATTGGAAACGCATGCCCTGGAATTTCGTATCAGCTTGGAGAAATATACTACATATGCAGGCGCTGATGGAATGTTGCTACATAGTAATGGAAAGTATACAATTGGGGAGCTGAAATCATCTCTTTTGTCGTAAATGTTTGTTCTCATCCAACCTGCATTGTCAATTTCTAGATGTAAGTCAAGATATGAGGCAGACATCACTGTAAATGTTGTATCCGTATCCTTTATTTCATGTTCGGTTCGATGGGATAGATTCGTACAACATAGTCACCAAACTTTGAATAATTTAGTGAGAGGCCATCATCTATATAGCGGAAACTGAAGTTAAAGGAAATTGCTAACTTCTTTTCATTATTTCTAAGAATGGTGACCAACTGTTGACCTGAATTTAAAGCCTGTCTTTTTGTGGGGAAGGGGTATTGTACAATGGGTTAAAAAATTTGTCGAGAATTTAAACATTAATCCTTGGCTTTCAAAATATTCGGCTTTGAGCGTTCCCGTGTGTTGAAGTGCTTCGGACGCATGAAATTTAAAAAAAAATCATTTTGTAATACACTAAATTCCTTTACATTTCATAATTTGGGAGTAAAAATTCCTTCAGTAAGATTATCAAATGCGGCGTTATTGAATACCTCTAGACAACCGTTAGGGTATACCTAATAACAACTAAGAAATACAGAAGCTAACCTAATGCAATATATGGGAATTTGAAAAGTTGTTTTGTAATTAAAGGCAAATATTAAATCAGAGCATTGAATTAAACAGAAAAAAAGAGACACCAAGTAAACCAAGTAAATACAATCTAAAACAAACTGTATCTGAAGATGTGACGGGGGTTGGACTAATTCCTAACAATCAGTATCCTTAT
Source organism: Mytilus coruscus (assembly GCA_017311375.1). NCBI lineage: Eukaryota > Metazoa > Mollusca > Bivalvia > Mytilida > Mytilidae > Mytilus > Mytilus coruscus. Next base: position 7,828,345 of record CM029598.1, read on the forward strand.
TTCGAAGCAATTACACCAGCAAAAAGAACATAAAACATTAGAAAACTCTTATCAAAAGATAATTCTAAAATGCAGATAAAATAGGCATCTCAAAGAATTTAACCTGTCAATATTAAATGCATGCCGTTCTTTATTCCAACATCGGCGGCTATATTTGGAATTTGATTTTATACTTCTAAACAAACAGTGCAAAATGACACGATCTGTTGCTATGTCCATAGTAAATATCTACAGAAGGTCAATATAGAAAGATTTTTTTTTTTTAAACTGCATTTCAGTCTATTGTAACTATAAATAAGAACTGATTTTGCTCATTTAAAATTATAGATATACTGTGGATTTATTTATCTTCGTCGATACCAATTGTTTGTGGATTCGGACAACTTTGCATATTCGTGGATATTTGATTTTGATGATTTGCCAAATTCTGTATACAAGCCTTTAGGAACTATGTACTTCGTTGTACATCTAAATTCGTGATTTACTTTTACTTATGAAATCCACGAAAATTGGTACCAACGAATAAAATTTAATCCACAGTATAAGGATAAAACGTTCGTTGCGAAATTCCTTTTCTGACACCTAAAAATATGTCAGGTATTAATATAAAATAACAAATCAGTATAATGGTATTGAATATTTATGTTGTAGTAACCTTGGTAATTTGCAGTCCCCAAACGATGCCATTGGCCAAAAAAAATACAGATATTATTTTTATGCACCATATTCGAAGTATTCTCTTTGTTTCCCGGAAGCAAGATATTGTGGAAATCCAATTATAGCTATTTAACGGGATGAGGTTAAGGCTTTATAAATATTTAAATAGCGTCCAATCAGAAAAGGGACAGATGCCGTTGATATGGATCACAAATACAATAAGATAGCACAGATGTAATCTTACCTGGACAAAAAAATATCAATTTTTAACACATTTAAATATGATCTTGATTTAATAACTTAAGGTAAGAATTTTAATAAAATATAAATAAAAATATAACTGTTTCATCGTATTATTAAAAACGTATTTGTCAATTGTAATGTAAATATTTATCACAAAACTAAATGACATAAATTAGCAACAAGAAAGCTGTTTTAAATTGCTTTCAAGATCAAAGTCATTTAAAATGTGAAGCTCTCTTTCTTTTTTAGCAACAATAAAATTATACTGTGTTACCTGTTTCTTCCGTTTCAATATGAATTCATAATAGACGTAAATCCCGAAATTGTATAAGGATGGCTTCTACATGTGTAAGTGTATTTGTACCTAAAGAATTATATAAGTTAAATGATTTTGAATGAATGGCGGTAGGAGTATCAACCCTTCGAAATCCATGCTGGTTTCGTCATTGGATAACGCTGTATTATTATGACATGTAGGTAGTTTGTGAGTAAATGGTAATTTATGGAGTATGTCCCCTTTTTGTTTTGATTGGTGATTGCTTTGCGCCGCATCAGCACTTTAAAAAGGCTATATCGCCTTTTGGTGTTACAAGGTTAAACATGAAAATTTTATCGAACACATGTGGAGCAGGATCTGCTAACCCTTCCGGAGCACCTGAGATCACCCCCAGTTTTGGTGGGGTTCGTGTTGCTTAGTCTTTAGTTTTCTATGTTGTATCTTCTCTACTATTATTTGTCTGTTTGTCTTTTTATTTCTAGCCATGGCATTGTCAGTTTATTTTCAATCTATGAGTTTGACTGTCCCTCTGGTATCTTTCGTCCCTTTTTTCTTCTACAGCCTTTCTCCTTGTACTCTTATCGTGCTTATATTGGTTAATTCGGTACTTAATAAAAAGATGATTACTGAGTAATTACCAGAATATGACTGTTATAGAAATGTCCACTCAAATTTCAATCGGTCATTATTAACCAGTATTTGTCAGTATGAACCGGTCGTACCCAGCATTGGCCAAGTATAGAATATATTTTGACGCATACGGGTTTTTTTTTACCGCCGATTACTTATAAACACATCGAACACATTTTTTAAAGGACCAAATTCATAAATGTAAGGTAAATATACAAAAATAACGTAAACAATGATCTATTTGCATATCTTATAGACTTTTAAATCTAAATTGAAAGAGGCAAACCGTACATTAATGCTTATTATGATTCTTCAACCGGAAAATGTGTGCTATTAACCTAATTTTACACATTATACGGTTGTCATTGTTTGGGCTAAGACTGTTTACCCTTCCATATCAAATGAGTCCATCTCTGAATTTGGTGAGATTCATTCATTAGTGTTCTGTTTAGTGTTTTGTGGTATCTTCATCGGTTGATTTTTTTTCAGGTATAGATGAAATGCCAAGAGAAATGACTCATGAGGAAACTTGCTACTTACGAATAATTCATTTACTACTTCAAGTAGCAAAACCCGTTGTGAGGGATAAATTTAACACCGAATTCCACCCAACAAAATGAAAGGCTGAATTCAGTCGTAATTATAATGTACTTCATGATCTACGGAAGAAACGGGTCATTGACAAACAGCAATGGGAACTAATTTTTCCACATTCAGGTGAGTATGAGTCCAAATTTTTCATTGTACGGTTTATTTTTATTCCGTTACGGTTGTATACTCAGATAACAAAAAAAAAGATATTTCTCTATAAAAAACACAACGTTTGTTTGAAGTTGATTGCCTGAAATACAATAATGTTATTTCTCAACTTTAGTATTCAATTTCGTAGAGATATCATAAACAAGTCATATTGGTAACGGGAACAGACAACTTATCTTGAAATACTAACAACTTGTAATACAACACATAACGGCGAAATAGTGGACACCAAATGCTGTTGTGTGAGTTTCTGTTGCTGCTGATACATTCTAGAAAGAAGTTTGCGATGTAGAAATAATATTGGTATTCAATTGCAATTGAATACAAATATATTCATTAAAACTAAAATTTATGTATGTATCAACAGCATATAATTTTCTAAGATAAATCTATGGATTTGAAATTGGAAAATTGATGATTTGTACACAAATTTAAGAACGTTTTTCCTCGATTTTATTTGCTTTTTATACAAAAAAAGTAAAATAACATAAATACCGAACTCCAAGGAAAATTCAAAATGAAAAGTCCTTTATCAAATGGCAAAATCAAAAGCTCAAACACATCAAACGAATGGAAAACAAATGTCCTATTCCTGACTTGTTACAGGCATTTCCTTATGTAGAAAATGGTGGATTAAACCTGGTTTTAAAAGCTAGCTAAACCTCTCACTTGTATGACAGACAAATGTTCACCTATTCTAAAAGAATTCATTTAGTAATATTTCAGAAAATAAAAGAAATAAATGCATTTTTTTTTCGATTTTCAGTTATAGTTCAACGAGCCAAAGTTGAATGCAAACTTTGAACAAAATCTGTGACATAGAATATTTACTGTGTATTGACCTTAACTAAAACATATCAAACGGTTGCCGAATTGTACTGTCAACGCATACACAATTCAATTTTCTTAAACATGGCTGGAGACAGAAAAAAACTTTTGTTTAATAATCTTAACATCACCATTACCATGAAATAATTTGAGATTCTATAGGATGGCTTCAATCAACAATTTTGAAGAAACAAATATTGATTTTAAAAGTTTACCTTCAAATTAATAAAATCCCCTTGTTCACGACATACGTACGGAAATAATGCTGTATACAGGATAATGTATTTTCCTTAAGGAAGTTCTTCGATGTTAAAGTTTATTAAAATAAAAATATGTAAAATGTGCAATAATGTATCAAAAACATCTTCAGCAATGAAGACAATATATTGCGATGAGTTTTTCTTTTTGGTTTTAGAGATATTTGTATATATTTTTTTATTTGTTTAAGGCTCAATTTGTTGACTCATTACTATTAATCTTAATGTAAATCAAATTTCGTTTAAATTGACATGGCTTTGTCCTTAAACGAATAGGTATTTCCCTATAGATCAAAATAATAATTGTCCAATGTTGACTGCCGAACAAATACAGTCTTTCATCTTGTCATAATATCAAATATTCAGCCTTTAAAAAACTCTATTCAGGTGGAAAATTGCAAACAATAGTTTTTATAACTTTTGTACATAAGAAAAAGATTACGATCACTTAATTATACTGTTTCTGTATTTATAAAACTTTTGGAATAAAATAAATGAAGTTTTAAAGAGGAGTAAAATAACTTTAAAGATAAAATTAAAACATTTAATATTTGGATATAAAGTTTATGACGAAGAAAATTTTGACTTTAACTACTCTTTAGCAATTGCTAGATTTTCATTTTGCAAAGCGTATTACATATCTGATCAAAAGACAAAAAATGTCAACGTTTTTCAATTTTCATAAATGAATATAATAAAAGAGTAAATAAAGGCAACAGTATTATACCGCTGTTCAATAGTCATAATTCAATTAAGCAAACACAAATCCGGGTAACAAACTAAAACCGAGGGAAACACATCTACTATATGAGGAAAACAACGGAACTACAGAAACACTGAACTACAGCAAAAGCAAACGCCAACATACATAGAAACGGACTGTAGATAACAACTGCTATATTCTTGTCTTGGTACTAGACATTTTAAGAAAAAAATGGTGGGTTAAACCTGGTTTTATGGCTAGACAAACCTCCCGCTTATGTGGCAATGTTAAATATATCGCTAAAATGACAACACTACTTGACAGGAATACAGTATAAACAAACGCAAGAACACTCAGCACAGAGAAATACAATAATCGATAATATCATAGTACATTACAACATGTAAACCGCAGAATAACAACGGACACCTCCCATGAATTTACGACAGCACACCAGGACATCACAAACGAAATATAAACTGCGCGTCACATGAATAGATCAACGTCACAAAAGTGACGTATTTTTGTGACGTTTATATTATCACTGGTAAATTTCTAAAAATAGAATTGATTTGTTTGATCTATAGACACGTACAAGAATATTAAATTAGGAATGAGTTTGTAATGGTGTTATTTTATGTATTTTCTAACCATGACAAGAATATTAAATTGGAATTGTGTTTGTAATGGTGTTATTATTTGTATTTTGTCGGTTTTTCTTCTAAATCAATATGTGAGAAATGTACCGAAAATACAGAATTCAAACCACAAACGAAATAAACAGACAACAACTCAGCACAAAATGACCCATCGGACCCACACGTATAGGAAAATAACAACAAAATGCCCGAAAGCAGGATATATAAATACGTCGTCTCCAACAGCGAACATAAGACATAAAAATATCTAACCGGACTTACAAAAGAAACATCATAACTAAATACATGAATGTTGGATATATAAATACCGTGACACGTCGTATAGCAATGCGAATTCACACTCGGCAAAACATATTCGGAATAGGTTACGTTCGGTACTAAGCAGACCAGACGACGTAGATGGAATACCACAATCTAAGACGTGGTAAAATTGTCGTTATTTAGTTTAGACACAGACACATCGTATAGATCAACCATTTCGTGATAGTGTCCATAAAATTTACGGAGTGTCATTTTAATTTTCCTCCTCATAACTATGTTGGAGCAGTTCTGCGTAAGGAGCACACTCCTGTATATAAAGGCCGTAAATGTGAAAATGCACGAGCATAACGTATCAATTGAGATAGGTATACACCATACGACGAGGTAGAGGGTATGTTTCTGCTGAGAAATGGGAAATTGATAATTGGGAAGTTGAAATCATCCCGTTTGTCATAGATTTTAGTTTGAAGTCGTCCATCTGTGTAAATATTGAAGAAAAGATCAAGTTATGAAGCAGTCCTTCTAGTATCAGTAATATCCTTAATTTCAAGTTCACTGGGATATATCAGATGCAAGTACTGACTGAAATATGGATTATTAGTGATAAGACATCATCAATATATCTGGAAGTAAAATTAAAGAATTTCGCAAGGTGTTTTTTTTTTTTTTTTTTTTGTCTTTTAGAAGGTTCTGAATGAATTCTGCTTCATACGAGTACAAAAACAAATCGGCCAGTAGGGGTGCACAATTAGTACCCATTGTAATACCGACTATCTGTTGAAATATCAATTCTCCAAACTCAACAAATATATTGTCGATCAAAAAGTCCAGCATTTTGATAATACCAAATTCAGTGTATTTTCTGAAAGAATCAGTGTGGTTTTTTTTTACAAAATAAGAATTATGATAACCCAAAACAAGACATTTATATCTACGATTCCCATTTGTATAGAAAAATCTTGGTTTAATGAGGTGATGAAGTCGATCTTTCAATTGACATGGGGAATAGTAGTGTAAAGCGTAGAAAAATAAAAGGTCTTAATGTTGCTGCAAAATTGAAGAGAGAGTGATCTAAGATTTAGCAGTAGATCTTTAAGATTTTTAAGAATCCACATCTGATTGACACCACTGGTTGAATATATCTCATCACAATATTTCTGAAGGCCATCTTTTACTTTAGAAAGAATAGTAGCCAGCACTTTAGAAAGATGTTTAGTCGAACATCTTGATGATCCAGCTATGTATCGTTCTTTATAAGGAGTTTTGTGAAGTTTTAGTATCCAGTATAATGACGGTAGATTTTCTTCGTCTTCTTTGGTGTTAATACCAAAAGAAAGACGGACAGATTTGTGATTTTCTAAGATTTCATCCTTTGTAAATGATGTTAAAATATATGTAGGATTGCCAGTTTTGCTGTTTATTCCAAGCTCTTTTGTGAGACATTCTAAATAATGGTTTTTACATATGAAGACAATTTTATTGGAGACTTTATCTGCTGGAACAAAGACATATTTGTCATGAAAAGAGGATAAAGCATCCACAACCTCCGGTTTCTTTGAATGAGTTAGAAACTCGTGTGCATAGTACATCGTAGTTTCTGAATGCGCTTTCTGAATGCATGATCCAATAGCTTTGATCCATTCAGACAAAGTGTCCAGTTCTTGTTCATCTGGTTAGCGCTTAAGTAAGCGAGACAATTCAAAATGATATTTAAGTAACCATTAGAAAACATTTTGAACAATCATAATGAGTGATATTATTGAATATATATTTGATGTGATATGAATTATACGACTAATTACTGCCTTGAGTAATTTGTGGATTGTAACAAAGAGAAAATCAGCTTGAACTCCTAAAGGATATTGTAACAAGCCATTAATTTAAATAAACATTATGTTGCTAAAAAAAACTTTAATATATGATTCTTATGCTAAATCACATCAGCAATGTTTATTTTCGAAATCAAGAAATTAATGATTATGTGTTTACTGAAAGACAACTACATTTCTTACAGAGCTAGTTAGTTCAGAGAAATTTAATATAACACTGATGATTTGCCTTTTAAGACATCTTGCCAAAACTAATATCCAAGATAGTTTCCCATCATGCAGTGATAAGAGTGAAGCGGCAGATTTGTCCAGAATCAAGAATTATAGAAATAAAATTTTACATTTTGAAAAAGGAACCCTCTCTCACCAAGAGTTTTATCAGTACTGGGACGATATCAGTCAGGTTAGTAACTTGTAGTGAGGTACTTTTTATATTTAATAATAGTTAGTTTTTCATTAATATATAACAGAACTCAGTTTTCTAAATGATAACATTTACAATGGACAGAGGTTAGTTAAGAGATATAAGCAGTCGCTGCTGAATAAGTCAATATATGAAGCGAGCGTTAATTTCATCATTACGTTTTGGCAAATATGACCCTGTTTCAGTGTTTTGTTCTGAATACCGACAACTTGTGCACCTTGGAAAGTTATATGGCATTGCAAGACCTTTACATACTAAAGTTATTTCAATTTTGTGTTTCATAAAAATATATATTTTTGGATTTTGATATTAATGTTTAAGCCCTGCAGATGGTGGTAAAATAAACAAATACTGAATTTTATTTGATACTGTCCACTCAGCCATACTAATAAAATCACCGAGTGTGTAAAAGATATCTTTTGTAACCCTTATATCTCAAAGACCTTTTCAAACTTAGTTTACTCTTACATCTATTGTAGCAATGAAAAATGCATAAAATCCAGGAAGTTTTTATTTATCAAAAACTCAAAATGCATTCAACTATTATATAACTATATCGAGACAGACCTTAAATCTTTTTTTAGTTGCACAGGTTTGTCTGTTTTCAGAAATAAATGTGTAAAAAATAAGAATAACTTTAATGTATCTTTGGAGTATTTTATCTCAAACTCAAAGGGGTATATTATAGATGCGATCAACAGAGTCAACAGTTTATGAATTATTCAATGAGTTAACGTTTTACCTTTATTTCATACTGTCTACTCAACCACATTGTTGAAATCACCTATTTTGTACACATACTTTGTGTATCCCTAACATATCAAAGACTTTCCCCAAATAAGTGTATGTTAACATCTTTTGAAATACCGAAAAATATAACGCGCAAATTCGAGGAAATTTTTTTAAATACAAAAAATCGAGCCATCTTTTAAATATTTTCCAGTTGCACAGGTTTGTCTGTACATGTACTCTGAAAGACACGTCGTGCAAACGTAGCTATTATGTTGTTAAGCATCTTGCTGATTTCAGTTTCTAGAATGTTTTGTTTAAACTATTGTGAATTTTTAAAAGTATAATTTCTCCCGTCCTGAACCTAGATATTATTATCAGGTTGACCTTTCCTCTTAATAAAACAAAGTTAGAAGACTTATCCTTTCAATCTGTCTGTTTGATTAAAATGAGAAATGTTATAGTAATATGGAGAGAGGTCAAATGTTTTATACTATTAAATGAGAAGAGTGACTTAGACTTAGAGTGACATATAGTGAAAAGGAAAAACGACCCTTTCTAAAACTTTCCTTCGCCAACAAAGGTCTCGATGCCATCAACTTGGGCAATATCCATCATCATAAATCAGTTAAATCGAAAATACCTCCCTATTTTAAAGATCAATCTATACCTATCATTTCTTATACCAATACCAAACCAATTGCAACTAAACTTTTCAACTACAAACACGAGTTGCAGGATCCCAATATTGACGACTTCAAGTCTAAACCTCCTGATTGCACCTGTGCTAGTTCCCCATTCATATATAAACCGGCTGCCCACGTTAATACTGGTGACCTTAACATTGTCAAAACACTTTTCTCCGAAATGTGTTATCCAAAGGCCCGAAATATCGTGAGCCTAAATCCATCAATTAGAAACACAACTTCAAAATACTGATGGATTCAGTCGAGGACTATGCTAGGCAATGGGTTAAATGCGAAAAAGAAGAGGTAGATACTCTTTCCGAATGGTTCGTTCATACAAATCTTATTTAAAAACTGAATGGGTCTATGAATAGCTTTGCTTCATCAATCTTTAAAGACCCAAATGTTGCAAAACACCTGTCCTACCTTCATGACAAATATGTTGTTGTCCCCGCAGATACAGCCCTAAACAACATCGTTTTGGTGTGTAAAACACATTACATAAACTGCTTGAGGAATGAATTAGTGATTGACAATTCAGATAGAAACTCAACATATTCCCCCACGACACTTCCCAAGGAGGAAATCCTGGATAATCATAGGCCTGTTCTATGTTCCTTTGGAATTTCAACCAAAGATGAAGACTTGGATCTTCTTCCTTCACTGTATTGGATACCTAAACTACATAAGTGTCCTTACAAACAACGTTATATTACTGGGTATTCCAAGTGCTCCACGAAACCTCTTTCTAAATTATTAACATCAATTTTATCAGCAGTCAAAGCCGGGCTTCAAAGTTATTGTGAAACTACCTATTCTAGAGGTGGCGTGAATCAGATGTGGATACTAAAAAATTCCATAGATCATTTAGAGTACTTACAATCTAAGATTCTTTCATCTTGCAATAGTATTAAAACATTTGACTTTTCTACACTTTACACAAGTATTCCCCATTCCAAACTGGAAGACAAATTGAAAGAGTTGGTCCTGCTTTGTTTCATAAAAAAGAATGACCTACGTAGATACAATTTTCTTGTTTTAGGGAGGGATAAATCGTACTTTGTAAAATATCACTCTGATTCAAACAAAAAATCCTCTGAAACTGCCATTATCAAGATGCTTAATATCTTAATTGACAACATATTTGTTACGTTTGGAGGACGTGTTATTCAACAAAACAATCGGTATTCCCATTGGAACCAACTGTGCTCCTCTTCTTGCCGACTTGTTCCTTTATTCATATGAGGCTGACTTCATACAGGAACTTCTTAGGAAGAAACAAATGAAGTTAGCAGTATCCTTTAACTTCACTTTCCCTATATAGATGATGTTCTCTCACTAAATAATTCAAAATTTGGTGACTATGTTGAACTCATCTATCCCACCGAACTTGTGATAAAGGATACAACAGATACAGTTTAGTCTGCCTCATATCTTGACTTACATCTAAAAATTGACAATGATAACCGGTCGGTTTAAAAAAAAAACTTTACGACAAAAGAGATGATTTCAGCTTCCCAATTGTGAACTTTCCATTTCTATGTAGCAACATTCCAGCAGCGCCTGCATACGGAGTTTATATCTCACAGTTGATTCGATATTTAAGGGCTTGTATTTCCTATCACGATGTCTTTGATAAAGGGTTGCTGCTCACAAGAAAGCTATTAAACCAGGAGTTTAAGGTGGTGAAGTTGAAATCATTCCTTTGTAAATTTTAAGGACGCCATTGCGAGTTGGTTGACCGTTATGGAGTATCCGTTTGACAGATGACAACGGATATGTTCCAATTGTCGTAACTACAATTCCGGCCCCTTTTCCCCGAATGTGACCTACCGAATTAGACCTATCACCGGGTTTGTACTAACAAGAGCAACAAGACGGGTGCCACATGTGGAGCAAGATCTGCTTACTTCCGGAGCACCTGAGATCACACCCAGTTTATGATGGGGTTCGTGTTGCTCAGTCTTTGGTTTTCTATGTTATGTTTTGTGTACTGTTGTTTGTCTTTTTCTTTTAGCCATGGCATTTTGAATTTATTTTCGACTTATGAGCTCACAGTCCTAACTCATTTTGAGAAAGTATCTAGGTCTTCTTTTTTCAAGTTTTCCCTATTGGCACAATCCTCGACTGAATCCTTTAGTATTTTGAACTGTAGATTCCAGCTTAAAGTCGTCCGTTTCTTTGACTAACACATTGAGTAGAGGAAGGTAGTTTAAAATGTTATGGTCAGCAGTGTTAAAGTAGACGCAATATATATGAACAAATAACTTCACAGATGCAGTCAAAATGTTTAAACTTTAAGTCGTTAATATTGTGTTCTTGCAGGAATAATGTTTCTATTTTACATAAGTATGTATTTTCTTTATAAAGTTATAGACAAATAAATTTTTCTATTTTTACGAAATTTTCCATAAAAGACTATTCACCTGTTAATAGTTTCATCCCTATCTACTCGGTATGAACTATTTACTGGAAGCATACATTTTCCCGTAAAAAAGACTATTAATCGGGTTATAAGTTTCAAAAACTATTTATTGGTTATAAACTATTTACTGGAAGAAAATACTTTCCGTACTTTCTGTATCGTTTGCATATGAGTCGAAGTTCCTTAAGACACTTGTCAAAAACAAGAAGATCAAAGAAGCCAGATCATTTAATTTCAGGTTCAGATATATTGATGATGTTCTTTCCATAAACAATCCAAACTTTTCTGATTGGGTTACATTAAAATATCCTTTAGGACTAGAAATTAAAGAAACAACAGACACGCTTCCTCCGCCTCAACTTTAGACTTATACCTGGAATTTGACATCAGTGGTCATATCAGTACCAGAATCTATGACAAACAAGACGATTTTAATTTTGAAATTGTCAATTTCCCATACCTTAGTAGCAATATACTAACTTCACCTACGTATGGGATATACATTTCCCAACACATTCCTTATTGAAGAGCTTGCAGCTGCTACTCAGACTTTGTAAAACGTCACCAGTGTCTGAGCAAAAAGATGATGAACCAGGGTTATGTAAAAAAAAGTCTCGTCCTTTTTCTAAAAAAGTTCATCAGAAGATACCAAGACCTTGTTGAAAAATATTCCGTACCAACTTCCCAAATAATACATGATGGTCTTATTGTATAGATTCTAGGTTCTGACGTTGGTTATCATCTTAATAACGTGTTATAGTGTTCTTTTATTTGTCTTTGTAAATTATTAATGTTTACTGTTTGGTCCATTTTTGGTAATATCCTTTAGACGTGGCTCGGTACTTGTACATCCCGCCATTGTGTTGTTTTGCTGTTGTCATTTTTTGTATTCTTGTGTTTCAGTATTGCGTGTGTGCTTTGTCTATATATATATATAATGCCATTTTGTTTTTCTTTGTTGACATATTTGTTTGTTTTTATAGTGATTGAGATTATAACACAATGTTGACTGCTGTACCCCTATTTTTGACATTTTTACCTATTATGTCTGTTTGTTTTGTTCACACATTGTTGTCAATATAATGGAATTTTATGCGACTGTCATACAAGTGAGAGGTTTAGCTAGCTTTTAAAACCAGGTTTAATCCACCATTTTAAGAAATTGCCTGTACCAAGTCAGGAATATGACAGTTGTTTTCCATTTGTTTGATCCGTTTGAGCTTTTGATTTTGCCAATTGTTAAGGGACTTTCCGTTTTGAATTTTCCTTGGAGTTTGGTATTTTTGTTGTTTTACTTTTTGCATTGATTCGTCCCCGAGGTTTCCGAATGATTATTGTATCTATACTGCAACTGTGCTATTTGCCTAGTCAAATTGCATTGACCGTATATTCGATTGTGATATACAGTCACTGACCGTATATCGCCTTGTTTATGACGTTAACAATGCTTGTCCTAAGAGTTCTATTTATGATGTCAATAACGAAAATAGGTTCGCGAAATTTTTACCAAAATAATTCGTTTTGGAACCGTTGTAATAGTTGTAATATAAAGAGAATAACCATACATTGCCTCGAAATATATACCAGTTTCTTTTTGTATAAAGAACACTTATTTACTGGCTATAAAACCAGGTTCAACCCACCATTTTTTCTTTAAAAAAATCCACCATTTTTTCTTTAAAAAATGTCCTGTACCAAGTCAGGAATATGGCAGTTATTATCAAATATTCCGTTTCTATGTATGTTGGCGTTTGTTCTTGTTGCAGTTCAGTGTTTCTGTTGTTCCGTGGTTTTCCTCTTATAGTTGATGTGTTTCCCTCGGTTTTGGTTTGTGACCACGAACAATAGCAAATTATATCACTTATTGTTAATAACTTTTTCAACTCCTTGTTAGTTAGAATTTCACTGATCATTTTGTGCGAATATATTTAACTAACTTGAGCTTCTGTCACTATCCATTAGGCTATTGTTAGACTTGGTGGTTCAAAGTATCGGAAGCAATGTGATAATTTAAAAAAGAAGGAATTTGATGCAAAAGACAAAGATTTGTTAAATGAACTAAAAACATCAGTAGACCAACGATACCAAAAGGTGTAGCAAGTACTTGTCTTTGCGGTTAACTAAACGAGTCCTATGTATATAACCTTTACATTATAAAAATGATTGTAGCAAATATAAAAAAATACTTCATACTTTTAAGATTATTATATTTGATATTTCATATAAATTCTTGCAAAAGAATCAAATCCATAATGTGTTATTTATATTCACCAGTAAATGAACTATAGTCTTAAACGGTCATTGAAATGAAAAGCCTAAAACTAAAAACCTTAGCACTGACTTATAGATAAATGTTCTTCTGGTATTGATAGTTAAAACATTTAACATTTAACAAACTAAATTCTTAAAATCATTTTGATGATTATAATTGATAAATGTAAAACTTCAAATACTTTAAATTCAAATGTGTAAAGGTTGTCAACAATCAAGTTCATCGTGTAGTTAAATTTGTTTTAGACATCTATGAATTTTGTCTCACATTCATAGAATTTTACTTTGACTTTAACGACATAAAAAAACTTCTGATGCATAATTTCGAACGATTGTTTCCCTTCTTTGCCTTTTACAGATAGTTGGACTTCATTTTATTTGCAGTAAACATATCTATTTAGTTTGGAGTGACCGTTTCATATCATCACTTACTTTAACAAACCTTCAAGGTTTTTTTTCAATTTGAATAGAAGTTTCTTTATATTTATTATATATAAAGAAATACAATCTAAACTAAAATTTTGAGAAAAAAAAATCCTTTTTTATGCTTTATACTGATAAATGAATTTATGTTTGTGGGTTACATTTAATAAAGCCTTAAAGGTTTAATGTTTTAATCTATGGCAGTTGTCAAGTTTTTCAACTTTACAATTTTTAACAGCTTCAAACTTCATTTGATGAAAATTTTTTTTTTCATTTCCATATTTCAATAATAAATGTACAAGTTTTAGTCAGCTTAGCTTCAGCTCAATGATATATTCGAAACTTGACGGGTTTTTTTTAGAAATCCTTAACTTATAATTATACCATCTAGAGTAAAATTTGCTTTTTTACCACTTTCCTGATAATAACATAAAGACGCAGTCAACAATCAGATACAGTTTCTAACAAATAACCTTGTCAAAATCTTCATGGAATTTTACAAAATTTGAACAATAGCTTCTTCATTCATTCTTTTATCTGCAAGATTTGGATTTATTTTTTCCTTTTCTCTATCTAAGGTTGAATAGACTTAATTGTTTTTAGTCAACATTTCATTAGTGCATTGACCGTAGCGGTCAAAGACTTCAAACCGGGACCCTTTACTAATTGTATTGTTCAGGCTTGACAGGGTCATCATTTATTAAGTCGCACACAATTTGGATTGTATCTTGCTATAGTGATTTGAAAAATTACACAGATAACTCGGGAGGAACACTCTTTTTTTCTTCTAGCAATTAACTGACTTCTCTGCAATAACACAATAATGCACAGCTGCAGACAATACCAATTTACGAGACTTTTGAAGTGGGAAAAATTGTTTCAAGTATTTTTAAAACATGGACCTAGTACTAGACTTAAAAGGTAGAAGATACCAAGGATACAAAAATAAATTTATAATCTTACAAAATGTATATTTTTAGTCATCACTGAAAAGCTATTAGAAGAATGGTCACAAAAAGATGAACGTGTTGTAAGAACAAGAGCTATTCAAACACTTATCAAAACTGTTGACGAAAACGCTGTGGTTACTATGATAGGCCCTCCAGGTTGTGGGAAATCGACATCGGCTCATCATGTAGCTCTCCATCTACACAAATCAAGGTCATATAAAGTTACATCTGCTCAGAGAGCTAAAGATATAGTACAGTATTATAACCCAGATTATAATCAAGTATACGTGTTTGATGACAATTGTGGATAATAAACCTTGAATAAGCAGAAAGTCATGGAATGGCGTGATGTGACTGGGGAAATTAACCTTTTATTAAAGGATAAACGCATCAAAGTTTTAGCAACCTGTCGTAGCTCTATATTCAGGGAACGTGCACTCTCAAATACTGTCATTTTATCTTCTACATTTGTAGACTTTACATCGAAATATTGTTCTTTATCTGAAGAAGAAAAAATAGATATTGCCAGGGTATTCTTCGATGAAGATGACATTTTAGCATTGCAAACGTCGCGACAATATACGAAATATGACTTTTTTCCCCTCTTGTGTGAATTTCATTCCAGAAACAGTAAGGGATCTATAGAAGTTTTTTTTTTCTTCTCCAATTGAAGCTATAAGTACTGAACTTTCTCATTTGAACGATGATACTGATCAAACAAGCATTGCAACTTTATTTTTATTGTTGTTTACAATAACTGTATACCAATCACAATCCTCAACTCACAATCAGATCTCAAACAAATTCTTGAAACTATAGTTCTATATTTCCATGATGCATCTTCTCTCAATTTAGTTGTTGTAAAGCAGGTATTACAACATCAGATTAGCTGTTTTACAAAGAGATCTGACAATATGTACAGCATAATTCATGATAAGATTTTTGATATACTAGTTCTATTTTTCGGACAAAAATATTTTGAAATTTGTCTTAAAATGGGTCATCCTGAAGTCATACGAGATCGTTTTCAATTTGAGTCGATTTTGGATAATAGCTCTATAACAAAGATCATGTATGATAAAAGTTCCTATTTCCCTTGAAGAATCCTACTTTCATAGACTGTACCAAGATGTATCTAAAGGACATGTCGATGATGTTTTTAATAACATACATTTGACAAATGTACATTTTCAAACAAAGTTTGTTCGATACTTTAAAAACAGAGAGGAAGTGAGAGATAAAATATTGTGTTTATCCAATAATGAATCGTCACCTCTACTTTTAGTCGCTTGTCATGGTTATTTCGCACTTGTGGAAATGCTAATTGATATAGGTTTAAATGTTAATATTTGTGATGGTGAAGGCAGGACACCACTGTATTTTGCATCATATGGTGGATACAGGGATATAACTGATCTTTTATTAAAAAATCATGCGAATGCCAAAATTTGCGATAAGAAGAAACGATCTCCTTTATGCATTGCCTCGGCAAGGGGTTTTACTGAAGTAGTCGTACGGTTTCTAAAACATGGTGCTATGAATATATCTACTGCAAACTGTGTGTCCCCCCTTTACATTGCTACAATATTTGGCAATACCGATATTGTAAAATTATATTTGGAAAATGAGTTTGATCCAAATGTTCAAACAACACATAAACAAACCCCGATTTATGCAGCCTGTTATTTCAACCATGTGGACATTGTGAGATTATTGTTAAATGCTAACTGTGATACCGATGTTTGTTCTCATAGTTCTAAATCGCCTTTATTCGTCGCATGTAAATATGGTAACACATCCGTTGTTGACTTGTTGTTAGATAATGGCAGTGATCCTGATATTTGCGATATCGGTGCAGACAGAACTAATGAATATGTTTCTAATAGTAATGATGTTATGAAGATAATATTATTTGATAACTATGATACTCCTCTAAAGGATGTTCCTGCTTTTATAGATAATCCTACAGAAGTAGATTCAAAACTTAGTGCAGACATTGACCGTGTTTTTCTCGAAAAATATAAATATGAGTCTCCGCTCTTTACTGCATCGTACATGGGTTACTTTGATATTGTGAAATTGTTACTCGACCATCACTGCAATCCAAATTTGGGTAATAATTTTGAAGAATCCCCAGTTTATATTGCTGTTAAACATGGTCACACAGAAATTGTTGAATTATTATTGAAAAATAAGGCTGATCCTAACCTTTGTAATAAAGATTGTGTTTGCCCTTTATTGCAAACAGTATCTGGGTGTACTCAAATAAATCCAAGTCTCTTTGAAAATATGCTTAATCCTGACAGTAACAAAAGCGATTCCTTGTTCATCCAACATCCACAGGCTCGATTGAAAACTGTCAAATTATTGTTACAAAATAATGCTGATCCAAATCTATGCAATAAATATTGTGAAACGCCATTGTTTGCAGCTTCGGAAAAGGGCATTATGGATATTGTTGACGCACTTTTAACATACAATGCAGACCAAAAATATGTGTAATGACAACTTTGAATCTCCGTTATTGATAGCTTCCAAAAATGGACATTTAGATACAGTTAGGGTACTTTTAAAGTTTAATGCTGAACCTAATGGGTGTAATAGAAATATAGATTCACCATTGTATAAAGCTTCCAACATGTTTCAGAGATCATTATTCCAAAAGTATTTATCTGAAGAAGAAACTGAACCAGGCCGTACAGAACAGTACAGAGAAATAGTAAAGCTGCTTTTAAAACATCATGCTGATCCGTTGTTCCTATGAATCACTGTTATAGGACGTTTTGACTTTTATTGTATATAGCTGTATTTCTATTATTGTAAGATTTTATGCCAATGTAACTTTTGTGACATTTCAGATTTTTATGATTTTATCATTTTTTCAAATTTTCGTTCGTTACTCTTGTACTGTTATTAAATCATCATCATATTCAACATTCAGATGCTGCCATTTATTTAACGTGTGGCATAAGAGGAAACATAAAGGAACCTTTCATGTTACTATCCGTTTAATAACCCAATTTATTTATCTTCATTTTTTTCTTCTCAATGTTTAGTAGTTAGCGATGAAGGATATTCCAAACAAAACAAAAAAACCATATGGACTGAATAAGTACGCTTATTGTGCATCCTTTTCATGAAGATAGCGAATTTGCAATACAAATTTTATTTATATAAAAAGATCTTATTTGAAGTTTGAAAAAATTATATATATAAATTTAGCAAACAAACCTCAACAGAAGAGCCATTCAAATGACAGTTATTTATTTGTTTCAACTACACGACATTTTTTTCATTTAAATTAACATACTTATATTCGGTTGCAAAATTCACTCGTAATGCTAGGGGGAAACTTTTAAAGATAGCAATGAATACTGATTACATTCTTTAATAACAAATATGAAATTAGAATTTCAATGTATGTAAACAAACAAGTTTTTCAAATGTTGAAATTATGTATGTTATTGTAGTCATGCTTACATATGTGTATATGTGCGTGTGTTACGTTTACATATGTATATATTATCTGTGTGTTTTAACCAAATTAAAGGCATTCTGTATTAAATTAGGACTGATTTTATTGTTTTAAACTGTAAAATAATGGTTTTCTTCTCTAAACGTGAAAAAAATAATGAGATAGGGTATGATTGCTGGTGAAACATGAATCCATTAAAAACAAAAAGGGCTATAATTAAACTCTTCATAGATACCAGGCTTATAACTTTAACGCCAGACGCGCGTTTGTCTACAAAAGACTCATCAGTGACGTTCGAATCAAAACAGTAAAAAAGACCAAATAATTTACGAAGTTGAAGAACATTTGAGGACAAAAATTCCGCAAGGTTTTGCCAAATACAGCTAAGGTAATCTATTCCTGCGGTAAAGTTTTGTAAACTGCTAATATATAATTATGACCATATCAATGATAACTCATATCAAAAGAAAAGTGCGGACTACTGGGCTTAATTACTTCTACATCAATAGGTTATCTTCAATTTGCAATCCCTGTATATCAACAATATTTTATTAAATAATAGCTTTATTTAATACGATCGAGAAAACCTTTGGCAGATGTCCATGTGCCTGTTTCAAGTTAGCTCGTCAAAGGTTGTCGCATGACTTATCTTAATGTTGTTTTTTGTGTTCGTGGCAGAAGCTTGATTGTTTCTGTTTAATTCATTCACCATTTTTGTAAACTTTAGATATTTTGCTTTATACTTTTTGACATTCTCATGATGTCATTTTGTTAGTGGATTACTGCCTCTCTAACGTATATCTTTTTATTCTTTTGTTATATAAAACATTAGAGACAACCAAACCAAAAAGGAATCAAACCGAACATAGAAAACCGGCCAGAAACAAGTTAGGCCGGGAAGGTTTAGTCTTAATTTTAATTTCAATTGGTGCAATTATCAGATTATACTTTTACGTGAAGACGCTAGTCATGATTATTTTGCACTTGTGAAAAGGCTCATAAAAATGTGATTCAACGTCTTTAAATGTGCTGATACAGACAAACGCCCTTTATAACACATCAGATTTAACGCATGGTGCTCGCACTATTCATTTTGGTTTTGATTATTCAAAAAAAGGAAAATGTTTTTGACTTTCCAAACTTTTTGTTAAACTGTAAATTACAGCCTTGCGATTAACTTGATAATTTGCTACAAGTATTGGAAAATTTAACACATGATTCAACAAATTACCGGAAATTTTACAGGCTTCACGACGTGTATAGGACCGCATTTGTATTGCATAACCTGATGATTTCAATATCTTCTATACCTTACATGTTGACGTCTTTGTGGCTATTTCAGAGATAATCAAGAAAATAGTACAGGTCCAGGCGTTCACAAACCGCAAAAACATTGGTTAATCTCGGGTGGTCCGTTAGTGTAAACAATTCCTGCTCATTGGTGTCATCCGAGGTGGGAGGAATATATTTATATTCCTTATACACTGGTGGCACATGTGGAACATGGTCTACTTATCCTTCTGTAGCACCTGAGAACACCTCCGTTTTTTGTGGGGTTCCTGTTGCTCAGTATTTAGTCTTCTATGTTGTGTGTTATGTACTGTTTGTCTTTGGTCCGTTTTCTTTCTTCTTTTTTTATTATGACATTGTCAGTTTGTTTTCGACTTATGAGTTTGAATGTCTCTTTGGTATCTTTCGCCTCTGTTATTTTAAAGTTCTGCCCTGCGTTTCATTAAAAAATATTTCGATTTAAAAATAAAATGTTGTCTTCTGATTTTGATATTCGATTAAAGCTCGACATACATCCTTAATTTTAAACTGTAACAAGCATTCTGAGAGTATTGCATGGCAATACATAGTCCACTACCGGTTAAAGATTCATTGTAATGGAACGAAATTCTAATTTGATCTATAACTTGTCATGCAGGTGTATTTGACTATATAAAAATATCAAGTCAATATCTTCAATCATAACGAAAAAAACTGTTGAATATTGATTATTTAAGTCAATTTTTTATGTCCAAAGACCATAACTCTGCACAAAATCATCAGACCGGAACAAATTTCGAACTTGATCTGTAACTTGTCATGATAAAACTATATACTAATTATCAAATCAATATCTTCATGAATGACAAAAAAAAAAAATAAACTGATTATTTTAGTGAATTTACACATGGCCTGGACGATGATATTCGTTAATTTTATCCCTCGCTAACACTCAGGATAAATTTGGATATCATGGCCGAGGCCATGTGTAAATTTCCAACAAATCTATGGCTTCCATGAATTATTTCTTAAATGAAATATATCCTTTATCAAAAATAGATTATTATCTAAATAAAAGAGTTAACTTCATCCAAAAAAATTTTTAATATATAGGATTCAGAAAGTTAGTTTCTACAGAATCAATAACAAACAAACCTACCACTAAATTCTTCAAACAATTTACCAAAGAAAAGGGAACAAATCCAAAATGTCATTTATCATTAATAAAAATATCTTTTAAAAATCTTTTAAAAAATGAGTTATTTCCCTTTGAACAGAAATCTAGTACTTAACAAGCATTCTGTGATATTGCATGGCAATACATAGTCCCCTACCAGTTAAAAATTCATTGTATTGGAACAAAATTCTAACTTGATCTTTAACTTGTCATGGTGTAAACTATAAAACAAATATCAAGTCAATATCTTCAAGCATGACGAAAAAAGTGTTGAAAACTGATTATTTAAGTGAATTTTCTAAGTCCAAGGACCATAACTCTGCACAAAATCATCAGACCAAAACAAAATTTGAACTTAGTCTGTAACTTGTCATGATAAAACTATATACCAATTTTCAAATCAATATCTTCAAGCATGACGAAAAAAAATGCGGAAAACTGATTATTTGAGTGAATTTTCTAAGTCCAAGGACCATAACTCTGCACAATATCATCAGACCGGAACATAATTCGAACTAGAACTGTAACTTGTCATGAAAAAACTATATACCATTTATCAAATCTATATCTTCAAGAATGACAAAAAAAAGTGCGGAAAAATGATTATTTTAGTGAATTTTCTAAGTCAAAGGACCATAACTCTGCACAAAATCATCAGACCGGAACAAAATTCTATCTTGATATGTAACGTGTCATGATAAAACAATAAACCAAATATCAAATCAATATCTTCAAGCATGAATAAAAAAAGTGTGGAAAACTGATTTGCCGGACTGACGGATGGACAGACAGACAGACAGACAGACAGACAGACAGACAGACAGACAGACAGACGGACGGAGTGCAAACCTAAAGACCCCTTCGACTTCGTCGGTAGGGGACTAATAAGTATAGTACATAAATGTTCTCACGGGGCTGTATTTTTGAAACACAAATAATTCAATTTCTATCATCATGACGTTATGCATACTAATGATAAAGCAATGTAAAGCTCTCTGTATATAATCTTTCTTTGCTTTGTTATTCATTTTAGAAAAACAAATTCTGTAAACACGCATCACAGTAGCAAATGAATTGTTCGACAATTTTAGAAGGAAGTGTTCTAAATAATTTAAGTACAAAAACATTTGATAGTTTCAAATGTTTTAGTAAAACCATTTACTTGCGCAAAATCGATTATGAATGTGATTATGATTTCTTATTAACCTTAGAAAAGCTAGATATTAAATCGAACCTATACTTCATTAAGAAATAAAAGCAAAAGTCACTTGGAATTCTTATCTATCCGCTTAATTTGGTTAAAATGAAATAACCATTGGAAACGTTTAGTCATTTGTAATTTGCAACGTTTGTTCTGATCTGATATTACAACAGTCACGTTGGTCATCAGTAGACACAGTAGACACCAAGTTGAGTTATTCGACAAAGTCTTGACCATACAATTTGGAGTCAGTTAAGCTTCTAGAAAGCTACAAATTGAATATTGATCAATAAACTCAAAATTTAAATTCCTAATTTTAATTTCAATATTTCTATGTTTCTATGAACACTTCTAAGTTGTACAATTATGGCGTAACATGAGTCGAAAATTACTTGAACAAGTTTAATATAAAAAAATTAAACTCTTTACTGACATGGCATGACAAAATCTATTAATGATATTATGCTATCAAAACATATATATAATTCATCTATATCTATATCAAAATAGTTTTTCTATTGTATGGGAACAGACTTTATGCTAAATGGTCCATGATTTAATTCAAGGTGAATTTTAATACAATAATACTGCCCTACGCATGTCGACAGAGCTGTAATATTTGATTATCTGTGTTGGTCATTTGATTTTATTTTGTGATTTGCTTAAATGTTACATCATATCTTCCATGTCTTCAAGTGGATGTCTAATATCAACAGGCACTATTCCATATTGATCCTGAAGTGCTTGTCGGACAGTTGGTGTCAGAAAAGCCGGCATTACTGGGCCTAATCTAATATTCTTGACGCCAAGACTCAATAAACTAAGAAGAACTGCTACTGCTTTCTGTTCAAACCGTGACAAGGACAGAGACAAAGGCAAACTGTTTATGTCAGTATCGAGTGCCGATGCCAGTGCCTTTGCTACCACTATTGCACCATAACTGTCATTACACTGTCCAAGGTCAAGAAGTCGTGGGATTCCAGTACTTCCCAGAGTTCCATAGTCTTTATCGTTGATTCTATATTTAGCACAACCCATTGTAAGTATAAGAGTTTGTGGGGGTAATGAGTGTGCCAATGTTTTGAAGTAGTTACGTTTGTGCTCCGAACCGTCACATCCACCAATGACAAATATTCTCTTTAAATCCCCATCGGCTACTGCTTGAAGAACCTAAAATGTTATCAACGCGAAATAAGTCTAAACCATCTATTAATTGACAAGTGGCCATATAATAATATTTTCTTGTAACCTACTAATATGTTGTGTGAGAGAGAGAGAAAGAGAGATTAAACATGTGTCAGTAATAATTATATATTCAATTATTAGCATGTGATAACATGCATTTTATGAAGTTCTTGTAAAATATATATAATGAGATATATATGAAATCAGAATTACACAAACTACGTTCTTTTTTCATTACATCACTAGTGTATCACCGCTGGATTATTCTAATGATTGCGAGGCGTACAGTGTGTTATCAAATAATAAAATGTGATTACCAATACAAATAGTGATCTTGGTAGACTGACAACTTTGACTAATTCGGCTCAAAAAGAAATCCTACAGAAGTTTAAGCGTGATATGCCTGAACCTCGATGAATATAGGGAAAGAGTGTCACCGGTAAATGAGTTTAAAGTCTTCAACGAAGTTAAATTAGTAACAAAGTTACAAAGGCTTTTCATAGTCATGCGTAAGAGATTACTGTATAATCACGTGAATTAACGATTAAAAAACTTTAAAACACGATGAAATAATGTAGATTATGGGTGTGTAATAGAAGTCAAAATCATGATATAAGCAATGTTGTAATTCAAAACATAAGATGAGGATTGAAAATTAGATGTTTAAGGAAGAAGATATATATAGAATAATGGCATTTTTGTTTTTGATACTGACTTTATCAGCAAGAATATCAAGCGAGCCCGCTAGGGCGAGCTGATATTCGAGCTGATGAAGTCAGTATCAAAAAATTAAATGCCATTATTCTTTTTATCGGCAATCTGTCTTAACTCTCATGTTTTTTGTAAAGAATAAGAAGTAAAATGAAATAATAAGTAAAACTACTTTTACGCGTACAAAAGTTTTGTAAACTGCTAATATATAATTATGACCATATCAATGATAACTCATATCAAAAGAAAAGTGCGGACTACTGGGCTTAATTACTTCTACATCAATAGGTTATCTTCAATTTGCAATCCCTGTATACCAACAATATTTTATTAAATAATAGCTTTATTTAATACGATCGAGAAAAGTCCATGTGCCTGTTTCAAGTTAGCTCGTCAAAGGTTGTCGCTTGACTTATCTTAATGTTGTTTTTGTGTTCGTGGCAGATGCTTGATTGTTTCTGTTTAATTCATTCACCATTTTTGTAAACTTTATTTATTTTGCTTTAGACTTTTTGACATTCTCATGATGTCATTTTGTTAGTGGATTGCTGCCTCTCTAACGTATATCCTTTTATTCATTTGTTATATAAAACATTAAAGACAACCAAACCAAAAAGGAATCAAACCGAACATAGAAAACCGGCCAGAAACAAGTTAGGCCGGGAAGGTTTAGTCTTAATTTTAATTTCAATTGGTGCAATTATCAGATTATACTTTTACGTGAAGACGCTAGTCATGATTATTTTGCACTTTTGAAAAGGCTCATCAAAATGTGATTCAACGTCTTTAAATGTGCTGATACAGACAAACGCCCTTTATAACACATCAGATTTAACGCATGGTGCTCGCACTATTCATTTTGGTTTTGATTATTCAAAAAAAGGAAAATGTTTTTGACTTTCCAAACTTTTTGTTACACTGTAAATTACAGCCTTGCGATTAACTTGATAATTTGCTACAAGTATTGGAAAATTTAACACATGATTCAACAAATTACCAGAAATTTTAGTTTACAGGCTTTCACGACGTGTATAGGACCGCATTTGTATTGCATAACCTGATGATTTCAATATCTTCTATACCTTACATGTTGACGTCTTTGTGACTATTTCAGAGATAGTATTTTATACACCGTCGTTCTGTAAAATATTTAAGTATAACAAGAATACCGAACTCCAAGGTAAATTCAAAATGGGGGAATTCCACCAAAATTGACAAAATCAAAGGTACTGCTGCTCATGCTTGTTTTTCCGAAATCCCAAATGATCTCAGAACGTGTTCACTTTGTTTGTGGATTATGAGCTTAGTTTTGGATTATAAGCGTATTATGTTGATTTGCAGTTCAAGTTCGCTTTCCCTTCGGTTGTCATCTTTTCACAAGTTACAGTCATCGGACATAGCAAATTAAATGTCAAGAAAATAGTACAGGTCCAGGCGTTTTTTCCTGTAATGTATCAGAATTGACAGAAATATGGTACTTCTAACTATTAAAAAAACAGCAGGAATTAGTTTCGTCTGGATAAACCTACTTTCTCTATTTTCATGATCTATGAAGTTCTAATCGTAATTTCACCGTGGATGATATGTGTGTACATTAATCAAAAAGGGTGAACATACATAGGGAACAATAACAGTTTTAGTCCACAAAAGACTGACAACACCCTTGCTTGCTTAGAGAAAATAGTAAAAGCATACAACAGCCGACAAAACATTATATAGCAAACTATAAATTCAGCAACACAAACCGCAAAAACATTGGTTAATCTCGGGTGGTCCGTTAGTGTAAACAATTCCTGCTCATTGGTGTCATCCGAGGTGGGAGGAATATATTTATATTCCTTATACACTGGTGGCACATGTGGAACATGGTCTACTTATCCTTCTGTAGCACCTGAGAACACCTCCGTTTTTTGTGGGGTTCCTGTTGCTCAGTATTTAGTCTTCTATGTTGTGTGTTATGTACTGTTTGTCTTTGGTCCGTTTTCTTTCTTCTTTTTTTATTATGACATTGTCAGTTTGTTTTCGACTTATGAGTTTGAATGTCTCTTTGGTATATTTCGCCTCTGTTATTTTAAAGTTCTGCCCTGCGTTTCAAAAAAAAATATTTCGATTTAAAAATAAAATGTTGTCTTCTGATTTTGATATTCGATTAAAGCTCGACATACATCCTTAATTTTAAACTGTAACAAGCATTCTGAGAGTATTGCATGGCAATACATAGTCCACTACCGGTTAAAAATTCATTGTAATGGAACGAAATTCTAACTTGATCCATAACTTGTCATGCAGGTGTATTTGACTATATAAAAATATCAAGTCAATATCTTCAATCATAACGAAAAAAACTGTTGAATATTGATTATTTAAGTCAATTTTTTATGTCCAAAGACCATAACTCTGCACAAAATCATCAGACCGGAACAAATTTCGAACTTGATCTGTAACTTGTCATGATAAAACTATATACTAATTATCAAATCAATATCTTCATGAATGACAAAAAAAAAAATAAACTGATTATTTTAGTGAATTTACACATGGCCTGGGCGATGATATTCGTTAATTTTATCCCTCGCTAACACTCAGGATAAATTTGGATATCATGGCCGAGGCCATGTGTAAATTTCCAACAAATCTATGGCTTCCATGAATTATTTCTTAAATGAAATATATCCTTTATCAAAAATAGATTATTATCTAAATAAAAGAGTTAACTTCATCCAAAAATTTTTTTAATATATAGCATTCAGAAACTTGGTTTATACAGAACCAATAACAAACAAACCTACCACTAAATTCTTCAAACAATTTACCAAAGAAAAGGGAACAAATCCAAAATGTCATTTATCATTAATAAAAATATCTTTTAAAAATCTTTTAAAAAATGAGTTATTTCCCTTTGAACAGAAATCTAGTACTTAACAAGCATTCTGTAATATTGCATGGCAATACATAGTCCCCTACCAATTAAAAATTCATTGTATTGGAACAAAATTCTAACTTGATCTTTAACTTGTCATGGTGTAAACTATATAACAAATATCAAGTCAATATCTTCAAGCATGACGAAAAAAGTGTTGAAAACTGATTATTTAAGTGAATTTTCTAAGTCCAAGGACCATAACTCTGCACAAAATCATCAGACCAAAACAAAATTTGAACTTGGTCTGTAACTTGTCATGATAAAACTATATACCAATTTTCAAATCAATATCTTCAAGCATGACGAAAAAAAATGCGGAAAACTGATTATTTGAGTGAATTTTCTAAGTCCAAGGACCATAACTCTGCACAATATCATCAGACCAGAACATAATTCGAACTTGAACTGTAACTTGTCATGAAAAAACTATATACCATTTATCAAATCTATATCTTCAAGAATGACAAAAAAAAGTGTGGAAAAATGATTATTTTAGTGAATTTTCTAAGTCAAAGGACCATAACTCTGCACAAAATCATCAGACCGGAACAAAATTCGATCTTGATATGTAACGTGTCATGATAAAACAATAAACCAAATATCAAATCAATATCTTCAAGCATGAATAAAAAAAGTGTGGAAAACTGATTTGCCGGACTGACGGATGGACAGACAGACAGACAGACAGACAGACAGACAGACGGACGGAGTGCAAACCTAAAGACCCCTTCGACTTCGTCGGTAGGGGACTAATAAGTATTTTGTCAAAAATTTAATTCTAGGGAAAGGGCTTTAACTGAACGAGGAGAAAAGCTAAAATCGTGAAAATTGAACTTGACCTGTAACTTGTCATGATAAAACAATACACCAAATATCAAATCAATATCTTCAAGCATGAAGAAATAAATGTGGATTGTGGTCACATGTGGACACAGATGATGCCCCCGCTTGCATATCATATAGTTATAAAGGGACATAACTGAAGAACGGTAAAAGTGACGCTACCCAAATTTGAACTTGATCTGAGTTTTGTGGTAATAAGCATTGTGTGTAAGTCTCATAACATTTGGTTGAGGCTAACATAAGTAGAGAACAAAAACGAAAAATTCAGCAATTTTTCTATTTGTAAACACGCATAACTCTAGAACGGTTGTGTATAAGTTTTATAACATTTGGTTGAGACAAACTAAAGTTAGAGAACGGAAACGAAAAATTCAGCAATTTTTATGTTTATAAAGGGACATAACTCAAGAATGGTAAAAGTGACGCCACCGAATTTCGTACTTAATCTGTATTATGTAGTAATTAGCATTGTGTATAAGTTTCATAACATTTGGTTGAGGCAAACTTAAGTTAGAGAATGGAAATGAAAAATTTTGCAATTTTTCCATTTATAAAGGGGCATAACTCTAGAATGGTTAAAGTGACGCCACCAAAATTCAAACTTGATCTGCGTACGGACGGACAAGGGTAAAACTTAATGCCCCCTCCGCTTCGGCGGGTGCATAAAAAAGTCTGGAAAACTGATTTGCCGGACTGATAGATGGACAGACAGACAGACGGACAGACAGACAGACAGACAGACAGACAGACAGACGGACGGAGTGCAAACCTAAAGTCCCCTTCGACTTCGTCGGTAGGGGACTAAAAATCATCTCTAACTAAAACAATTATGTACTTCAGGATTAAAAAATTTTATCTCTATCGTTTTAGTTTTAGTTATAGTACATAAATGTTCTCACGGGGCTGTATTTTTGAAACACAAATAATTCAATTTCTTTCATCATGACATTATGCATACTAATGATAAAGCAATGTAAAGCTCTCTGTATATAATCTTTCTTTGCTTTGTTATTCATTCTAGAAAAACAAATTCTATAAACACGCATCACAGTAGCAAATGAATTGTTCGACAATTTTAGAAGGAAGTGTTCTAAATAATTTAATTTACTTGCGCAAAATCGATTATGAATGTGATTATGATTTCTTATTAACCTTAGAAAAGCTAGATATTAAATCGAACCTATACTTCATTAAGAAATAAAAGCAAAAGTCACTTGGAATTCTTATCTATCCGCTTAATTTGGTTAAAATGAAATAACCATTGGAAACGTTTAGTCATTTGTAATTTGCAACGTTTGTTCTGATCTTATATTAAAACAGTCACGTTGGTCATCAGTAGACACAGTAGACACCAAGTTGAGTTATTCGACAAAGTCTTGACCATACAATTTGGGGTCAGTTAAGCTTCTAGAAAGCTACAAATTGAATATTGATCAATAAACTCAAAATTTAAATTCCTAATTTTAATTTCAATATTTCTATGTTTCTATGAACACTTCTAAGTTGTACAATTATGGCGTAACATGAGTCGAAAATTACTTGAACAAGTTTAATATAAAAAATTAAACTCTTTACTGACATGGCATGATAAAATCTATTAATGATATTATGCTATCAAAACATATATATAATTCATCTATATCTATATCAAAATAGTTTTTCTATTGTATGGGAACAGACTTTAGGCTAAATGGTCCATGATTTAATTCAAGGTGAATTTTAATACAATAATACTGCCCTACGCATGTCGACAGAGCTGTAATATTTGATTATCTGTGTTGGTCATTTGATTTTATTTTGTGATTTGCTTAAATGTTACATCATATCTTCCATGTCTTCAAGTGGATGTCTAATATCAACAGGCACTATTCCATATTGATCCTGAAGTGCTTGTCGGACAGTTGGTGTCAGAAAAGCCGGCATTACTGGGCCTAATCTAATATTCTTGACGCCAAGACTCAATAAACTAAGAAGAACTGCTACTGCTTTCTGTTCAAACCATGACAAGGACAGAGACAAAGGCAAACTGTTTATGTCAGTATCGAGTGCCGATGCCAGTGCCTTTGCTACCACTATTGCACCATAACTGTCATTACACTGTCCAAGGTCAAGAAGTCGTGGGATTCCAGTACTTCCCAGAGTTCCATAGTCTTTATCGTTGATTCTATATTTAGCACAACCCATTGTAAGTATAAGAGTTTGTGGGGGTAATGAGTGTGCCAATGTTTTGAAGTAGTTACGTTTGTGCTCCGAACCGTCACATCCACCAATGACAAATATTCTCTTTAAATCCCCATCGGCTACTGCTTGAAGAACCTAAAATGTTATCAACGCGAAATAAGTCTAAACCATCTATTAATTGACAAGTGGCCATATAATAATATTTTCTTGTAACCTACTAATATGTTGTGTGAGAGAGAGAGAAAGAGAGATTAAACATGTGTCAGTAATAATTATATACTCAATTATTAGCATGTGAAAACAATACAACTATAGAAGCTGAACCTCTTGTATATTTACACATGCATTTTATGAAGTTCTTGTAAAATATATATAATGAGATATATATGAAATCAGAATTACACAAACTACGTTCTTTTTTCATTACATCACTAGTGTATCACCGCTGGATTATTCTAATGATTGCGAGGCGTACAATGTGTTATCAAATAATAAAACGTGATTACCAATACAAATAGTGATCGTGGTAGACTGACAACTTTGACTAATTCGGCTCAAAAAGAAATCCTACATAAGTTTAAGCGTGATATGCCAGAACCTCGATGAATATAGGGAAAGAGTGTCACCGGTAAATGAGTTTAAAGTCTTCAACGAAGTTAAATTAGTAATAAAGTTACAAAGGCTTTTCCTAGTCATGCGTAAGAGATTACTGTATAATCACGTGAATTAACGATTAAAAAACTTTAAAACACGATGAAATAATGTAGATTATGGGTGTGTAATAGAAGTCAAAATCATGATATAAGCAATGTTGTAATTCAAAACATAAGATGAGGATTGAAAATTAGATGTTTAAGGAAGAAGATATATATAGAATAATGGCATTTTTGTTTTTGATACTGACTTTATCAGCAAGAATATCAAGCGAGCCCGCTAGGGCGAGCTGATATTCGAGCTGATGAAGTCAGTATCAAAAAATTAAATGCCATTATTCTTTTTATCGGCAATCTGTCTTAACTCTCATGTTTTTTGTAAAGAATAAGAAGTAAAATGAAATAATAAGTAAAACTACTTTTACGCGTATAAAACGTTGGGTTCGTTGTTCGGTTGTATGAATGAAGTCGCGTGCATTTCATTGATAAATTGAAGCGGATGGACAAGAACATGTAACGTGACTGCACTGATACATGACGTCATTGCCTAATATTTTTGAGTATCAAGTCCTGTCCATGATATTGAAAATATTAGGCAGCAAGATCAAAGGGGAAATGTTCTAATTGCCGATAAATATACAATATATGTACATTGTCGCAAAATATAAAATTTATTTGTATGAGCTTTAGAAACAGGACGAAAAGCGAGGCTCGCCGAGCTTTTCTCCTGTTTCGTAGCGAGTACAAATAAATTTTATATTTTCCGACAATGTACATATATCGTCGTGTCATATGTTTTCGTACGTCATATGTTTTCGTATCAACTACATTTCGTCGGTTTCGACTGCACACGCGTACATTGTGGCGTGTTTTTCGGTTTCTATATTTGGAACAACAACAACACTACAACGTGACAAATATAAGACATATTGAAAGTCGCTTTTAAAGACGTAAGAACTAATTAAATTAAACTTACCTGTTCAGCCATTTTTATTTAATGTCAAAAATACGCATCACTAGAATAGTTGTTGAGAAAAATTCTGAGGGGTTACATGAAGTATAGCTATATCGTCTGCCTGTCAGACACCGGATCTTCAAGACATGTGACTGTCATGTGGTTTTTTGGTCATTTTTATTACAAACCAACGACTTAAAAATTATCATGGTTCTTATATAAAATGGTTGTTCAAAATCCATTTATTCAATATTCTATTAACAATTCTTTTTATACATCCTTGATACATAAAGATGAAAACAGTCTTAACTTTTTACATTTAATCCCAAATTTTGAAAACTGCATTTTATTTTCAAAAAAATAATGTCCTTTGTAGAAATCCAGTGCCAATCTGAAATAAATCACAATGTTACAATTTCAGCACATGAAACACCAACCTAAAACTATTTATTAAATATTTTTAGTACTGAAAAGTATTCAATAACTTTGTTTATGATTCAAGCGATCATCAGAACCACGACTTTAGAAAATACTCATTTCCGGATTTTATAGTCATTTCCTGTCCGTGTACTGATCCAATTTTTAATTCATACGAAAACATATGACGCCGTTTTTTTCACATACGAAAATCGCGAAGTAATCGGAAACAGTAAAAAATCGTAGTAAGCCTTGACAAAAAATCTAGATACCTAAAAACATTCGGCAGAACATGCTTTTAAAATTTGAGTACACACGTGAATAAAAACTCAACAGTGAAAACCGTAAGCAGTGAAAATTGTTATTAGTACGAAAACACATCACACGAGGATATTGTTTTTATCCTGAAATTTACAACCAACACTTGAAAATTTAGTTGTAAAAATATAAATCATTGTCTCTAATTTTTCAAAGAAATCGACATAGTTTAAACGCGGACCGCGAAGAGGACCCCAAAATGAACTGGTACGCAAAAAGAAATATCCACATTACCGCTTGCTCAACATGGAAGCGGGGTAACAGGAGACTTTATTTGTACAAGTACAAATAAAGCAAAAATTTATTTGTGTACCTGTTATTTGTACAATAGTTAGCTGATTGCAGGATAAAAACAAATATGTCAGCCGAGAGTCTCAACAACCATGCAAATACATTGCATTAACTAAACCACATATATTTAGACTATTGATCAATTATGTATTCATCTATTAATGGGTTTTCGGTCGTAAACATAAAAATTTGAGAGAAATTTCAAATAGGTCTATTATAAGAATTGTGCCTTCCACGCCTCATCAACTCGAAGTAGAAATCCTTACCGATTTACAGACGATACGTTTAAAAGTGTAACAATTCTACTAATTGATCATTAAAAATCATTAAAAAAAAGCTTGTCGGTCAAATTCAATTCGAATTAAAGTTATTTATACTAAATTTCGTTTTAACACGTGCTTCAAGACGATCTAGGTTATCGATGGTGCGGTTAGTATACATTCTTGATGAATAACGAAGCTGTTCCATTTACGACGCTTTACAGTTTTTTTTTTTTTTTTTTTTTTTTTTCTGAAACATGACGTTCGTAGATACTGCCTCTTTAAGGATGTCTTCTTCTGACGTTTCAGTCCCGTTGAAATCTCGTTCTGGAATTATTTCCAAAACATGTGATACAAGAGGAAAATATCAATGAATTTTAAAAATATTATAATCAAACATAACTCTGTGAAAAAATTGTGTATTTACAATGAATAGTTTTTGAGTAATCCTGTTTTTCAATTTTACGACCTATCAAGTCAGTCTTTTTCGCCAAAATTTTGAGAAAATGGGTGAGGGGTACAAAAAATGATTTTACAAGAATCATGAACATCCCATGTCATTTTTGTCTTTTCAAATTTCTTACATATGTATTTTTTCAATCATTTATAACAAAAAAGTTGAAATAATATGCATTTTGTTCTTAAAACTGAGAAAAATCACAAATTTACAAAATTGACAGCATGGTAAATTTGACACAAAAAGCATCAAAATATGATAAAACTTTCTTATATTAACACCTACCTATAGTTTATTTAAGTTAAATTTATTCAGATTGGTCCACTCAATCTTTATTGAAAGTATGAAAAAAAGTTTAATTGTGGAACTGTGATTTTTTTCACAATAATAGCCCAAAATAGGTAAAAATTGATGAAAAATGGGAAAATCATCAAAATTGCGTATTTTCAAAGTGCCGTAGCAAAAAAAGAAGTGCACCACCATATGATTTTTTCTTCACCAATAATTTGTTTACAGTCTTATAAACCAAAAATCGGGTTAAGAAAAAAAGTTTAATTCTAGAAATTTTTGGCTCCTCAGAGGTGTACATCCTTAAGGCAATTTTCGATGAATCATTGGTCGCGGGAAATCAATCTGACGACATTTGGTAACACTCCTTTAGAAATCAACATATTAAAACATATATCTGTTTGTTAGTTTATCATCTAGAACTTATTTGGACGCATACGCGTTAGCAGACAGGACATGGAGATAGAGAGCACACACTAATAGTCCCTCTTTCATAGTTCTGTCAAAATAAAGGATTGATCAAAGCTAGTGAACTGTTGTATACGTTAAAGCTGAGTATAATGAATATTTTATTACATGTAGATCTTTATAGAAAACCCTCAAAATATAAATAGTTGATTGATTGTTGTTTGCTTAACAGTCAGAACAAATATTTCATGCCATTCAGGACGATATCAAATTAAACAGTATATCCTTCAAAGCGAGTCGACTGGAGTGAAGGTCAGAAATTTGACCTTCCACGTGAAAAGAGGATATGTTGGATAGGGACAGAAAGGAAGCATTTCGATAGACTACCAACGAAGAGTTACAGCACGGGTCTTCGGACCTGCAGAGTACAGCAATTACCAAACACAAGCATCGGATTTTACTTGAAATCAATGAAACGTATATCTGGCGTAATAAATTATAAGCCTGGTATTTTAGTGAGTTTGAATGTTCAAATTCTGAACGGATTAAGTGGCTGTGTCTTTATACATACCCCACAACATCTATATATATATTATGACTATAGGTAATATGTGAATGACAAATCTTGACAATACTAATTTAATACTAATTGCTAAACCATATGAAATGGTGTAAATATATCAGTATAAATAAAGCGATCCAAACTGTACACAACTCACTTTATCTGCATTATCTAAGATAACCTCCCTTCCAAAGCCGACAGTAAATGTGTTGTTATCAAACTTCTGAATTGTCTTGTCGTCGAATCCTGGAAGTGATTTGGCATGCTGAAAATGAAGAAGTATAATTTTTTATTTCATTGTAGGCCTCCTCCTCCTAACGCCGCTCTTACACTTATAACATCTAATATTCGCATCCCTTTGTTGAAACAAAAGAATGTGAGTCTGTTATTTATTTCAATATACTGTGTTTAATTTTTTCACATTTTCTTTTTTAAAGAAAACAATTGTTCCAAAATTTATTTCATTGTAGATCTTTTCCTCCCAACACTGCACTTACACTATCAAAATTTATCATTCGCATTCCTTTGTATTCACCTTTTCAATATACTGTGTTTAATTTCTTTTATTTTTATTTAAAGAGAAATATTTGTTCCGAATAACAAACAATAGAATACCTTACGTATATTATGTATCCATTTAAGCCAAGCCCGATCATACGGCCCTTTAATACTATAGCAGAGAGTTGAACCAGATTTCGGAAAGGTAACATTGGCCACAAATTGAACTAATTGTTTACAATATTTTCTCCAGGGACTTCTGACGCATTCAGTAGAATGATCAAGTTATTTGATATATTATAATTCGTTTTTGTTCTATCAATGACCACAATAAACCATAACTACAGTACTGGCATGATGTAAATATTACATTAAAATGAAATTGTTCAGTTTATAAACCATGGTGTGGTATTAAAACTCCCTCACACAAAGTTAACCTTATGATTGTTCTTTTGAAGTTCTTCTTGATTGTGGTGCTTCCTACATTTTATGTTTTAATTTCTCAAACGTTAGGGAGGTTCAGGTCCAGGTCACGAGATATCTGATTAAAGTTATTTCACAAAACGTGTGGTGTAATTGAAATTGGTATACATTTGTGAAAAGCTGGTAAAATCAACTCTACACAGACAAAATTTGCTCACGTGAATTTCATATGAATCTCGCGTGAAATTCACATGAGCTTCACATGATATTCACGTGAAACTCGCATGAACTGATTTCACGTAAGTTTTACGTATAAGCTCGTTTGAGGTGAAATTTACGTCAATTTCACGTGAGATTCAGGTGAAATTTGCCTGTGTATGGAGCAAACATGGTTTCACTGAACCAACATTGTAACTTCCTTGGGCCCTTTTATACTTTTTTTTATTCGAGCGTCACTGATGAGTCTTGCGAAGACGAAACGCGCGTCTGGCGTACCAAACTATAAAACTGGTATTCTAATGAGTTTACTATATTTAACTTTCGCGTTGACCTCAGCGTCCAAATGACGTCAACATCAATCAGAACATGCAAACCAGCTGCATTTTCTTAAATGCGGTATTGGTTTGTTTGTTTTTTTTTGGTTTTTTGGTTTTTTTTTTTCAATTGGTTCATCGTGATCATAAACGATTTTGTAGCATTTATTTTTTTTGTAAACATATAGACGTAATGAACCCCTAAATAATTAGAAAGCAACCGCGTCGACAGAGTATTTATTCCTTGTTATTTTATTGTGACGTTGTTCGTCAATTACACATTTTGGTGAACTCTTTTATTAATATTAGTACATTAAATGTATTACAGTATGATACGGCAAAATATATTTTATGGTATCTTATGAAATCTCGATATCTTGCACACTCTGGTGTACACTTCTAGACAATCAGGAATCAACCAATCAAAATACTGGATTTGGTGTTTCGAGCACAAATTTTGTACTCGAGTGAGTATAGAAAATATATATATTCGTGTAAAGCTTACGTTTATCAATTGTGACATGTCTTCTTTATTTTCCAAATTGATATGTTTAACTCCGTGGATTCCAGTCTCGTTCAAAGTATACAATCTATCTCTGTAGGATTTCAAAGGCTCGATAACACAATTTGTTGTTATGACAACTGGTCCTGGAAAGGTTCCAAATTCAATCTTCTGGTTCTGCCATGCACTACCAAACTGACCAACCAGATTCTACGAAATACAAATTAAATGAATTATCAAAGTTATCAAAGCCGATGTTTACTCTCATATTTAAGGTTACAACTTTATTTCTATTTTAAATTAACTCATCATAGATACCAGGCTTACAAAAAGACTCGTCAGTGACGTTGGAATAAAAAAAAGTTGCTGCATATAGACAAAACGTAATGACGAAATTTCTAATAATACAATTATGTATTATCAAGATAGTTTAAAACATATTGTGGAAATGGTCAATCAAGAAAATATATTTCGATATATTTTTCTAAATAAACAGCAATATCCTTCCTCGTTGTTAAAGGTCGTATAGCAAAAAGCAAATGTATAGACATTTCTGTTTTAGACAAATGTAAATCCAACGGGAGTCAATCAAAATAATAACCTCACGATGGTTAACAAACCACCACAAAAAAAAAACGTGGATGACCTGAAGTGTGGGATGACTTTCTAATCGAAAAACCTGTCCTGTTATTTATAAATGTAAAAATAGTTTTTATACATTCCTTTTTAGAATACATGTATCTATAAGTGACAATTTTAGAGCCATTATTACATGTACATATTTTATATTTCTCAGTACCATTGAAACAGCGAAAAAATTTAAAACTAAAGGCATATGGATTATCTGAATCAGCTTTAAGTTTGATAGACAGCTATTTAAGTAAAAGAAAACAATGTGTAAAAGTTGGTATAGATATAAGTACCTGGAAAGATATATATAAAGGTGTGCCGCAAGGCTCTATATTAGGACCTGTACTTTTTAATATTTTCTTGAATGATATTTTTCATTTTGTATCAAGCAGTTCATTGTATAATTATGCAGATGACAATACTTTGTCATATTCACATTCTGATATAGACACTGTTGTAAATATTTTAGAAAAAGAAAGCTTAGAGCTAATTAATTGGTTTAGTTTAAATCATATGAAGGCCAACCCTGACAAGTTTCAGGCAATAGCCATTGGCAAGAAAACTGAAAATAAAAATATTTCTTTTAATGTAGATGGTAATATCATACACTGTGAAAAAGAAGTGAAATTACTTGGTGTAACAATTGACTATCAGCTTAAGTTTGATGCCCATATTTCTAACATTTGTAAAAAGGCATCAAGACAGGTACATGTACTTAAACGTATTGGTAAACATTTAACAAAATTAGGTAGACTTACTATATATTATTCATTTATCATGTCAAATTTTAATTATTGTCCTGTAATATGGCATTTCTGTGGTGGTTGTAATACCAGAAAAATAGAGAAAATACAGGAGCGTGCCCTAAGATTTATATATGAAGACTATTGTAGTACTTATCAACAATTGTTAATTAAATCAAAATTACCAAGTTTAAAAATCAGAAGAATTAGAATGATAGCAATAGAGGTGTATAAAATTATTAATAAACAGTGTCCATTATATCTACATGAACTTATTGAAATTAAAAAAATGTAATTACTCTTTTAGAATTAACAACATAGCAGATGTTCCCAGGGTAAGGACAACTACCCATGGGCTACACTCATTCAGATATGCAGGAGCCAAACTCTGGAACGAACTGCCGAATAAGATAAGGGAAGAAATGCCTTTGGGTCAGTTTAAAAGTTTGGTTGGTAATTGGGAGGGCATTTCGTGTCAGTGTTCCTCCTGCAGATCTCATTGAGCTGTAGATCATTTATTTATTTATCTTGTATACTCTGGCTTTTATATTTTGATGCATAACTTTTTATTTGTGTTTTGTTTTAAATGCTTGAATTACTTTTAGTGCTTTATATAATAGCTATTGCATGAATGTTAGTTTATCTGCATTTTATGTTTGCTTTATATGCTTTAATTTTGCTTACTAATTACTGTGCTTGAAAACATTATTTATTCTTTGCATGATGTGCTTACTGTTTTATGTGTTTTATGTATTGTGCTTGTCGTATATGTATGTCGGATAAAAGCTCTACAGAGCTTATGTTGTATTGTTATATATATAACCGACTTTAAATAAATCTTTTATGCTTATGTTATGTATTACCTTGAACTCTCTCAATTTAGGATAGCTATGTGCTGGTAACATCTCTCCGTGAGTGTAGACATTTATTCCTTCATTTTCAGTATGCTTCAATATTGCATACAGATCCATCAGGTCATGTCCTGAAACCATTATACACTACAATATAGATGTGAACGTTATTTCTTGTATGTACATTTAAATGCATGCATGTATATAGCTTAGGCTAATAAATACAGTATAATATCTTATTGAATCACTGAGGAAAATATGGGTGTAAAACACCGAAGTTTAAATGCTATTGTGAAGGCAGCTTATCTGTAATTATTTAATTTGCCTTTTCCCTTACTGCTTTAATACTAAAAAATATTAATTAGTCCGTTATTGTCATTAACATTGATAAAGAAGTAAATTTTAAATCAATTCGCGAATGCATGAAATGTAGGCTGTGATGATGACCTTATATTTAGTTTGGGTTGTTATTTTTTAGTAGCTGAATCCAACAATTTGCTATCTGAGTGAAAGAAGCAAAGGTAAAGAAAAAAAAAAGTAAATTATATCGAACTCAGAGTAGGTCAGGGTGGCCCTACATCTGAAATATCTGACTCAATGCGTCATAGCAGCCCGTTACATTACTTCATATAAGAACACGACATTAATAGTTTAAGTCAATGTATACTGTCAACAAAAGCAACGACACAGGACAATGTATTTCCCAAATGTAACAAAATTAGTATCAAGGTTGGTACCAATTAAGCTACAAAAGATGGTCAGAAGGAGTCGTGCTTTCATGCTTTTTCTTCTCGTCAAAACCATCGATTTAAAGCAAAAAAACGCGATTTTGTATATTCTCAAATATTGATTTTTAAAAATAGTTGTTTTAACCCAGAATTTTATAACCCTTTATTTGAACTTAAAAAATAAGGAAGGTAAATACAGAAAAGCTCTTCGGACGCGCGAAATCAATTGTTACTTTCGTTACAATAATGTTTTTGCTCTTTTTAATTTGCTCAAATTCCTGTCTTTTTGGGAAGTAATAAAAGAGAAAGAGTGTACCTTTCCTGCGACAGGTGCTCTATTTACTACAGATGGAGACGGTATACCAAGTTGCTTCCTGTGACCTTTATCTAAAAGCTCCATGACTCGAAGGTTTATTTCTCCAACTTTCAGAGCAAGTTTGAGATTCGTAGTCAGATCATGACGCTCTTCTTCCGTTCCACTAGTCAAGAAGTCCAATATCTGAATAGCAAAATTCATCGGACATCATCATTTTAAATGAAAAAACAGTTGATTTTCTTTTTAAATTTTCAATTTATCACGTCTTTCTCGTTGATATTATAAAAATGTATATCAATTTGAAGTTGTCACGTATAATTTTGTTGCAGAAGAATTTCCCTTTATAAAACATAATTTCATAATTAAACAAGAATGTGTCCCCAGTACACGGATGCCCCATCCGCACTATCATTTTCTATGTTCAGTGGACCGTGAAAATGGGGGAAAATCTCTAATTTGGCATTAAAATTAGAAAGATCATATCATAGGGAACATGTATTCTAAGTTTCAAGTTGATTGGACTTCAACTTCATCAAAAACTACCTCGACCAAAAACTTTAACCTGAAGCGGGACGAACGGACGAACGGACGGACGGACGAACAGACGAACGAACGAACGAACGGACGGACGGACGCACAGACCAGAAAACATAATGCCCATAAATGGGGCATAAAAATTAGAAATTCTTTTTTTCCGTTTTATTTCAAAAGTCGAATATTAGAAACTACAGTAAGTAAGCTTCACTTTCGTGTAAATTTTTCAGGTGTGACTATCGAATCGAGAAAAACTTTGTTATGTGAAATTCACTTACCAAAAATATTCGACAAACGAATAAATGCAAGGATTTCAAAGAATTTTATTACAAATTATAGGATAGCAAAAAAACATATCGTTTTATCTTAATCGGTCTATATACCTCGTATAATGAAGTGGAAACCTCATCGTCTTCTTCACCAAGCGCATTAGCATGACAGGCGTATGCAGATAATCCTTTAATTCCATAAATGGTCATGTAACGAACACCATTCACGTCTTTACCATAAATACTCTGGTTTTCTAATACACCTACTTTAAGACCTACATTTACAAAGTAAACAAAGTTGTAAGGATAAGTCGGTAATAACTTGATTCATGATCAGCACCACCCATCTTTATACAGATTATTCATATCAAGTTTCCAAAATAGAGTGATCCAAGATTAGCTTATATAGTATTTATTATTGAAGACAAGTGCTTTGTAAAATTGTTCTTCTTTATTGTTATAATTTTTTGATAATAACTGTTTAGTCTTAGATGCATGATTTTTTTTATAAGTTGTTATTGGCTTTGAACTAACTGTCAGTAACTGCGAGTACTCTCAGATCTGTACTTAGTGTCCTTTTGTTGTTGGGATGAACAAGTACCCGGCCACGTCCAATCTGTGTTTTTGTTAGGTGTTTTTCTATTTGTATCCATCTGATGAGTTAAGCCTTTTTCAACTGATTTTTATAGTTCGTTCTTATGCTGTACTGTTAAACCACTGTTGTTTTACATTTGTCATTTTACGCCTATTAAAGCTGACTAGTATAGGCTTTGCTCATAAACTATCTTTATACACGTTCTTCAATATTAAAGGATAAAATTTCGAATAATTTTGAAAAGACATAGTAGGAAAATATATAATATATAGAAGTCAAATGTGGGATTCGGAAAGTGTTTTGAAAAAAAACTTTATAAATCCGTCTCCCGATTGACCAAAGACATCATATGAAACTTATACATAGAAGTCAAATATGGGATTAAAAACGTGTTTTGAAAAAAGCTTTTTAAATCCGTCTCTTTACATAATAGGAAAATTATCATAGAAGTCAAATATGGGATTCAAACGTGTTTTGAAAAATCTTTTATAATCCGTCTCCCGTTTGACCGATTAAAGATTGATATATCTTATTGATACATTGTTTTGAGATTTAAAGGTCAATTAAGAATCGTTTTTGTACTTGGTTAACTGGTAGATTATTGATGATTGCTCTACTTCAAGCCGCAAATACGTACATAATTATTCTTGAAGATGGCATTTTAATATCAGATAAATAAAATGTATTTGTATTATTATTTTGAATTTGGGCAAAGATTTGTTAAAGAACTTGTGTGGTACTAGCCCAAAGAAGTTGATCGTCATGCAGTCAGACTTTTAAAATGTAAGCATGATATTGTGTGTCCAGAATTAATAATTTATATCACCTGTATATTATTGTTTTCATTCATTGTGGACACAACATATTATCTGATTAATGTAAGTTATTTTCTTTATTATATAATTAATATTTTCACATGTAAATGATAAATTTAGCAAAGTTTTCTATGTTATGATTTCGTTCTCCTCGTAAAGTTTGGTTGTTACATTAGTATGATAGATGTACCCGAGAATATTTTATTTAGCTTCGTGCTACATATATTTTATTATCTACCGTTAATTTGTCACGATAGAATATAGAATGAGATAATTTGCGCAGCTATTTGATTATTGACACAGATAATTGATATTTCATAAATGGCGGCATATTAAACAAAATAAGGAAAAGTGTTAATGTTGATATTTATTAGTACACTTATATTATACACTATAATGATAGAAGTATAACTATGAATGAACTTGAGTTATTTTGTCAAATTGTATATTTTAATATTTTACGAGTCCGAATGTTTATGATTACATTTTGGTTTTAGGACTCCATTGATGTAGTTATATACAGAGTATTACTTGTGAACTGTGCCTACTTCTTACCAGTAAAACTCACTCCACAAGTGGTAAGAGTTAATCTATTTTTAATTTCGTAATGTTGTAAACAGAACGTTATGGATTATTTCCTTTAAATATAGGGTTTTAAGCATATTTAAGATATTGGCTTAATTAGTCTTTATAAAAATAGTATATGCAACTTAATGATTGTTGTAATGTAATAGTATGTAAAGAACAAATAATATATTATGTTCCGATTAGTTAATTGTTATATGTGCAGTTTTAACTTTAGTTTTGTACCGTACACATAGTTTACCAGTAAACATTATATATTACACTATTTATGATCAAGGGTTACAATCTTGTGTAGTGTACCACAATGAGAAGTAAGAGAACACGTGACATCTGAAAGAACTTACTGAATGTATTTAATATTAATTTCGTAGTATAGTACACAGTAATAAAGAGCATGGTATTTCACTAGTACAGTATCTGATAATTTGTAATTTGTGTTTTATAAAATAGAACTGTTATTTATAATTGTGATATTGTTATTTCAGAGTTTATTTTCTATACTGGTTATTAAATCATCCGAACCCTATAGAGCAGAGTTTGTTGTTTCTTTACCCAAGATACGACACTGTTACATATCCATCTGATGAGTTAAGCCTTTTCAACTGATTTTTATAGTTCGTTCTTATGCTGTACTGTTAAACCACTGTCCCAGGTAAGAGGGGGGGGGACGGGGGGAACGGGATCCCGCTAACATGTTTAACCCCGCCACATTCTGTATGTATGTGCTTGTCCCAAGTCAGGAGCCTGTAATTCAGTGGTTGTCGTTTGTTGCTGTTTTACATATTTGTTTTTGTTCATTTTTTGTACATAAATTAGGCCGTTAGTTTTCTCGTTTGAATTGTTTTACATTTGTCATTTCGGGGCCTTTTAAAGCTGACTATGCGGTATAGGCTTTGCTCATAAACTATCTAAGACACGCGTTTCGTCTACATAAGATATTAAAGGATAAAATTTCGAATAATTTTGTCAAAAGACATAGTAGGAAAATATATAATATATAGAAGTCAAATGTGGGATTCGGAAAGTGTTTTGAAAAAAAAAACTTTTATAAATCCGTCTCCCGATTGACCAAAGACATCATATGAAACTTATACATAGAAGTCAAATATGGGATTAAAAACGTGTTTTGAAAAAAAGCTTTTTAAATCCGTCTCTCAAATGACCAAAGACATAATAGGAAAATTATACATAGAAGTCAAATATGGGATTCGGAAACGTGTTTTGAAAAAAATCTTTTATAATCCGTCTCCCGTTTGACCGATTGCAAAGATTGACATAGCATATTACTTGATACAGCTGTTTTGAGATTTAAAGGAGCAATTAAGAATCGTTGATCTTCGTCAACTTGGTTAACTGGTAGATTATTGATGATTGCTCTACTTCAAGCCGCAAATACGTACATAATTATTCTTGAAGATGGCATTTTAATATCAGATAAATAAAAATGCTTCTTATATCTATTTGTATTATTATTTGTGTTAATTTGGGCAAAGATTTGTTAAAGCTACAGAGTTTCTTGTGTGGTACTAGCCCAAAGAAAATTGCTTGAGTTGATCGTCATGCTGAGTCAGACTTTTAAAATGTAAGCAGCTAGCTTAAATTGTAACAGTCTGCAGAATTAATATCACCCTTCTTCGACTGAACCAGCCAACCACTTTTTGCTCTTTTTTCTAATCGAAATTACCGAGTTTTCGGTGGAGCAGCAGTATTAATACCACAGTTTAAAGCCACTAGTTTCATCCGACCGGGATTCCAACCTAAGGACACCCCTGCCCCCTTTACTTGACAAGAGCATGACAAAAAGAGACCACCGTTTCCGTTTTTTAGTTTGTTTGATACTAACTTAAAGTCTTTTTCATTATTACCATGTAGCATACCTTTAATTTCAG
The DNA here is from genome assembly GCA_017311375.1 of Mytilus coruscus. Taxonomy (NCBI): domain Eukaryota; kingdom Metazoa; phylum Mollusca; class Bivalvia; order Mytilida; family Mytilidae; genus Mytilus; species Mytilus coruscus. The sequence goes on from CM029598.1 coordinate 7,872,841, forward strand.
TCAGTGTACACATCGTATTTCTACATGATTTTCTACAACAAAAGTAAGTTTGTTAGTGGCTTTTGAACCCCAACCCTTTTCCTTCAAAAAGTTATCTACCTTCGTCTTCTAAATATGTCAGATCATAAGATTCTGGTTCCCAGCTAGCAGGACCATGCTTGAGTTTTTCTTCAAGTGGTTGTGAGGATTTTTCCTCCATAACTTTCTTGATGGCATTGCGATGGCTGATTGCCGTTTTGATATATTCCGGAAAGCGATCCTGATCAAAGTTTACATTTGTCAATGTGCTGTAAAGTAAGAGCAAATTGTATTCCCAAGCAGACAATAACTAGTTTAATATATAAATAATGATACTATTTTAATGTTTATCCCCATAGTGTAAAAGAACTGCTTTATCGACGGAAATATTGCATATTCCTACCTTAATTTATGGCACTTAAAAATAAAGAATGCAAAAGTCAGTACAGACACATTCATTGCCTATGTTCAAATGTTCTGAACGATAAGAACGCACCTCTATGCAGACAACCGTAAAGACTTTGAAATACTATCGATATCGTTCTTTAGACAGTCACTCTTACTGTTGCCTTTATTTAGCAGAAATAGATATACATGTAGTTCATATTTATTCGCTGTGCGTATGACCTTTCGTAGTAATCCATAACAGCATCGGTAGTAGTTTATAGTCTGTTAAACATAAAGTTGTAATCATTTGATATTTCATTTTTTTTGGTCACCCTTATTTTCTAGTACCGATCGTAAATGTACCACTATGCTGAGTAATTATCAAATCTAGATACCTGTAGCTCAAGTTAACAGTCCGAAAACGATTCATATAGCTCAAGGTAACAGCCAGAAAACAGTGCGAAATATCGAGATACTTCTTGTTTGTAATGTAATGAAATATTGGTAGTTCACACTGTATGCATTTTGTATGTGGCAACTGGTAATTATTTTTATAATCCTGGTTCAAGCTGGTTATTAGGAATTGAAGCAGAAGAGACATCACAATATAAATTAAACACACAATGTACACCGATATAAACTGTCAAAATAAAGTGTGAAACAGTTGTATTACAAGTTTAACAATTTCCGGATTCTGTAATCAATCATAGTTATGTTTCATTAACTTTTAAGTTCATTTTATAGATTTATCTTCATCAGAAATAAACCCAAAAGTTTGGAAACCCTGTGACCAATACATAATCCCGGTGAAACCCATGCATCATAGGGAAGGCCACAAATGGGCTGCTGCCAATTCATTATCTAAAAATATTTACTAAAGAATTTGCCCTCAAAAGTTTTTTGTGAAGAAGAAAACAAGAAATTGATTCAGGGAAATGTTCTATCAGAATGATGAAACTGTGTGTCAGTTATGAGGGTCTGGGAGGTGGGTCTTCATTTTTGTATTCTTTAGTTTGTAGGCCATTTTCTCTATTCAGATTTGTTTGCCCATTATTCTCTAATCTTTTTATTTTAGCACCCCATTATTCTCTATTCTCCAATTTTTTATCCATTTTTCTCTATTATTTATAATTATATTGTCTATCATTCCGAGTCTATTCTGTAAATCCTCATAACCAATGTTTTAGAACAAAATCAGCCTTGAGTAAAAGAAAAATATTCAAAATATTCAAAATGGCCCAAATTGTATTTAACCGGAAATTTTTCCTCTCTTTGTCCATGCTCTATGTATATCTTCTTTAAGAATATTATATGTACCTAAACATAGCTTGCTGTATAAATAGGTCACATTCTTTCGACATAGTAATGCCTGATTTAATAGCTCTGTTGGCATACATGGATAAACCCTGCACAACATACATTAGTAGATCTTGTAGTGCTGATACCTGTGATGTCTTACCACATACTCCTACGGTTACACATCCTTTCCGGCTCTTTGTCTGCTCGCACTGGAAACAAAACATGTCTGAAATTATAGTACAACAACTCAATACAAGTATTAAAGGGAAACGATGGTTAAACATATATCCGGGTAGAGTAACCGTGTTAAGATAATGTGGTTTTATAACATGACTTGTTTATTTTTATTTCAACAAAAGTCCGACAGTACCCATTGGAGCACCTACCAAAAATCCTACTTAAACGATGAGCCATTGTCATCACTTTGTGCCTGTCCTATAACCTTTATTTTTAATCTTCTCTGAAACCAAAAAAGCTCAAGTTGAAATCGAAAATAGTCAGCAAATATTTTTTACCATAAATATGTTTTAAGGGAGCTCCGATTTCTATTTCATAGTATAATGGGACCTGTTAAATAGAATTATCTGTACTTGAATAACGAAAACGTAAACTACAAAATCAATAGATGTTTCGCGGTATCTTTTATGTTAAGTTAAAAAAGAGCTCTGCTTCTTGTATTTTTCAAATTACGAAATCTTCAACGATTTGTTTTAAGTGACTCAAATGGGTGAAACAAAAAAACTTATTGTCAAGTCATGGTACAAAAGTTGGCATTGTCGTACTAAATGACAAGCTCGGCACGTACACACATTATCTTGATATCTTTAAGTCAAGAATCGATAAATCACTTAATCATTTCCATATATAGTGTATTGAATAAACATCTTCTTTTTTATATTTACTAGTAAATTTCAGTTGAAAAAATGAACTTTTATTAGAAGCCCAAAATGCAGTTTGACTCTGGTATATTTATTTTAAGCAATGACATTAATTGGCGTATTACATCACCCTATGCTGCATAAATTTAAAGTACTTTATGGAAAGGGCTTGGTAAGATGAACATGTAATCTGTTTTAACAGTTCTGCATTTAATTTAATGGTATTTTAATCGATCTACCCGGATGAATATTTGATAAAATGCATTCAACCAGAATACAGTTCGCATTTAAATTGTAATTCTCTGTGTATCATCCCAACCTTTCATCCTGTCACAGTTTGTTAATCACTTGGTGCAATAATTTGAATACATTTAATACTCTTTCTCAAACTTGATGTACATAAAACTTTAAGAGAGGCGGAGGGACACTAGGGTATTTATTTTGATTTTATAAATCTTATTTTTGTTTCTTAGTCAGTTCTTATTTTCTACAGCTTTATATATTTTTTTCCCTTATTTTCCACAATTGCCATTTCTACCGTGTGTCTCTTCTACATTTTCTACAATAAACTTAGCTGGTTCTCGGCTGACTACTATATACATTGAGCGTAGCGTTAAAAACTAACGGATTCCAGTTTGATTAGGAACAAGAAATTCAAAAGACCAAAACCAGGACACACGAAAACTTTGTTTTCGAATAAGATGGTTATTATTCTGTTTCAATTTCTCCTATACCCAAAGTATATTAATCAAACAAACGGGCGTATTATATTTCCTTAAGAGGTTCCAAACCTATATTGCGTCAAGCTGAAATCAAATTTTGTACACAAATGTACACTGATTAACTTCACTTTTTATATATCTTTATATTTAATGGATCAGAATAGCGACTGCTCTTTCCCATATTCCTTTCTTGTAACGATGCTAAACACAGGAACAATTCAATATACATAAAAGCGAATATTAATTTCTACATCTAATATTCAATAAGTACCTACCGGGTTTGACAAAATCTGAAGTTGCAGTAGCAGCAGTTCCAAGCTTTCGAACATTATGACTATATTTCTTTGACAATTTGGTTCCACTGAAGTTCCAAGCAGAAGAGCAGTATGCACTGTTTAACCATTTGTTCCATCCACATAGAACACTTCTTCTTAACATGACACTCATTTTATAATATTTAGTCAAACACTTTGTCGTTTAAATTCACATTAAAACACTGCGCATAGTCATAAAAACGTTGTTTACACTGATAAAAAAAAGTATTTTTACTTGACCTTGTCCGCCATGCGTAGAGAACATTGTAGAATAATTAAGATATCGATGAGGATGAATTAACATAATGATGTTTACTATCGTTATAAACAAATATAAAGCAAAAAAATGTAGTTTTCATTTTGAAAAATACACTTATCACGAAAAGGAATTGTACTGCATTCTTACAATATAGGGTTTTCTTGACTTAAACATATTTCAGTTGCTAGCTAAGACATATGTAAGACACAATATTAAAAATATAAATCAGTAGGTCATGTAGGTAGAGATCGATTGTAAACGTGAAGTTTAAAACAATAAATATTTGTAAAACTGACAAATATATATTTCTGTACGTGACCTAAGTCATGCGTATTATTTTTGAATGAAATATTTTGTTTAAAATTATCTTTTTTTCATGATTCATTTTAGAATGTATTATTTACACTGAATCGGATACAATTATATATTTATTATATTTATTGAAATTTAAGTAAAACGTATTATCAAGAACTGATTCTGTTAACATTTTGGATATAGTTTCTAAAACTGTTCGTAAAACCGTTCTCATGGACGTAGAATAAATCGCAATCAGAGAAAATTTCGTACTTACAATACAAATATTTCGGACGTAATGACTACTTCAAAAAACAACGGCAGACATTATCTGTTAACCAAGCTCTGTTCTTTACCTGTTCAGGGCCGTAAATTACATGGAGGCATGTAGGCAGTTGCCTCCTATTGTGGGCTGACAAAAAAAAACCCAGAAAAAATGAAGAAAAGAAAACAGAAAAGAAATATATGGTTAAAATCATGCATTATTTTAATAGCACTGGTTGTTAGTTTAACCAACAAGGTGATTAATCATAATGGCAGGGTGTGTTCGATATTTAGATCTGGTAAATATCGCTGAACGGTACCCAACTCCTTTGCACACGTAAAATTTTCCGGCCAATTTTGTAGCACGGGTTTTTCCTTGGCGCATTCTCGGGCATAATACAAATCCTGCTGTCTCGCCATATCAGTCTGAGGAACAAAATGCGAGGTTGAAACTGGTCCTGATTTTGCGCTACATTAAATGGTAAACATAGAAGAATCATCATAATTTGTGCATAGACTAACCAGTCTGTTAATAATGTAAGTATAGCTGTGAGTTTTATGTCAAGAGCCGATGTTCCATGACACATTAGTTTATTTGATTATAATAACCGGTCCCGATCAGTGTCGAGTGAATTTTTCTCTATTCTAGACACTTCCGAAAGACAGCCGGTACGTTGTCTCTTGTATTTGAAGTCCCCCGTTAATCCCGTCATTATATATATTTCACATCCTGACAAACGGGCACAATTTCCGCAAACCGATATTTAAAATAAACTCCCATCTAAACAAACGGAATTCGTCGCGTGTGAATTTATTGCTATGAGAACACAGTTGCGGATCCGGGGACCGGGAAGACATTATAGGCTCTATTGCTAATGAGTGTATAAATGATATCCCATACCCCGATGACTTGCCACAAGAAGTTCACAGATGGAAAACTTTTACGTCTATTAAGGAGTTTGGGTCAAAATGTACAATAGAGCAAGCAATCAAACACACGCAGTTCTACCCAAATATAAAACAAATACTATTGCTTCTGTTAGCCTTGCCAGTTGGGGTTTGGATGTGTGAGAGATCACTTTTCTGCGCTAAGGCGCCTTAAAACATGGAACAGGTCAACAATGACGGAAAGCAGATTGTGTGGTCTGGCTATGCTACACATACATAAAAGTGACAATGTTGACAATATTGAATGCATAAAAGTGCTAAAGAGATGGGATTCATCCGGGCACAGAAAAAATTTTAAGTTCGCAAATTGTTTCCCTAAAACTAAGTAAAAATAGTTTGTGAAGAGTCATAAAGCAAGATAAAGCGTAAACAAAATCTTACTTTACCGGCACACGTAATCTAACTCTGGTTTATAACTATTTTCAATATACAATATATTCCAGGCGCTTATTTATTGAAATGTAACAGAAATCTAACAAGTGGTGGATTCTGGGGAGGTACATTGCATACAGGGAAAATGCCCGAAAAAATATCATTTTCTGCATAAGATGGGTCCAAATTTTTTTTCGCCTCTCTCCGCGATTGATACTCAACTGCCTCCCCTTACAGGGCAGGCAATTTACAGCCCTACTGTTAATAAATTACAAATTTTGGAGGATTGCAACACAATTCCATATTGCAGTCCCAAGTATGAAATCGTCCAAATTATAATTGCATATTGTTATTCTAAACTGTTTCCAAAAATTGATCGCCCCGAAGACCACAAAAAATTTCATTAAAATCAAATATAGAGATAAGAAGTTGTGGTATGTGTGCCAATAAGACAACTCTCCATCCAAGTCACAATTTGTAAAAGTAAACCATTATAGGTCAAAGTACGGCCTTCAACACGGAGCCTTTGCTCACACCGAACATGTCAATACAGGTTTTGATTTTGTAAATATTGCCGTTATTTTTAATAATTATTCTGTAAAAGAACAAATTCCTGGTTATTTTGATAATACTAAGTTCCCTCTAATTTGTTATGTTTATAAAAAATCTACCCGGAAATATGTTTTCAATTATAGCGAGGTGTGTAAAGATGTTAATAATATCAGTGACAATACATCTACGTCATGAAATTGCAGTAATTTCAAATACATTTATGGCCCCAGTTCCCATGTTATAACAGGAGACCTTAACATCGTCCAGGACCGAGAGTTGAAATCTTTCCTTAGTAAAGGACCTAAATATTGTCTCCCGTCAATTATTAATTGGAATGAGTGTCGTAACATCATCCACGACTCACTCCGTACTTATTGCACGAAATGGATAAAATGGAAATGGATTCTTTTTTTGATTCAGTAATGAACATAGTTGATATTCGTATTAAACATTTTAAAGAACATTTACTCCTAACAACAACTACAATAGCTCTATTTCTCGTTTCAAACATAAGCTAAAAGAACTCGCTAAGGAATTTGTTTTTGTCCCGGCTGATAAGGCTGCCAATAATATCATTATTGTTTGACGTACATTTTACATTGAGGTTCTACAAAAGGAAATCACGAATTCACCAACATTCAAACTGACTCCATTTTCAGAAAATGACATCTGTAACAAACATAAACTTTTAGCTACCTCTTAACAAGCAGAACCAAATACAATGAAAGTTCCAAATATGTACTGGCTTCCGAAGCTGCACAAAACACCTTACAAATATAGATTTATTTCGTCTTCAATGCTATTGTTCCACTACTTAACTGTCTATTCTACTTACAAGTACACTTGGTACAATCAAAAACCTGGTAATAAATTGTTCAAATAAGGCCTTTGAAAGTAGTGGAATTAATTACTTTTTGGAGTGTCAAAAATTCGTTGGAAGTACTTGATAAATTGCATGCTTATATTGGTTCTGTTCAAAGTTTTGATTTTTCTACCCTATATACCACTTTGCCATTTGCCTCATAATCTCATTAAGAAAAAATTCAAATATCTAATTAAATGGGCATTTAAAAGGTCAGAATGCGAATATATATGTTCAAATTCGTTTAGGTCATTTTTTAATAACAACAAACAAAAGAACTATGTCAATTGGACCTGCTTTGGTACGATAACGGCACTTGAATTTTTACAAGAAAACATTTTTGTCCGCTATGGTGATTCCGTATATCGTCAAGTTATCGGAATTTGATTGGGGACTAACTGTGCACCACATATTGCGGACCTGTTTCTGTATTGTTATGAATTACAATTTATGACTCAAATCAGCAAAGACCCATCGAAACAACATCTGATACAAAAATTTAATTACACTTTTAGATATTTGGATGATATATTGGCGCTCAATAATGACGACTTCAGTACGTACACTAAAGAGATTTATCCTGCCGAACTGACTTTAAATAAAACTAATACTAACAATGAACACTGTCCTTTCCTGGATCTTGACATCTATATCTTTAACGGGAAACTTAATACCTAAATTTATGATAAAAGAGATGATTTTTCATTTCCTATTGTTAACTATCCATTTTTAGATGGTGACGTTCCCTTGTCATCATCTTATGGTGTTTATAAATCTCAACTTGTTCCATTCGCTCGTGTATGTAACAACGTATTTGATTTTAAAGAAAGAAATCTCTGTATTACTGAAAAATTATTACACCAGGGTTTTCGATATCACAAACTAGTCAAAACATTTACTAAATTGTATCATCGGTACAAGGACATCATTCGTAAATATAAATCAACATGCAGACATCTTATACGTTCAGGTATTTCACATCCAATCTTTTATGGTAATATTCTATACAAAGCACAAAAATGTCGTCATTCACCTCAAAAGCTAACCAAACCTTTAAACAAACTTATTCAGAAGGAATATAGTTACGATGCTGTTGTCAGGTCATTAAAGATGGCATATTTTGGAATTAATATTGATTCACTCATAGGGTCTTTGCATCGGAAATAAACACATTTATTCTAAAACCTGTTTTTGGCATGATACGGGTTATGTTCTTCTCATATATTTTATGATAGTATGATACTAAACCCCTAACAGGAGGGATTGTGCTTGATTTTCATATGATGAAGACATAATCTTTCAATCAGTTTAATTGGGGTCTGGAGCTGGCATGTCAGTAACTGGTAGTAGTCCTTTGTTAATTTATGTATCATTGTCATTTTGCTTAGTTTCTTCTGTTACCTATTCTGACATCGGACTCGGACTTTTTTTAAACTGAGTTTTACTGTGCGAATTGCTGTGTGTTTGTTTATTCTACATTGGCTAGAGGTATATGGGGAGGGTTGACATCTCATAAAACATGTTTAACCCCGCCGCATTTTTGCACCTGTCAAAAGTCAGGAGCCTCTGGCCTTTATAAGTCAGTTCATTTATAGTTTCGGAGTTTAGTGCGACGTCCATTTTCACTGAACTAGTGCACATTTTTGTTTAGGGGACAGCTGAAGCCCGCTTCCGGGTGCTGGATTTTCTCGCTGTGTTGAAGACCCATTGGTGGCCTTGTGCTGTTTTCTGCTCCTTGGTCGGGTTTTTGTCTCTTTGACATATTCCCCATTTCCATTCTCAATTTTATTTACATATGAAATGTCCTTATCCTCTCTTTTTCTTAGTTTGGAAAAATGATTAGAAATATATAAAAATAGAGAAATGTGGTATTATTGCAAATGAGACAACTATCCACCTGAGTTCAAACGAAGTGGATATAAGCAAGTATAGACCACAGTGCGACCTTCGACAATGAGAAAAACCCATACCGTATAGTCGGCTATGAAAAAGGCCCCGACATGAAAAATGTGAAACTATTCAAACGAGAAAACTAACGTTCTAATTTATAACAAAATAATTTACGGAAAACAAAAATGACAGATATGAACCATCGACAACCACTGAACTACAGGCTCCTGACTTGCGACAGGCACATAAAGAATGTGGTGGGGTTAAACTTGTTTGTGAGCAATCAACCCTTCCCTACCTTGGACAGTGGGGCAGCAGCACAACATAAGAACAAACTATAAAAATCATCTGCATTTGGCTTAGCTTAAACAATCGGTGCGAGGTAAAAATCAACTAACATAAAAACAATAGACAAAAAGCACCGATATAAAAATACTCGTAGTTACTGAAATCTAGTTCAAAGCTAATTACAACTACATGTAATAAATAAATCATGTTATCCCGACCTAAAATACCAATCAGGAAATATGTTCTTGTACGATGGCCTATACTTGCTTAAATCCACCTTATTTTGATTTTTTGGATAGATGTCTCAGTGGCAATCATACTATAACTCCTTATTGTATATTGCACTGTATGGCCCTGCAATTTAAAAGTTGTAGTACAATAATGGGGTCATTAATTATTGAGGACCATTTAGTGTGTGTAGGGGGACAGAAAATTGTTGTTTGGTCTTTTTTCGGTTTACGGTTTTCGATTGACATGACAATTTTTCTTCTTGTTTTATTTGTATTTATAAATGTGTGAGATCACCAAAAACCAAAGGTTTGGGCATTAAGAAATCCTTTCAAAACCGGAAGTGATATTTGGTGCTCCGGAATGGTAAGCATAACTATCCTATTTTGCACGTGACAGACGTCATATTTGATGAGAGTTAAATTTTCTCTTTAAGTGTATCGTATTTATCATGTTTATAAAATATCATTGTCTTGCGTAATCGTATTTGTGCAACATATCTTGACTCAGGCACTGAAAGAGTTGAAATTAAACAAGACTATTAGGTTAACCAAAAATCCTAAATCGAAGACTATGAAAAAGACAGCAAATTTAAAATTAATAACCATATATAGCAGTATATGTGCCTGTATAGTGAAAGAAATCCTACAAAGACATAGCACATGTGGCGTGTCATTTTTTAAACCATTTTGGAAATTTGGAAATGCTGAATGGTGCATATATATATAGTCCAAAATTAAGAATTTCAAAGATTTATATTTACATTTTACATGCGGGACTGCTTAAACATTAAGCCTTGAATGTATCTTATATAGATGACTTGATAAGGTCTGGTTTCTACACCAATGTTTCTAAATTGATAAAAATAACTAAAATTAAACAACAACTGACGAGGTTCCTGAGTAAACATGTGGTATAAGGGTTTTAAAAACTAGTATTGTTTCCCTTCACTATTAAGAGGGTTTGGATTGGGAAGTCTTTCCGTCTTTATTTTTAAATTTTTTTACCATTTTTGTCTATTTTTTGTTTATTTTGACTATTAATCTCTATTCCTTATATTTCAGCACCTCATTGTTCTCTATTTTTTGTCCCTATGAACTATTTTTCTCTATTCCTTAATTTTTTCACCTACATCTGCACGTTTTGCCCTTCTTCTCTAATTCTGTTAATCCCATTCAGACTCTCTTTAATGTGAATCGACACAAATTTAAAAAAAAAACACCTACGTTTTTTATGACTGTTGCCTCTGTTCCTCTGACAGTAATTTTGATAGGCACATGAAGAATTTGGCGGGTTTAAACATATTTGTGAGCATTCACCACCCCCCCCCCCCTTTTTTTTTTTACTGGTGTAACAATATACATAAATATTAGTTCTATCAGCTTTTTCCAATTTCAAGACATAAATACAAAAAACAGACATTTGCTTACCTTGCATTTTCTTGAAAATTTTTCTGACGGTTTTCAAACAGATTTTATTCTAGTTTTCGGTTACGGTGACGTAGATTTTGCTTTAACATCACAGAAAATAAAACAAAGGTATATTCTTGCCAAGTTTAACGACGATCAGAGAAAAAATATATAGGTCCTAAGCATAACATTTTCTTTCTTTTTTTTTCAATCGCAAAACATAGCGTTACTGCGCGAAAACAGGGTAACCGAGTATAATAATTTGGGGTATTTTAATTTTTGTTCTTAATTTTTTATATTTGCAAGCCTATTGTATATACTAAATTAAACATGAAATGACCAAACTTTTTTTTTTAGCTGGTACGTTTCACCTTCAACGCATTGTTTTCAATAACGATCTACGGAAAATAGAGATTGTGCCAACACCGTGCGCAGGCTCATACGAAAAACAGGTACCTCTATGTTATCAAAATGGGGAAGTATAAAGTCTTGAACGGACGACCCATTATTTGATAAAATCAATACCTCTGTTAAACGGACATTAGTTACGATTTAGACAAAAAATTAAAGTATGATTATTTTTTTTTTCAAACATAAACAAAGGCGGGATATTGGAATATTAATTAGTGATTTGCAGTCAGTTTGGTTCAATTTCGTAAAAATAAGGCCAAAAGCACTCGCTGATAATTCAACCCTATTTTGGTCCATTGCATACAATCTTTAAGTGGATATTGTTTGCGCATCAATGTGCTCAGCATGTTCAGTTATTTAAAAAAAATGAAAATTGAAACCAGGAGCAACCAGAAAAACTCATTTCGTTGACTGATACGGCTCACAAATAACATTAAAAAAATAACGAAACGATTGTTTACATATTTCTTTAACCTATGATATGAAATCAAACATATCTAGAAAAATCGTCATTATACTGTTCATGTACAATCGTAGGTCTATTTATATATATAGGTTTGTATCGGGTTACATGACCATCGGCGGTCTTCGGATGTCATCTCGAGGGTTAATTAGATGACATCTAGTCCTAAAATACGCACGAAATACTACTACTTTATTGCAAATTTATGCATTGTTTATTGCTTCCTTTGGAACTCTTATAATTCTGGTAAATATTTTTTGAATGTTGTACATCAATATATTTAAAGAGTTTGAGGCAATTCGATGGTAAAGTGAATGTTGTTTTTTAATATTATAGAATAATGCCTTTTGATAAGATCTTGGTGTTTGTCAATACGAGTAGGAACAAACAGCTTTTCGTGCGTACATTCATAGAGTGGACTGAAAAACGCTATTGAATCAGATTTTGAAAAAAATTTGTGATTTTATTTATTGAACTTTGACCAAGTTTGCATAATAATTGATTTCTGCCATTCTGTATCTGTATCCAATGAAGTTCTACCAATATAGCAACACCTCCTTTGTTATTATGTACATCAGTATGCCGACACACCTCCTTTGTTTTGTTTATCAAAAATATTCATTTACATCTTTCTTAAATAAAACAATAGGACGATTGTTCCTCAGCCGCGAAATACAAAATTTAAAAAACGGCATCATCACTCCCGAAAGATCGGACTATGAAATGCAGATATGAACTATTTCTAGATGAAAAAAAACGGCAATTACGAATGTATCTAATGTCACAGACTACCGTTAAAGATTTTTAAATCTGCAACAACAAAAATTATATATATTTTTAGTCCGGGTTTTAATGTTCGGTCCGTTTTTTTAACTTTCATTAGCAACTTTCCTGCCTGACAGACATGAAAATGCTAAATACTTTTTTATTACTGAAAGGATTGACTTTTAATTTGGAAAAAACCAAGATGATAACATTTCTGTAATAAATACAAGAAAAAATTTTAAAAAAGTATTTTTAAGAGTTAGAAAACTTGACCTGACCAGTTTTGACTGTTGTTGACTAATGTCCTGACCGACATGTAAATGCTAAATACTTTTTTTATTTTTAAAATGATTGACTGTCAAATTAACAAATAGGGTAATAATAAAAGGAGGGGTAAACAATACTCACAGTCAGCAACCTGTACTCATATTTCCCCTATCTTTTCATTTAACGATATTTTATTTGCTTTGGATGTTGTGTTTTATGGATAGGATAGATATAATTTTAATGATAATATACGGTAAGACCTTATAACGCTTATGCTTGTGCTTGTGCATTAAGTTTGGTAAAGTTGATGGTGGTCAGGTAAAATTGTTAAAAAAAACTTGAGAGTTTGACATGGTTTCAAATAAAAGTTAATCATACCCATAATAAAAATGTATTTAGCATTTTATATTGGTCAGGACATTAGTCACGGCAAAGTCGATGTTGGTCAGATCAAGTTTTAAACCTTATATTTTTTACAATTTTTCAATAATAATTAAATGAATGTTATTAACTTGCTTGATTACAAATTTGAAGTCAATCATTTTAAAAATAAAAAAGTATTTAGCATTTTCATATCTGTCAGGACAATCGTCAGGACAATGTCGAAGTTGGTCAAGTCAAGTTTTCTAACTCTTACAAATATATTTTTTATTCTTTTTTCTTATATTTATTTCAGAAAAGTTGTCATCTTGCTTGGTTCCAAATTTAAAGTAAATCCTTTCAATAACAAAAAAGTATTTAGCAGTTTCATATCGGTCAGGACTTTGTCAGGACATTGTCAGGAAATGTATCTTATATAGATGACTTGATAAGGTCTGGTTTCTACACCAATGTTTCTAAATTGATAAGAATAACTAAAATTAAACAGCAACTGACGAGGTTCCTGAGTAAACATGTGGTATAAGGGTTTTAAAAACTAGTATTGTTTCCCTTCACTATTAAGAGGGTTTGGATTGGGAAGTCTTTACGTCTGTATTTTTAAAATTTTTTACCATTTTTGTCTATTTTTTGTTTATTTTGACTATTAATCTCTATTCCTTATATTTCAGCACCTCATTGTTCTCTATTCTTTGTCCCTTTGAATTATTTTTCTCTATTCTTTATTTTTTTCACCTACATCTGCACGTTTTGCCCTTCTTCTCTATTCTGTTAATCCCATTCAGACCCTCTTTAATGTGAATCGACACAAATTAAAAAAAAAAAAAAAACACCTACGTTTTTTATGACTGTTGCCTCTGTTCCTCTGACAGTAATTTTGATAGGCACATGAAGAATTTGGCGGGTTTAAACATATTTGTGAGCATTCACCACCCCCTTTTTTACTGGTGTAACAATATACATAAATATTAGTACTATCAGCTTTTCCAATTTCAAGACATAAATACAAAAACAGACATTTGCTTACCTTGCATTTTCTTGAAAATTTTTCTGACGGTTTTCAAACAGATTTTATTCTAGTTTTCGGTTACGGTAACGTAGATTTTGCTTTAACATCACAGAAAATAAAACAAAGTTATATTCTTGCCAAGTTTAACGACGATCAGAGAAAAATAGATAGGTCCTAAGCATAACATTTTCTTTCTTTTTTCAATCGCAAAACATAGCGTTACCGCGCGAAAACAGGGTAACCGAGTATAATAATTTGGGGTATTTTAATTTTTGTTCTTAATTTTTATATTTGCAAGCCTATTGTATATACTAAATTAAACATGAAATGACCAAACTTTTTTAGCTGGTTCGTTTCATCTTCAACGTATTGTTTTCAATAACGATCTACGGAAAAATAGAGATTGTACCAACACCGTGCGCAGGCTCATACGAAAACAGGTACCTCTATGTTATCAAAATGGGGAAGTATAAAGTCTTGAACGGACGACCCATTATTTGATAAAATCAATACCTCTGTTAAACGGACATTAGTTACGATTTAGACAAAAATTAAAGTATGATTATTTTTTTTTTCAAACATAAACAAAGGCGGGATATTGGAATATTAATTAGTGATTTGCAGTCAGTTTGGTTCAATTTCGTAAAAATAAGGCCAAAAGCACTCGCTGATAATTCAACCCTATTTTGGTCCATTGCATACAATCTTTAAGTGGATATTGTTTGCGCATCAATGTGCTCAGCATGTTCAGTTATTTAAAAAAAATGAAAATTGAAACCAGGAGCAACCAGAAAAACTCATTTCGTTGACTGATACGGCTCACAAATAACATTATAAAATAACGAAACGATTGTTTACATATTTCTTTAACCTATGACATGAAATCAAACATATCTAGAAAAATCGTCATTATACATTAGTGTAACCCACTTTCCTGACATCAAATCTTCATTTCTTTCCCATTCCCTTAGCGTCTCCTAACAAATGGTCTGCAAAAAATGATTTAAAATCTAAAGAAATCATAGTAAAGTCACTAGAGTCGGATTTATCATCTGTTTTGTAGAATGGCACGGTTTCCAATTTTGTAGGAGATACCTTTTGTATAAACTATATGATAACTTAATGTAAATGAAATCGTATTTGAGATGGTACATCGCCTCGAGTGCGGTTGATTCGACAAACGGTCGGGTCAAACTAAAGACTTAAGAAAATTAATAACTGCTGTTTCTACGCTAAGTAAGGAGTAAGTGCACGCAATGAACGAAAGAGTCAGGTGACTGAGAAAGGTGTCATGTCTTCCTGTAGACTATGACAGTCTATGTCTTCTACTTCTACTTCTGCTAAACTTGTGACCGCCGTCATTAGGTTGACTATCCTGTCACTGTTTGGTGTGCGCTTGCATACTTAACAAGTCCAAAAATAGTTTTAACAGAAATGAAAAATTTGTGCTGTATATAACATTTATACATGGTGCAAATAAAAACATGGGACTTGAAATCTAATGTGTACATGTATGCAGTAGTCTCTTGAACGAGTTAAGACTTTCTGCAGCAGTCACCAAGGTGATTGGCAGAACTACAAATTTATTGGGATTGAACTGCATGATCCATTTTTCTTCCCACGTGGCTAGCTTGTTGATGTCTTCTTGTAGACTGTTGATTTCTGAATAGCATGAATAGACAGTGAGGTACAAGTATGCAATGGTGTCATCTGCAAATAGCATCACTGTTGATAAATTGTTGTCTGACATGTCATTTATGTAGAAAAGAAAGAGGCTTGGTCCCAGTACTGATCCCTACAGGACTCCGGACTTTACATTTATGATGTCAGACTTCTCCTCTTCTACTACAATGCGCTTTGTTCTATCAGAAGGAAAGCCTATTATCCAAGCATTTGTTTTTCCTTTGATTCCATAATGATCAAGTTTATGGATTAAGAGACTGTGGCTTACTTTATCGAATGCTTTCGACAAAACCATGATGAGGCAGTCTGTTTGTTGTCCATTGTCAAGGTTCCTCGTGATGTCGTTGATGAACTCCACTAGTTGTGTCTTGCATGACAATTTTTTTCTAAACCCATGCTGCATTTTGTAGAGGATGTTATTCTTATCTTCATGATTCATTATGTGGCTGGTGACTATATGCTCCATGATTTTGCAGCAGATGCAGGTAATAGATACAAGTCTATAATTGATAGCTTCAAATCATTTGTCGTTCTTAAAAACTTGGCATACATTTGATGTTTTCCATATCGTTGGTACTATTTCAGTTTCATATGATCTTCGATATATCATTGTTAAGATTGGTGCTACTTGTAATGCCATCTCTTTTAGTACTCTAGGTGTTAAGTTGTTTATGCCTGCTGCTTTATGTGGGTTTAGTGCTACTAGTAGCTTTTGATTCCATTTTCTGTGATGATTATGTCTGTTGCTGTTTCAAAGTTCCTAGTCATTTTGCATCTCTGTTTGTATTGGGAGCTGGTAAATTCATCTTTACTGAAAAACGCATCTTTGAACTGCTGATTTAATATATTGGCTTTCAAATGAATCTTTGTGAAGTAGGCCATCTGATTTCAGTGGTGGTATGTTATTTCCATCTGATTTTTTGTGTTTTATATATGACCAGAAGTGTTTCATACAATTTGGTTTTTCATTGCTTTCACTGTTTGGTGTGACTATGTCTTCTATATATCTCAGTATGCCTTGCATATTTGTTTCTGTGCTTCACGTTTGATTTCTTTTGTACTTTGAGTTGTCATTTGCATTATTTGATTTCTTCTTCCTTTGTATGCTCCATCTTTATTCCTAATAAGTCGACGGATATCTGTGGTAATCCATGGGCAACCATTTTTAGTGTGAGCTGTTTTGTATGGAATATTTCTTTTTAAGCTGTCTTCAGTTGTTTTACGGAAGAGTTCCCAAATGACTTCTACACTAGCATTTTCCTTAAATAATAATGCAATCTTAGCTTGTACAATTTTAAGGTCTTTTTCTACATTTTCCCATTTTGTTTTCTTGTAGAGTAGGATCTCTCTTGGTTTTTGGTGGATCTCTGCTGGTATCTTATTGACCTCTGTATATGCAGTGTCATGATCAGATATTCCTGGTATAATCTCAGTTCTCCTAAAACTTTCTGGGTAGTTTGTAAGTATAAGGTCTAAGATGTTTGTTCCTCTTGTTTGGTTCTTCAACTAGTCGTGCTAAGCCATGATCGTCTAGTATATCGGTGAATTTATGGTTAATATTCACATGTTGGGTGTTCGGCGTCGGCTGTTTTGTTTTCCAGTCCCAGCCAGGTAAGTTGAAATCTCCTGCTGCTATAATAAATGAGTTTTTTATACTGGTAGCTCTGTCTTTGCTGCGTACCCTTCCTCATTAGATGTTTTAGGATTGTAATATGATGTTAGATAGATTGCTTTGTGACCAACAAGTTCCAGTTTACACCATACTATTTCTCAATCATTGTGTAATTCTGGTATGGGTGAACTGATGAGGTTATCCAGCACTGCAATAAGAATGCCTCCACCATTCAAATTTCTGTCATTTCTGAAGATGTTATAACCTGGAGGAAAAATTTGGCTATCTTTGATGCTGGAGTCCAGCCAAGTTGCTGTTCCAAAGATGATATCAGGTTTTGTACTGTCTAGCAGGTTGTGCAATTGGCCTTGTTTGGTTTTGATTGATTGAAAGTTGACATTAAGCATCCGTAAGGTGTTTTGTTCTTTTGATTTATGCTTTTTGGAGTTATCTGGTGTTGATGAATGCACTGGTTTTAAATTTCTAGATGGAACGGGGCTATCAAATGTCGTATCTGAGAGTACAATGAAGTGGTTTGACGTACTGAAGACAAGTGAGAAACAGAATGTAGAATAATTTGGGCATCCGCACATAATACAATCCCAGGCAATAGCAGAATCACTGACATGTGCTAGGTAGTATTTTTATCTAACGACTGACAATGGGCATGCTACCACTGGTTACAGGTGTTGCAGACTATCCTTAGGTCATCCCAATTTACAGGGTTGTCACATGTCCCACATGGGTATAAAGTGGTGTTTGTTGTTGAGCCACTGGGACCAGGGTTCAGTTCAATGTCATTTGAGACTGACAGTAGAATCATGGACAGATATAATAGCAGACTTCCTTTGTATCTTGTTTGATTTATAACAATTTTGTTTTTTACCATTTTTAAAAGTTTTTGTAATGTCGGTGAAACGCATTTAAGCTTATGTTATGTCCTTGTTTGTATACTATGCCGACTCTAAATAAAGCTTATTTATTATAGTTGACTATTACCATGTGAACTTGCACTTGTTGCATGTTTAAAATTGACTAAGGGTGTTGGATTAGTTCACAGCAGTGTATATATATTCATATCATGGTACAGCGATTTCCAGAGAACTCCAAAAAAACTAAATGTGAACCAGAGAACCTATAGATATTATTTGTAAACTTTGCTGAATATGGAGTAATACTGCACTTATAGATAATTAAGGGCATACGATACAGTTACAGGGGAGGTAATGATGTTGCTAACATAAAATGTTATTTTTCATGCATCAAACCGCGACATATCGGGAAAAGATGCATTTTTTGAGTGATTTTAATCATTAGCTTGAAAACGAGTTCATGGACCCATCTTTTTTTAAAATGACAATGGACTTGATACTGTATGAAGATTATTTATTCCAATTTTTTTGAAAGAAATCACAATGATCACAGATGATTTTTTTTTTTTTTTTTTTTAAATTGGATAAATATACAGCAAAAAATTTCTGTTTTTTTTAAATCATGAAAATTTATTGAAAATGAATATTTCCAAAGTTTTTATACTTTTGTAAGGAAGATATTCCAAATCTTTAAACAACAATCTGCTTGTGTTTATCTTTTGAAACAAAAAAGTTAAGTATTTCTGTCCAAAGGATAGAAATGTTGAAGAAACCAAAATTTTAAGTAAATGTCTAAAATTTTGAGTGCATTTATCTCTAAATTTAGCACATGAAGGTATATTTTTTATAACATATTTGAATTGACTAAGTGGAAAATAGCTTGTATGCAAATTTTTCGTAAAAAAAATTACCGTGGGATCAAAACTGTATCGTATGCCCTTAAGTCTATAATTTTAAGATATGTCATTTGTACCTTGCCTTGTGCAGGGTAACTTTGTAGTTTTTAAATTCAATAATCATTTTATAGTTTGAAATTGCTGCCTCGGTGGTCTAGTGGTAGCGTGTTCGCCTCAAGTGCGGGAGGTTGTTGGTTTTATACCCTGGCCAAGTCAAACCAAAGACTTTATTATTGGTATTTATTGCTTTTCCGCTAAGCACGTGGCATTAAGGAGCAAGAGCAAAGACTGGTCAGCTCAGAGTTAGAATAATATGTCTGGGTAAGGTGACATGTCTTCCTGCAGACTGTTACCTTGTGAACTAGCACATTAAAAATCCGGCTCAACGTGTGGTCTAGTACAAAGCAGGGCTAAATTTCATATTCCATTAACATGTTCTCGTCCTGAATATGCATATTAATTTGCTGCTGGATGTTAAGCAGCCGTCCATCATCATCATCATCATCATAGTTTGAAATTTAAAACGTAAGATAACAGTTATTAACCTTTTTGAATAATTACATCTGCCATATATTGTTATACCAGGAACTTGTTAAAGAAGGAACTTGCATACAAGACACACAAATCTGAAGTTAAATTGTACTTTATTAAGTAGAAATGACAAATATCTCAAATTTATAGTCTTAATTATCAATAAAAGCAGTATTACACCTTATAAAATCTAGTTTTGGGGTAATATTTGTCTGTTCTCAGGGTCACATTCAGCAGTCAGGGGACTTACTTAAATGAGTGATTTCCTAATCACTGATTCAAGTAACATTATGTCCATAAAGGTTGGAAGTAAGAGTTGTCTTTCTTTAATAATCACCTATTTAAGTAGTACAAATTAATCACTAGACTAAGTGATTTAATTTTAATGTAGCTTTAAATATAGAATACTAATGATCCAGGGACTAATTATGTTGCCAAAATTATCAGAACCAACATCTGTGTTGATAGGATGACCTGGTCATGTCAGGTGATGACCTTGTACTAAATCTAGGATAATGAAATAAAAATCACTTGTTTAAGTATCATACCTCAATTTCCTTCCAAAAAATCACTTCTTCAAGTATCATTATTTTAATAACCCCCACTAATTTCAACACCCCCCCAACAGTGAAATTTTGATCGCGAACAGTATAATTTTATTACATACATGACATAATCTATAAGATGAAACCTTGAATTTTACAGGAAAAGTACTCCCACTGCTGGGAAAAGCTGTTAAGAAAGTATCAGTTCATTATGTAAAGCCATTTTTATAGCATTTTTTCAACTAAAATAGAATTTGCAGCTAAATAATTGCATCAAAGGCATAAACCTTGCTGCTTAAAAGAAGCAAAAAGTTCATTTTTTTCAATTTTACTAATGAAAAGATATTATCTAAACCTATGTGTTTAAAATTTTTGTAAAACTACAAAATCAAAATTTGTGACAAAACTTCGAAGTTGCTACTTAAATAAGTGATTTAAAAATCACTTATTTCAATAAGTCCCCTGACTGTTCAGTTTTTTGGAGTTCTTGGGATATCTTTTACCTTGTAGTAGTCTAACTACTGTATCACTAGCCTGTCAACACTGAGAATTAAAAGGTTAAAAGTTGTACATTTAAGGTTTTTTAAAGATTAAATGGGTGAAATCCTGTCTGAAGTTGTATATATAGTTCATATATATGTGCATTTGCTGATATTTGATGTATCCTCTAGATTATATGCCAATATCCATGTAGTCAAACATACATGGGGATATTTCCATGTCTTGATTTGGACAACTGTTGTTATATTTCGTTTAAATGAAAAGTCATCATATGGTAAACGAGTTTAAGTTCATGGATAAAGCCATCCACGAAAACCATGAAAATTGGTACATATACAAAACAGTACAACATGAGATCAGTAGAGCTTTTAAAACTAATATAGACACTACAATAAACACAATTACATACAGAAACCATATCATGCACAAAAAATAGATGAACATATTATACATTTTAAATATACATATGTCCATAGATACATGTCAAACAAGTCATTTCATTCATTTTAAATAGATTCCTCTAATCACAGTTATGTTTTTAGAATTATTGCACACTTGACTGTCTGTCCATAGATACATGTCAAACAAGTCATTTCATTCATTTTAAATAGATTCCTCTAATCACAGTTATGTTTTTAGAATTATTGCACACTTGACTGTCTAGAGTGTTTGTGGTACATTGTAGGTTGTGCAATGTTCAAAAGCTCTTGATTTGATTGTTCTCCTAGAACTTTCTTTGGTGACAAATTGATCAGGAGGCAGTGCTTTTCACTATTTTACCTTAAAACTAATGAACTTTATTTTTACTGTGTACTTTCATCTTCTTGCTTGTTTGATTGTACAGATTGTTTGAGGATTTTTTCCCATTTTCCAGACTTGGGAACTAAGTAATTTTCCAGTAAAAGTTTTTGTAATCAAGTCCAGCTTTCAACCAACATGATCCAGATCCTTGAAACTTCACAGAAAGTTTGTATTCTATTAAAACTTTTTGTCTCACCTGAGACAAAAGTTACAGAATGTAAGACATACTGACATAGGGATACTAATCTGGTGATTCATCGGTCAATGTTAAGTTTTTGTTGTTTGATCTCTCTGATTTTCAGATAATATAAACAATAGGACAACTACATTTGATGTATGGAATGTTTGGAAGGTAAACGTGTGTCTGACAGGTTTCATCTCACCTCATTTGCATGGTTCATTGGTCAATGTTAAGGTTTTGTGTTTTGGTCTGTTTCTCATATACCGGTACTATAAGCAATAAGTCAGCTATATTTGGCAAATGGAATGATTGCAAGGTGTACATGTCCCTCTGGAAGAGTTTATCTGATCTTGACCTCATTTTCTGTGTTCATTGGTCAATGTTAAGTTTTCATGGTAGGTCTGTTTCTCAGGTGCTTTATGCAATATGTCAGCTATATTTATCTTTTTTCATTCTGGATATTAAAATTATATTGACCATGTTGATTGTTTGCACAAATTCAACAAATGTGTATTTTCAGTTTCAGTAATTGTAAAGCTGCTACAGCATATTTGACCTATTTCAGATTTGTCATGTTTATGATTTAACCTAATCAGAAAATGGGAACAGCATTGAAGCTAGGCCATGTGTGTCAGTATGCTAGATGTACAGGGAGACGATTGCTGAGCTCTACTCAAGGGACAACTGCCTTACCCTATGATGTAATAGTTGTTGGTGGAGGCCATGCAGGAACAGAGGCAGCTTGTGCAGCAGCCAGAATGGGAGTGCAGACTTTATTAGTTACACACAAGTTTGAAACCATAGGTAAACTATTATGTCATTAGATACAATGGCTGACTGCTGCATAGAATGCTTATTATATGTACTGTAAACAAACTAATTTTCATGAATAAGTCAAACTGGGTCTTCCCTTATATACTTGTCTGTTTAAAAATAGAAATACTCCCAAAAGCAACCATTTACAAGTTAATTTAGGGACACAAACTTGTTTTATCAAATGAAAAAAATTCCAGTTATCTTTCTGAATTTAATGCAAGAAAAAGATTTTTTGTTCACCACGATACCTGAGAATATGATTTGAAATTATTCATATAACTCTTCCAGTCTTTCCATCAGTGACAACTTGATCAGGGGGCTGTGCTTTTTATACGACAGCAAAAAAATTTTGCCGTCGTATATTGGTATGACGTTGGCGTCGTCGTCGTTGTAGTCCGAAGACACATTGGTTTTCGCACTCTAACTTTAGTTTAAGTAAATGGATCTCTATGAAATTTTACCATAAGGTTCAATACCACAAAAGGAAGGTTGGGATTGATTTTGGAGGTTATGGTACCAACAGTTAAGGAATTAGGGGCCAAAAAGGGGCCAAAAAAAGCATTTTTGTAACTTCCAGACAATAACTTGTGTGTAAGTGTATGGATCTCTCTGACATTGTACCACAAGGTTCCATATCACAAAGGGAAGGCTGGAATTGATTTTGGGGGTAATTGCCTCAAACTTTTAGGAATTAGGGGCCAAAAGGGGCAAAAACAAGCATTTTCTAGTTTCATGACAATAACTGTGTGTAAGTGTTTGGATATTTCTGAAATTGTACTACAAGGTTCCATATCACAAAGGAAAGCTAGAATTGAGTTTGGGGTAATTGCCGAAACGTTTAGGAATTGGGGCCAAAAGGGCCAAAAACACATTTTCTAGTTTCCAGACAATAACTTGTGTTCAAGTGTATGGATCTCTGAAATTGTACTGCAAGGCACCATACCACAAAGGAAGGCTGGGATTGATGATGGGGTAATTGCCTCAATATTTTAGGAATTAGGGGTCAAAAGGGGCAAAAACAAGCATTTTCTAGTTTCAGGACAATAACTTGTGTGTAAGTGTATGGATCTTTCTGAAATTGTACTACAAGGTTCCATATCACAAAGGAAAGCTGGGTTTGAGTTTGGGGGTAATTGCCCTAAATGTTTAGGAATTTGGGGCCAAAAAGGGGCCAAAAATAAGCATTTTTCTAGTTTCCAGACAATAACTTGTGTTCAAGTGTATGGATCTCTCTGAAATTGTACTGCAAGGTATCATACCACAAAGGGAAGGCTGGGATTGAGTTTGGGGTGATGAATCATAAGGGTTTCAAAAATTTGGAGGGGGATTTTTTTTTTTCCTTTTTTTTCTTTTAAAATTTTCCATTTTAAGTTTGTTATTTCTGATTTATATTTTAAGTTTGTTATTTCTGATTTATATTTAAAAGCAAATAATAATGATATGGTAGGAGATACACCAAACAGGGTGTAAATTATTATATAATAAGTATTGTGCAATAGCAAGAAATTTTCAATTGCACAGTATTGCACAATAGCAAGAAATCTTCAATTGCACAGTATTGCGCAATAGCAAGAAATCTTCAATTGCACAGTATTGCAATAGCAAGAAATTGTCAATTGTACAGTATTAGCATAATAGCAAGAAATAATCAATTGCACAGTATTGTGCAAAAGAAGATATCTTCATATTAAATTGCTTATTTCTAGCAAGACCATTTTCAATGGGGTTTTATTCTTGAATTCTTGGGGTTCTTTAATATGCTGAATCTAACCGTGTATTAAGTTCATATTGTGCAAAGTTTTTGATTTTCAATGGGGTTTTATTTTCTTGAATTCTTGGGGTTCTTTAATATGCCGAATCTAACCGTGTATTAAGTTTTGGATTTTGGGCCCCAATTTAAATTGGTCCACATTGAGGTCCAAAGGGTCCAAAATTAAACTTTGTTTGATTTCATCAAAAATTGAATTATTGGGGTTCTTTGATATGCGAATCTAACGTGTATTTAGATTCTTAATTTTTAGTTCCGTTTTCAAATTGGTCTACATTAAGGTCCAAAGGGTCCAAAATTAAACTTAATTTGATTTTAACAAAATTGAATTCTTAGGGTTCTTTGATATGCTGAATCTAAACATGTATTTAGATTTTTGATTATGGGCCCAGTTTTCAAGTTGGTTCAAATCGGGTCCAAAATTAAACTTAGTTTGATTTTAACAAAAATTGAATTCTTAGGGTTCTTTGATATCCTGAATCTAAACATGTATTTAGATTTTTGTTTATGGGCCCAGTTTTCAAGTTGGTCCAAATCGGGGTCCAAAATTAAACTTTGTTTGATTTCAACAAAATTGAATATATGGGGTTCTTTGATATGCTGAATCTAACCATGTATTTAGATTTTTGATTTTTGGGCCCCGTTATCAACTTTGTCCACATTGAGGTAAAAGGGTCCAAA
The DNA here is from genome assembly GCA_017311375.1 of Mytilus coruscus. Lineage (NCBI taxonomy): Eukaryota > Metazoa > Mollusca > Bivalvia > Mytilida > Mytilidae > Mytilus > Mytilus coruscus. Next base: position 7,898,005 of record CM029598.1, read on the forward strand.
ATTAAACTTTGTTTGATTTCATCAAAATTGAATTCTTGGGGTTCTTTGATATGCTGAATCTAACCATGTATTTAGATTTTGGATATTGGACCATAATAGGTGAATGTCAAATGTAAAATTTTCAAGTTCTTAGACCACATTCATTCTGTGTCAGAAACCTATGCTGTGTCAACTATTTAACCTTAAAATTTATGACCTTATTTTTAAATGTGTACTTTTATCTTCTTGCTTGTTTGAGAAATGTTTTCGCAGTGATTTCCATCACTTTGATTGTCAGAAGTACCTTAGAAGAAGTACACTTTCTTCTGAGAATATCATGAGCTGAAAGGGGTGGTTTCTGTATAAAAAGTATAAGGGCTGTATTCCTCCATAGCAACATTTTTTTTCTACAGCAATAGTTAACTTGCATGAAATTACTCAACTTGAGATTGAAGGCCAGGGTTTTTTAATTTTTGGTTTACTGATTTTATATATGAAAAAGTCGGTCGGTCAGTTGAAAAAAAAGAAGAAAAAAAATATCTTACAAGACACATAAATATATATAAAATAAATATGTATTTCAGCTTACTAACAATATATTTGGTATTCTATTTGGTCATAATTTCTAAAATTTTAGTTCCAAATATTATTGCTCAGGTGTTTTAAACATACAGTGCATGCCATTGTCATATAATTTTGTCCACAGGCAAACAGGAAAATAAATGGTAATTTCATGAACAAGAAAAAACAAAAAGAACAAAAGCTACACTTTGCTATTTATCAACTTCCAGGAAACATACTGAGAAATTTAAATGAGCTTCAAGCATAAAAACATGTGAAATAAAAATTGCAAACCAATCACACAAAAATAACACTTTACCATCCGTGTCAAAAACGAAGTAGACTTGTCCATATAGAAAGACAAGGATATCGGTTTCATCCTTTGTCATGCAATCCCGTTTTTAATATCCAAATGGAAGAACATTATTTTCAATCTATGAAACAAGAAAATTCAAAATTGTTTGTGAATATCTTTTTCTTTTCACTTGATGTCTTTCACGTTTGGATGGGTCCATTTCATCTGTGAGATGAAAAATATTACCGAATTATGACAAAAAAAGAAAACAAACTTATGTAATGGGTTTTTAAACACTGGTTTGGTTCCGCAAAATTATATGCAAAAACAACTATTCAACATCTGTTATGATTGTCTATTTTTAGAAATGCAAACTATGGATTATTTTTAGAACACAATGTGAAATCATTTCTGTTAATTTTTAATGCATTTAATTTCATGAAAATGCTGCTAAGCTGATATTTTATTTGTATTTCAGGGATTATGTATTTTTTAGGGTCAGCTGGAATAAAAAAGCATGAAATGTCAATTTAAATTTTTTCTGAGAATCTGAAAAATATGGTTGGCGGTTCCGTAAACCAACAAATAAAAAACTCTGGCCTAACCAAACATAAAAAGAAAATTGACATCATTGACTCCAAGAAGTTCATGTACATAGAATTTGGAAATATCACTTATTTTAAAGCCATTATTATGCAATGTTAGAAGAACCAAAAATATACCCTTTGTCAAAACACAAAAATCTGATTACAAAAAGAAATGATAGAACAAATAATATGTGCAATTGCATCACATTTTAATAGTATTTTAGTAAAGTATACTAATACATATCGATATGAATAATTTGAGGACAAAGTAGAGAACCATATTTATTCGATTGTTTTATTAAATGTATTATTCAGGTGAAATGTCTTGTAACCCATCATTTGGAGGAATAGGTAAAGGTCATCTGATGAAGGAAATAGATGCCTTAGATGGAGTGTGTGCCAGGATCTGTGGTATGTATATGTATATCAGAGTTCTTCTTAGAGTCTGGAAAAGCCAAATCATAAAGTTTTACAAAATATGAATTGAACAGAACCAACAAAAGGAAGTCAGACATTTCAGCATTTGTTGTCTTGATTTAGTGGTAGAAATATGATGCAAAACATAGGAGAGGATTGGGTGTATTAAGCTAAGGCTAATTAAACAAATTTAACACTAAATTGTTAACTTTGATTATAAAGTTTTCATTTTATTTAAGTATTTACATTAACATACAGTGTGAATAATAAAAAAAATACCAAATAGTTCAATTTAGACTTAATACATTTTTCAATTGTTTAAAGCAAAATCGTATGGTATCATATTAACAGAAGAGGAAACACTCCTAAACAAAGAATATATATTGTCCTGATCATCATGATAATGTGTGTAATATTTGCCACTGGATGCTAAGCAAGCAACAATCAGAATATGAATCATTTGATATTGCAATGACTTTAAAGATAAGTGTTCAAGGAACAAACAATAGAAGATAAATTATCAAGTTGAGCAAAAACTGAAATTTATATACATCATAATACATAATGGTAATTTGAAAATTATGTGATACTTTTATTAAAGCAGAAAATTGCTTGGTTCAACTTACATTATTCAGAACTTGCTTTTAATGTCAGAGTATTCTTATTTAAAATTGTTTTGAAAATGGCATCTTTAAAGTACAAATACAGTATATTACATGAATTATATTAGTGTCTGAGTTTTTCACCACCATGGATCACTAATCATAGTAAATGATAGGTCTAGTATTTTTTATGAAAAAGGCAAATTTTGCTGCAGGAATTCAATTTAAATGGAGAAATTTATGGTATGTTGTCTTACGATGACAGCTTTTTTTTTTACAAATACAGAACAAATTTTTATTTTTTATTTTTCTATATAAGGGGAGATAACTCTGACAGTGTATTTATTTTTAAAAGAATGCAAAGCAAATTTAATATCAGTTTTTGTCTCGCCTTGACGAAGTCAAAAAGCGAGACTTAGGTATGCTGTTTCCGGCGGCGGCGGTGGCGGCGGCGGCGACGGCGACGGCGGCGTCAACAATGTATTAGTTTGTGATTAGGTCTAGTTCATAGTGAACCACTAGTGGTAGGTCAATGATATTTGGTATGCAGTTGTACTAGCATTGGCACATCTCATTACCATGGAGATTATTTGGCCCTGCCCCCTCAGTCAAGGTCTATTGACTTTGAAACTTTCCATAGTTTACATGTATTAGTTTTTGATTAGGTCAATTTATGGGGAACCACTAGTGGTAGGTCAGTGATATTTGGTATGCAGATGTATAAGCATTGGCATATCTCATTTCCATGGAAATTATTTGGCTCCGCCCCCTTAGTCATGGTCTATAGACTTTGAAAATTTTGCTAAGTTAACATGTATTAGTTTGTGATTAGGTCAGTTCAAGGGGAACCATTAGTGGAAGGCCAATGTTAATTGGTGTTAAGTTGTATAAGCATTAGCACATCTCATTTCCATGGAGGATATTTGGCCCCGCCCTCTCAGTCATGTTCTATTGACTTTGAAACTTTTGCTTAGTTTACATGTACTAGTTTGTGATTAGATCAGTTTAAGATGAACTGCTAATGTTAAGTCAATGATATTTGGTATGCAAATGTATCGGCATTTGCAAGTATTGTTTCCATGGAGATTATATAGCCCCACCCTGATCATGGTTCATTGACTTTGAAACTTTTACATAGTTTACAAGTTAATGTTTGTGTTTAGGTTTGTTTAAAGGGAACGACTTATAATAAGTCAATGGTATTTGGTATGCAGTTGTATTAGCATTGGCACATCTCATTCCATGGAGATTGTTTAGCCATGTACCTTCAGTCATGGTTCATCGACTTTGAATATTTGCATAACTTACATGTTAAAGTATTGCTGTTTTAATTTCAACATTTGCATTATCAAAATTACAAGAAGGCGAGACATATCTCTGTGACAACAGTTTATGTTATATATATGAAATGAAAACAAGCACTGTAATTTCCATTATATAGCCCTGTTTAAATCTGGACATTCACTTTTATATACCAGAGATTCACCATGATAGAAGTCAAAGATGTCTGTAATATAAGCAATATCTACAACTTTTTTTTTTAGATAAATCAGGAATACAGTACAGAATACTGAACAAAAAGAAGGGACCTGCTGTGTGGGTAAGATAAGCTGTCATGACAGGCATATGGTCAGGTCTCAATAATACATCAAGAGGAAAATAATTTTACTGATTTCCAGATTATTTATTTCAGATTTCTGGAAAAGTGTATTGAAATTTTGTGTTTCAAACAACCACATTGATTTGGCATTCTGTTAACACCTTTATTCTTTACTCAAAATTTGGATTTTGTCCCACAGTTAGCTAGGTAAAATGTTTGAAATAAAATTTTGGTTTCGACAGAAAACATGATTTTACATATCAAAAGGATTGTTTTGAATTGATGAAAAGATGCATAACCTTGTGTGTAATAACTCCTGTTTCTTCAAATAGAATTCTAAAACTGTCTGCCATATGTTTTAAGGGACCTAGAGCACAGATAGATAGAATGCTATACAAGAAACATATACAAGAAGAGGTGAAGACTACAGCAAACCTTGCTATAGAAGTGTCGCCAGTGGAAGATCTCATTTTGAAAACAGCTACACATCCTAGTCATGATCTAATGAAACAGGAATGTTGTGGTGTAAAACTTGGTAATGATATTGACAATTTTGTAGTTATGAATCCATTGCAGTGTAATGTATGTCTCAGCAAGACAGCAGCCTAACTACAACAAAAAACATATGACATCTTGAGGTCAACATACAGTCTTTAACAAATGACAATAGTCTTTGATTGACAGCTTACAGTGAAATAAGATTTGTCCTTCTTAAGATTGATATTTGCTGTAAGAAACTGTCCATAGTTTGTGGTTTTAGCTCTAGACAGTCTCACATGGGTAAGGCTCTATTCATGTGTAGTTGTCTGCTTGAAGCCAGAATTTTATCTACAATTATTAAATTTTATTTTAACCATAATTAGTAGGATATGTGAAGTTTTAGGAGAGATAATTGTACTATTTTTGCTGTTATTCGTCTGCATTTTCTCTGAAAATAAATTCTTTTCTGATATAGGATAATATTTTGAACTCATCTGTGAGCCTATAAATGTTATTTATGGAAAGTAATCTTTTTTTTGCTGAATCAGGGAAATTAGATAGTGATACTTTTAACATAGACTTAAGTAATATTTATCATGCAATGTATATTTATTCCCTACCTCAAATGAGTATAATGATATAAAGGTTTCCTGTCCTTTATCTGTTTATATAAAAATAAGAATATGTGGTATGATTGCCAATGAGACAACTCTCCACTAAGGACCTAATGACGTAGAAGTAAGTTTGTTTGTTCATCATACTGTTGGTTTTGAGATGAAAAAGTACTACTTGACCAGATTATTTGAAATTTCAACACATTGTCATGGACCATATAATGCAGATTCAGTTTTAACATTTTTATTTTATATGCCTCACCTACGATAGTAGAGGGCATTATGTTTTTCAGTCTGTGCGTCCGTTCGTTCGCCGTCTGTTCGTCCGTCCGTCCATCTGTCCCACTTCAGGTTAAAGTTTTTGGTCAAGGTAGTTTTTGTTGAAGTTGAAGTCCAATCAACTTGAAACTTAGTACACATGTTCCGTATGATATGATCTTTCTAATTTTAATGCCAAATTAGAGTTTTGACCCCAATTTCATGGTCCACTGAACATAGAAAATGATAGTGCGAGTGGGGCATCCGTGTACTATGGACACATTCTTGTTTTGCAGGTGATGGTAAAGAAATATATAGCAAAACTGTAATACTAACAGCTGGCACATTTTTAAGAGGCAGTATAAATATTGGTTTAGATGTCATCCCAGCTGGCCGACTAGGAGATCAGCCTGCCATTGGTCTGGCTAAAAGTATCGAAAATGCAGGATTTACAATGGGAAGACTAAAAACAGGTACTGTAAAAGTTTTTTAAGCAAGTGACTGCTGTGGGCAACTTAATGTTAGAACAGTCAACAGATAATTTTGGTTTAACTTGCTTTAATCTTAAACAAAAAAAAACAGAAGATCTCAGAAATCAACCATTTTGTGACTAATTTAAAAAGAGGGACTTTTTTTTAAGCATAATGCAATAATGCATCATTTGTAAATATGAATGAACAATTTAATATTTTTTGAACAGGTTATATTTCTTGGTCAACAAATTTTATTTAAGAGAACTAATGTTTTTACAGAAAGTACATTATGGAGTCCATGACATGCCTTGGGTTTTCCCAGTCTATGTATAACTCAGTCTTTGGAGCTGAATATGAAGATTGGCTCTCACTGCATTTTATTGCCCCTGCCTTAGGCAACGGGGGCATTAAGTGTTACCCTTGACTGTCTGTTCGTCTGTCCGTTCATCTCGTTCAGTCCGTCCCATTTTCGTTTCCGCACTCTAACTTAAGTTTGCCTCATCCAAATTTCATGAGACTCATACACAATGCTAAGAATCATTTAAAGCAGACAGAGTTCCAATTTGGGCAGTGAGTATATACCGTTCTATAGTTATGGCCCTTTTTAGCTCGGAAAATTACAAAGCTCTGAGGGGGGCATTGGTGTCCTCAGACACATTTTTTTTTTTATTGATTGTAGATTGATGATTATTTATGGGGTAATACAGTAAGTAGATTGCACAAGTAAAGGTTAACAATGAATTGGTGTTTAAACAGCATACAATTCCTTAAATAACTCATTTGTCAAAACCATGAAAGCAAATATCTGTGAAAATCCAATATTTCCTATATCTAGGAAAATATTAATTATATAAAAATAAGGAGTTTAAAAGGATATAAGCAATAAGTACACAGAATGTAAAGTCTTATTGAATAATTTTCATTTATTAAAAATATTAGCTTAAGGTTAGGAGTTCAGACCTCACTTGTGGCAAGGTGAATTCAACTTGTATTTGAATTGATTAGAATTGACTGTTTCCCTGCCGAAGGATGTGGTTTTCTCTGGGTACTCCTGTTTCCTCCACCAATAAAAAGTAGTTCTATGAAATAGCTCAGAGTGCTGAAAGTGGCATTAAAAAAAATCAATCAATCAAAATATAACCATTAGCAGATTTACTCCTAGGAACATTATTAGGCATAGATTGTGAGAATTTCTACGTTATTGACTGAAATTTTTTCTCCATTGGTGACTTAACATACAGTTTTATTTATAGGTACACCACCTAGATTAGATGGTAAAACAATAGATTTCTCCAAAACAGAAATAAAGTATGGTGATGATCCTCCTGAACCATTTTCCTTTATTAATGATCAAGTCTGGCTAAAGGTCGGTATTATTGCTTAAAATATAACCAATTATTTTATACTTTAAATTTATTCAAATAATGCATAAGCATCATTATAACTTTGGTTTTTTGTCTCGCCTGCTGCGAAAGTCGCAGTATGCGAGACACAGGTGTTATTATCTGGCGGCGGTAGCAGTGGCTGCGTAAACTATTTGTATGAAGCTTTATATTTCAGAAGGTTGAAGACCTGGATGCTTCATATCTTGTATGTAGATATCTTATGTTACAAAGTTTCTGTCAATCACATGTCCAATGTCCTTGACCTCATTTTCATGGTTCAGCGACTGCTTGAAAAAAAATTTGAGTTTTTTTGTCATGTGAATTTCTCACTTATTATGAGTAATAGGATAACTGTATTTGGTATATGGGTTCCTTGCAACTTCTACATGTCCACCAGACAGGGTTCACCTGACCTCTGCCTCATTTCATAGATCAGTGATCAAGGTTTAAGTTACGCGATTAGGTCTGTTTTTCAAATATTATAAGCAGTAGGTCAACTATATTTGGTGTATGGAATGATTGTAATGGGTACATGTCATTCTGGCAGGTTCCATCCGACTTTGACCTCATTATCATGGTTCATTGGTCAATGTTAAGTTTTTGTGTTTAGGTCATTATATTTGGTGTTTGGAAAGATTGTAAGGTGTACAAGTCTGTCTAGCAGCTATCATCTGACCTTGACCTCATTTTCATGGTTCATTGGTCAATGTTAAGTTTTTGTGTTTTTGTGTGTTTTTCAAGAACTATAAGCAATAGGTGAACTATATTTGGCGTATGGAAAGACTGTAAGGTGTACATGTCTGTCTGGCAGGTATCATCTGACCTTGACCTCATTGTCATGGTTCATTGGTTAATGTTAAGTTTTTGTGTTTTAGTCTGTTTTTAAGTACGATAAGCAATAGGTCAACTAAATTTGGTGTATGAAATGATTGTAAGGTGTACACGTCTGTCTGGAAGGTATAATCTGACCATGACCTCATTTTAATGGTTCAATGGTCAATGTTAAGTTTTTGTGTTTTGATCTGTTTTTCAAATAATAATAGCAATAGTTCAGCTATATTTGGTGTATGGAATAATTGTAAATTGCACATGTCCGTCTGCCAGGTATAATTTGACCTTGATTTCATTTTCATGGTTCATTCGTCAATGTTAAGTTTTTGTGTTTTGGTCTGTTTTTCAATTAGCATACGCAATAGGTCAACTACATCAGGGCCTAATCTAGGATTTTGAAGAGGGAGAAGTGACTTCTCCTTCCAAGAGAGAGAAGGGAGAAGTGGTCAATTTCTTTCGGTTGCATCGTGTTTTCATGCTTATCACTAAGGAAATTGTTTTATATATATTCAATAAATTCAATAAAAGATATACTTGCAGTTTTTTCATGTGTTTTTGTACACAATGTATATAAAGAAAGTTCTAAATAAAATGGTTTAGACAATATATAGTTGTTATTTATTTATTGATGCCATTGTGTTCTAAATAAAATTTGTTGATTGGGACATGAGGGAGTAGCCTAGTAATATTATCATGATTATGATGCATTAAATTCATGTGCATCTGCCTCAATTTATTTTAAAAGTCCAGAAAAATATAACTCCCAATTTACCTGATGAATTTCACATGACTGGGAATTTAATTTAGATCACCACTTGTCATTATTTTGTAAAACAGTATTGAATGTCCAGGACATTATGTTAGTTGTAAATTGAGATTATCGTTGAAGATTGCAAATCTATAAATGAAAATATCTTTCAATCGCATATTAATTATCCGACAAAGAGCTAATTTCTATCATTTTTAAAAATATCATCCATATCAACGAAATGGTCGTGAGAAAAATCCACTGCTGATCACTACCGGTCGAGTGTCGACGTTTGCAATCACATTATCCATCAGCAGTCTTTCTACCTTTTATATTTCAATTTTATTCAATCAATATAATAAATCTACCCTTAATTCCCACCTTTTACCTACTGAATAGTAAAATTGATCAACTCGTGTAAGTTATAAAAATAAAACAAATCAGCTGAGTGATTACGCAACATCCTCAGATGAAAATCATTGTAAAATGATAACTTAAACAGACGGTCAGTTTTCTGTTTGAACAGTTTTGAAAGTTATATCCAAGGATGTTCAAAGTCGCCGTTGTATTTATTAATTTGATCGTTGACAGTATTAGTCCTGGGTCGTTTCGCAAATCTCGATTTTTCCGTGTCAGCCGCCATTTTTTTTACCTGTGAGACTTGTCAATCACAAGTTGTCTCCCTTTTACCGATTTTGATAGCGATTTGACTTCGCTGTGAAGTCAGTCGGCTGGCGAGATTTAGCGATTTTCAAAATTCTTTGGCGACTTAAATCGTCATTTCGCCAGCAAGATTATGGCCTGTACATTTGGTGTTTAAAAAAATTTTAAGGTGTATAAGTCTGTCTAGCACAATATATCTGACCTTGACCTCATTGTCATAGATTTTTAAAAATGTTAAGTTTCTGTAATGCTTTTAGTAAAACCTTTATCTTTAAGACTATCAACATAAAATAAATGGTCAGTAAAGCAGGCGAGACATTTCAGCGTGTGCACTCTTGTTTTTCTTTCCATAGCTTTGTGGATGGCAGATTCATTCTTTATAAAAATAAGGAGATGTGGTATGATTGTCAATGAGACAACCATCCACCAAAGTTCAAATAAAGTGGATGCAAGCAATTATAGGCAACTGTACAGCCTTCATCAATGAGAAATACCCATACTGTATAGTCAGGTATAAAAGACCCCAACATGAAAAATATGAAACAATTCAATTGAGAAAACTAACAGTTATTTCCCTTTAAAGTTATTATTACCCATTTTTGCAGAAACTCTATTGTTATTAGCAAAGATGTTAAGCACAAACAGATCTACAAATAAGTCAACATGACCTTAATTGTAAACTGACTCCTTGTAGGAGTTATTGCCCCTGAATGACTATTTATACGCATGTTATGAATTTTTAGCAGAACCTGTGATAGATTCAGAGCAGCAATTTTGTAGCAAAAATGTTCAGCAAAATAAGATGTCACTTTATTTTTCTAATAGATAGTAATAAAATATTATATTGATAAATAATTGCTATCAATTTCTGCTATAAATAGGCTAGCGATCAGGTGATATGTCACATGACAAGAACCAATGAAAGAGTAGATAGAATATGTATGGAAACTTTACACCTAAACAGACATGTACACGAGGAAGTAAATGGTCCAAGGTAACATTGTGTGTCAGCTGTAGATGTGTGTGTGTGTGTTTTATTAACTTTTAATATGGTCTTTAGTTTTATTTCTTAACTTCAAACTTAATGACAGGCCAGTTATGAAACCAGAATAACAAATGGAATCAGCACAATTAGAATAAAATGAATTAAAATCTATATGATACCTATGAAGGCTATTTAAAAATGAGATAACCAAATTTAGAGTCCTTTTAACTTGTTAAAAAAAGTTTTCAGGTTATCAACTCATCAATACACAGGTTTATTTCTGTCTAGAATAAAGGATTTCTTGCCAAATTCCTGTAAATTGGTGAAATAGAACATTGGGAGAAATTTAGTGGCAAACAATTTCTACATTTAGACACATTCAGCCATTGTCATATGTTTTATAGAATTCTTGTTGTTACAGAAGTAAGTAGTGAAGTGAAAAATAAAAATAATTTTGTACAACCTGTAGCTTGAAAAGCATCCAGTTTATGTGGTATTTATTAAAATAGCATATTGGAAAACAGTATTTTTGCTATTTATTAAAATAAGACTAGTTTTATTTAGATAAAAGACCAAGATGCCTCAACTTGTCCCATACATATATGTCAAATAGAATAACCAAGCACCTGTTAAGCTGGTTTTAAATGTTCAGTTGTTTGGTTGAAGATTTGCATTATCTTTCTTTGTTCATTTCTTGTTTCACAGTCATACCATGAATCTGTTTTCATTAAACTTGACTAAATCAATTATTTAAGTATCAGTACGTAGCATTAATGAAAATTGTGACAAAAGGAATTTTGTCTTTTTTTCACCGTTTCTAGAGTCTATTTACAGCGGTTCTCTAAATATTTATATATATCTAATTGAAAGAGAAAATGAAAGGAGAAACTTTCTCCTAAAATTTATTGAATGCAGTAAATAGTTATATACTGTTAGTTTAACTTAGTGAACCCTTATGTAATGTTGATAAAAATGGTTGAGACCATTCCACAGAATTTTAATTGCCATGAGCAAAAGAAGTGGTTCAACGTGTGGAGAAGAATCTGCTTACCCTTTCAGATCTAGAGCACCTGCAACCACCTTCAATGTGTGGAGAAGAATCTGCTTACACTTTCAGATCTAGAGCACCTGAGACTACCTTCAATGTGTGGAGAAGAATCTGCTTACCCTTTCAGATTTAGAGCACCTGAGACCACCTTCAATGTGTGGAGAAGAATCTGCTTACCCTTTCAGATCTAGAGCACCTAAGACCACCTTCAGTGTTAAGTGAGGTTCTTGTCGCTCTAGTGAGTCTTTTAAGTTTTCTATGTGGTGTTTTTATAGATTATCGGTTGTCTTTTTGTAGATTTTCATTTTTGCCACGGTATGGTCAGTTTTTTTCAACTTCTGATTTATAATTGTCCTTTTGGTGTCTACTGCACCTTTTTTGAGAGAGTTTAATTTTTTTATCCTGTATGTTCCTTTTTCAGAAGATTCTTCTTAGTTTTTATTATTCTAGTCTAATATGCTATTAACTTAAGAAGTATTTCAAAATAAGTTGAAGATTCATTGTCAACTGTAATCAACTTAAAACTCATATACAGTGAAATATGTATGGTAAAAATAATTGCTTGGAAATTTCTAAAAGTTTATGAATTTATATTATTTTATAAGTTGGATAATATGATCACCTTAAACCAAAAAAAAAGTTGTTAACATAATAGAAAGATATGTAAAGAATCTGAATTTTCTGCTAATAATATCTGGATTTTAGACTGAAGTATTTCTACAACAATCCTTTATAACAATATGTTTCAACAGTCTTAAATGTCAGTAATCAATGGAGATTTAAACAAAGAATTGACCAGTGGTGTTTAAGTTGATGTTTCAATATTTCTGGTTTAATTGAATTAAGTTGAAATAAAAATTCGGACTTAAACCAAAATATTGGTAAAAAGACAGTTTTATTGAATCTTTAAGCAAATATTTGCCTAATGTGAACAAATATTTAATTTGTTCTTCAACATTATGTTTTATTGCACTAAAAACAAATATCTGAATTATTAAATATTTTATTTGACTTGCTTAATTATAGTCACTGTATTAATATTTTGATAGCAAGTTTTGATTTTCTAATAAAAACCTTAGAACTGTCTAATTAAAGGATTGTAAGTGGAAGAAAAGAATAGTTGAATAAACAATGACATATGTGTCTTACATTAATACGGAAGATCACTATCCCATATACAAAGTGTTCAGTTTTATTCAAAACGTCACAGGAAACTGGTGCTGTTGCAATTAAATATTCCAAAGTGTAACCAAAATAATGTCATATAAGATTAAAAGCAAGACGTACATTTCTTCTACATGAGACTCATCAGTGGTGCTCCAATCAAATGTCTTCTGTATATAAATGCTTGTTACAATGTTTAGGTCTATTCAGAATGTTACTGGAGACCAGTGCTGTTGCATTGAAAAATTCTCAAAGTTACAACAGAAACCATCAACTTGTTAACCATTTTACATTGCAACAGTTTTGACCAATTCAAGTTTTATCAAGAGCTATTTAGATGATTGATAGTTATACAAATCAATATGACTTTCATGAAAATAGTTAAATTTGGGTGACTTTATCCTAAATTAAATAAAACTCTATTAGATCAGTTTTTGGTTCAATATATAAATTTATTCTGGAACAGTTGATAGATGTAAAAAAAAAACAGCTTGATTCAGGCGACTTTACCTTAGATTAATCTTAATTCCAGAAGACCAATTTATTTTTATTACATGGAAATATTAAACAGCAATTCATCTACTTCATTTGAACTTTGTTGGATAGTTGTCTCATTTGCAATCATACCGAATCTCCTATATTGTCTCGCCTTGACGGAGTCAAAAAGCGAGACATATGTATGCTGTTTCCGGCCGCGGCAACAGCGGCGGTGGTGTCAACAATGTATTAGTTTGTGATTAGGTCTAGTTTATGGTGAACCACTAGTGGTAGGTCAATGATATTTGGTATGCAGTTGTATAAGCATTGGCACATCTCATTACCATGGAGATTATTTGGCCCCGCCCCCTCAGTCATGGTCTATTGACTTTGAAACTTTGCTTAGTTTACATGTATTAGTTTGTGATTAGGTCAGTTTCTAGGGAACCACTAGTGGTAGGTTAGTGATATTTGGTATGCAGTTGTATAAGCATTGGCATATCTCATTTCCATGGAGATTATTAGGCCACGCCCCCTCAGTCATGGTCTATTGACTTTTTTATTAGTTTTCATGTATTAGTTTGTGATTAGGTCAGTTTATGGGGAACTGTTAGTGGTAGGTCAATGATAATTGGTATGCAGTTGTATAAGCATTAGCACATCTCATTTCCATGGAGTATATTTGGTCCTTACCCCTCAGTCATGGTCTATTGACTTTGAAACTTTTGCTTAGTATATATGTATTAGTTTGTGATAAGGTCAGTTTAAGATGAACCACTTATGTTAAGTCATTGATATTTGGTATGCAAATGTATTGGGATTTGCAATTTTCATTTTCACGTAGATTATATAACCCCACCCCCTCATTATGGTTCATTGACTTTGAAACTTTTGCATGGTTTACAAGTTAATGTTTGTGTTTAGGTTTGTTTAAAGGGAACGATCAATGGTATTTGGTATGCAGTTGTATTAGCATTGGCACATCTGATTTCCAGGGAGATTGTTTAGCCATGTACCTTCAGTCATGGTTCATTGACTTTAAATATTTGCATAACTTACATGTTAAAGTATTGCTATTTTAATTTCAACATTTGCATTATCAAAATAACAAATAGGCGAGACATATCTCTGTGTTAACAGTTTATTTTATATAGCTGGCAGCTCCTTCATAGATATTTCTGTACCAGTCTTCGTAGATTTTAATTCATACTATAAAATGTGTATACAGCAGAACAGTTTTCACAATAACTAACTTTTACATAAGTTATTATCAATACAATGTGCTACATCATTTAAATAAATGATATTGATCAATAATCTTATTACATCAGTGTGAAATAATATTATTTTAACAATTAATGGATAATTCCTTTATTGTAATGATGATGAAAGAAGAGCAATAACAAAATGTTTGTTGACTGATACCATAGAGGTTTTATGTTGAAATTAGGGAACCAGTTGTGTAGGTTTGAGAGATGACCTACTCAGTGATTATAGATTTTTGTAGAGATAATCTCCTTTGATGGCCAAATGTGTTACTTTACTGCAATATATTATGGTAGAGTTTGGTTTACCTGGTATATCCTGTTGGAGTTTGGTTTACCTGGTATATCCTGTAGGAGTTTGGTTTACCTGGTATATCAGGTAGAAGTTTGGTTTACCTGGTATGTCCTGTAGGAGTTTGGTTTAGCTGGTATGTCCTGTAGGAGTTTGGTTTACCTGGTATATCCTCTAGAAGTTTGGTTTACCTGGTATATCCTGTTGGAATTGGGTTTACCTGGTATATCAGGTACAGTACCATTCAAGAGGACCAACTCTCCCACACCCTATACCAAGGAAAATATCGGAGTCACTCCGAAAAACTCCGATATTCCTCCCAACATGTTTGGAGGAATTTAGGAGTAATCTCTCCCAAAATCGTGTAAATGTTTATTGTGATAGCGAGCTCACTCCCTACACCGAGGAATTAATTGCCCTTATCCTACTTTGATCTCTACCGGCACACGACTGATAGGGTAATTGGATTACCTGACAGGTAAAGGTTGACGTAATAAAGAATTATATTTCCGGTCTACTGTACCAGTTTAAGTGTCAAAACAGGTGTATAATTTTAAATGTCTTTTTATACTGGTTAAGTTTAATTTTTGTGGTAATAATAAGTTAAAATATTTTCGTATTTCTTGCTTGCCAATCTAAAAATATCTTTACCTAAATGTACTTGCTTTAAAAAAAAGGATTATAAAATATAGTGGAAAATGTGAAAAAAACGCAATATTCTACTTCAAAGTTAAAGTCTTTATTTGAAAATTATGTGTCTCAAAGTTTTGTATATGCAAGTAAAAAGGAAAATTTATTCACCATTTGTTAGGCATAATAATTATGTAAGTCTACAGCATTTTCTTTTAAGATTATCTCATTGCTTGAATGAATAAAAGATTTAAAAGCAAAATGTTGTTGTTAATTCTTTCAATTGCATTAAAATTTTATAAAAATAAAACTGTACTTAATTTGGACCTCGATGTTTTCACCAGTAAATTAATATTTTATTTACTGAAATGGACATACTTGTGTAAAAATAACCGGAAACTTCCGCTAAATTAATGAGAGCAGTTTAAAGAAAATCATAAAAATTACGTGTCACAAAGTTTTGTATATGCAAGTAAAAAAGAAAATATTATTCACCATTCGTTATGCTTAAAATTTACGGCTTTTTCGTTTTACGATTTGTTGGCATTACTTTAGGATAATAATACATTTCGGTTACAACAGGAATACTTCCACAGCTGCATTAACTCGTCTTTGTATAATATTTATTTTCGCACAATGAATGTAAATTTGTGTATTTTGAACAGTGATCTTAAAAGATTTTAAAAAAATTATTTGCCGTGGGAAGACAATTCCACGATACACATGTCAGTTATCAACAGTTTGGGTTGAACTTGAACTTGACTTACTTAACAATGTTAAATGCTAAAAATAGTTAACATTAATTTTATCCACAGCACGAGATTTTTAAAGGGCGGGAAATAATATCACGTACCAGTAAACTCAGGTGACCTTTCTGGACGACCGTGGGAAAATTCATTCAGGTTTTAAAGATGCAGAATGAAATTTTTGTGCGAACTTATTGAGGCTCTAGAAGGTCCTTTTACAATTGATTAACCGGAATCTAAAATATAATTTTTTTCCGAATAAACGAGAACACATCTTCTTTAGCTATTTGATTTTTTATGTTTTATCAGTCAAAACAGGACGTAGACCTGAACATTAGTTATACGTCCATGGTCAATAATATAAATTTATGGTTGGTGAAATATTGAAATTATGATGGAAATTGTCCAGGGGATCAATTGTGTTCAAATGACAAAATACGATAAAGAACTGCCAATTGTGGGCGGTTGAGAAATTTTGAAAATGAAATTCTGACTGATTTAGCTGGAATAGAATATTATGATGGGCAAATGAGGTTCAATAATAATTAAAGGATTAGTGACCTATCGGATGGCGATAAGCGGATTACTTATCATCACAACTTTTAACATCGTTTGTAAACGTTAAATGGCTGAGCGTCATAAACTTGTCAAAACATGTAGACAGGTAGAATTATAGTAATTTAATGCGAAAATATTTTTACACTTTCCAAATTTAAATGACGAAATTGATATAAAATACTTTCGTCAATTTGAAACCGTTTCGTAAAATACGAAAATAACGAGCGCTAGCTAAATCACTTGAAGTTATTCCTTTGTTCAACAGAGTTGTCACTTTACAGTTTCTTTTCGTAATTTAAATTAATCAAGTCTGTATAAATGTACCGAGGTGGTGAAACATAATATTTTACATTGCTCAATAAATTGAGTTTACTTGTTGATCCGATTAATAGATTGGACGATCTAGTTACCGTAAAAACTACATTTTTTTTATAAGCCAGTTGATTTTTATATAATGAACAATAAATGCACGGATATTGCTTATTGAGTAAGTCACAAAAGATTCTAATGGTGGCAAAATCGTTTTTGTTGAAAGAACACAATGTATGACCTGACCGGACTGTAATAGAAACACAAAATAACAAGTTTTTTCTTCATATTTTTTTTTTTTTTGTAAAATTATTTCAAAGATAATGGCATGGGACAAAACATAAAAGATATAAATGATAATTTCACATCTTTATCTGTCAAAGAAAGGAAAACATTTGTTAAAATTTTAATACCGTGATTTTAAAGCACACCTGTGCAATCAAGATTGATTAAATGTACATAGGTAAATTATCTGGCTAATCCGATTATGTTGTCACGCGTCGTTAATTTTTAGTACATCCGATGGGCAATAAACCAATTAACAGCCACGCAGTGTTGGGAGAGAATCTTTGGAGGAATTTGGGAGTGAAATCCGCGGTACTCGGTGTGGCTCCGAAAAACACGGAAATCGGAAAAAAACGATATCGAATCGATTCGTTTAAATGGTACTGTAGGAGTTTGGTTTACCTGGTATATCAGGTAGGAGTTTGGTTTACCTGGTATATCAGGTAGGAGTTTGGTTTACCTGGTATATCAGGTAGGAGTTTGGTTTACCTGGTGTATCCTGTAGGAGTTTGATTTACCTGGTATATTAGGTAGGAGTTTGGTTTACCTGATATATCCTGTAGGAGTTTGTTATACCTTGTATATCAGGTAGGAGTTTGGTTTACCTGGTGTATCCTGAAGGTTTACCTGGTGTATCCTTTAGGAGTTTGATTTACCTGATTTATCAGTTAGGAGTTTGGTTTACCTGGTATTTCCTGTAGGAGTTTGGTTTACCTGGTATATCCTGTAGGAGTTTGGTTTACCTGGTATATCAGGTAGGAGTTTGGTTTACCTGGTATATCAGGTAGGAGTTTGGTTTACCTGGTGTATCCTGTAGGAGTTTGATTTACCTGGTATATTAGGTAGGAGTTTGGTTTACCTGATATATCCTGTAGGAGTTTGTTATACCTTGTATATCAGGTAGGAGTTTGGTTTACCTGGTGTATCCTGAAGGTTTACCTGGTGTATCCTTTAGGAGTTTGATTTACCTGATTTATCAGTTAGGAGTTTGGTTTACCTGGTATTTCCTGTAGGAGTTTGGTTTACCTGGTATATCCTGTAGGAGTTTGGTTTACCTGGTATATCAGGTAGGAGTTTGGTTTACCTGGTATATCCTGTAGGAGGTTGGTTTATCTTGAATGTCCTGTAGGAGTTTGGTTTACCTGGTATATCCTGTAGGAGTTTGGTTTACCTGGTATATCATGTAGGAGTTCAGTGTACCTGGTATATCCTGTAGGAGTTTGGTTTACTTGGTATATAAGGTAGAAGTTTGGTTTACCTGGTATATCCTGTAAGAGTTTGGTTTACCTGGTATATCCTGTAGAAGTTTGGTTTACCTGATATATCCTCTAGGAGTTTGGTTTACCTGGTATGTCCTGTAGGAGTTTGGTTTACCTGGTATATCCTGTAGGAGTTTGGTTTACCTGGTATATCCTGTAGGAGTTTAGTTTACCTGGTGTATCCTGTAGGAGTTTGGTTTACCTGGAATATCAGGTAGAAATTTGCTTTACCTGGTATATCCTGTAGAAGTTTGGTTTATCTTGTATGTCCTGTAGGAGTTTGGTTTAGCTGGTATGTCGTGTAGGAGTTTGGTTTACCAGGTGTATCCTGTAAGAGTTTGGTTTACCTGGTATATCCTGTAGGAGTTTGGTTTACCTGGTATGTCCTGTAGGAGTTTGGTTTACCTGGTATATCATGTAGGAGTTTGGTTTACCTGGTATATCCTGCAGGAGTTTGGTTTACCTGGTGTATCCAGTAGGAGTTTGGTTTACCTGCTATATCTTGATGAGAGTTACTCTCTTAAATGTAAATAGAAACATCTATCCCAAAGTCAATTGCACATGTAGTAGCATTTTTCAAGATAAAGATTTCTCAAAATCAGATATTCTAAACAAAATGTATTAATAATAGGAAATAATGATTTTTGCAATTTTATTTCAGTACCCAAAATATAGGGACATATTTAACTTTTCATTTATACAAAATTTTAAGTTACTTCTCTTGTTAATCAATTTTGCTGTATAACATACATGTCTCCTCTCAGTTTAAAAAAATAATTCTTAGTTCCTCTGGGACAAGGAAAAATACATTATTTTGACTTTGGTCTATAGAATATCTGAACTATTATGTTATACATTTTTTCCATTGAGTCCAAAAGACAATAAACTTAAATCCCTGTTATGCTACATATAATGATTACAAATAAACCTAAGTAAAGAAACAATTACCTATGATAATATTAGTGAATGAAAAACACATATGCTTTCAAAACAAATGAGACCCAAATGCAATTGTCTTCAAAACAATAATTATTTCACCAGTGATCTGACACTCCCATGTTAGAAGATGAGCTTAAAGATCGATAATTAATTAAATTTTCGTTTAAAAAGCATCACCCATCAACCTCTTCAGTTTGGTAGACACCTAATCACTAATAACAAATGATCTGAAAAAAATCAATGCTTATAAACTAGATTAAGATCATTTTTCAATGACTTTGTCCACTCAAATTAAATCTTGTGTTCAAAGACATGATAAATGTCTCGATTTAGTAAAAAACGGTTGTTGTTTTATTGGTTGTTTTGATGGAAACCTGAGACAAACAGTTCGTTGAGATGAAAAAGATGTCAAAAGGTGCCTTGTGGTACAGACAAAGAGTTAAAAGGTTCAGTTTCCAAAGCTGTTAGATAGAGGATGTCTGGAGAAGGCTTTTTGACACTTTGAATAATCAATATTTGGATCAGTTTTAATTTTACCAGAGTGTAATTTGTTTTGTTATATAACTAGATTTCCCTACAGCATTTGGTTTGCAAGATAGTGCTTTGTATAATTGGAAAACATCAAAGTGTAGTTTAAAAATGAGCGTATAAAGGTCATTGTCATTTAAAAATGAGTTATTTGTTTTTCAATTGGTGAAATGTAATAGAAAGAATAAATTTCAGTTATCAGTTTTGCTAAGGCAATGAGAAGCTTGAAAAACTTTAAAATGTGACAAAAGAAGGATGAATTTAACAGAAAATACCAAACATGTGCTATTAACTCAAAACTCCACAAAGATGAAAGCAATGTGTTTCATACAAAAGAGGGTTTACAGAAGCTTTGAATGACTTAATTATGATAAGAAGTCAATGCAATTGTACTTTTTTAAAGGCTTGCAAATATGAAGATATTGACCTATTTGTAATTTTCCATAATTTTGTTTTAATTATTAATTTCCTTTTTTTTTAAATTAAAATAATGTTGCTTTTTGTATCGCCTTTGACAAAAGTCGCAGTATTTTGTCACAGTATGCAAGACATAGGGATTACTTTTAAGCAGGGATGTAAACAATTTGTATAAAGCTTAATTTATATTTCAGAAGGCAGAAGTCCTGTATGCTTCATACCTTGTATGCAGATACCTTATGTTACCAAAGTTCTGTCTGTCATATATCCTTTGTCCTTAACCTCATTTTCATCGTTCAGCAACTGCTTGAAAAAAAAATAGTTTTGAACTTTTTTTTTATTATGAGTACTAGGATATTAACTATATTTGGTATATGGGTTTCTTGCAATGACTGTCCATCAGACATAGTAACCTGACCTTGACCTCATTATATGGATCAGTGATCAAAGTTAAAGTTACGTGATTCAGTCCATTTCTCAGAAATTATAAGCAGTAGGTCAACTATATGTGGTGTATGTAATGATTGTAAGGGGTACATATTTGTCTGACAGGTATCATTCGACCTTGACCTCATTTTCATGGTTCATTGGTCAATGTAAAGTTTTAGTGTTTTGGTCTGTTTTTTTAAGTACTATAAGCAGTTGGTCAACTTTATTTGGTGTATGGAATGATTGTAAGGTGTACATGTCTGTGTGGCAGGTATAATTTGACCATGACCTCATTTTCATGGTTCATTGGTCAATGTTATGTTTTTGTGTTTTGGTCTGTTTTTTAATTACCATAAGCAATAGGTCAAATATTTGGTGTATGGAATAATTGTAAGGTAACATGTCTGTCTGGCAGGATTGACCTTGACCTTGACCTCATTTTGATGGATCTTTAAAATGTTTAGTTTATGTGATACTTGTAGTGAAACCTTTATCTTTAAGAATTTCACCATAAAATCAATGGTCAGTAAAACAGGCGAGACTTTTTAAGTGGCTGTACTCTTGTTTTAATTTCAGCTGGGATAAAAAAGAATAAACAACATACATAAGTGTTTTCCTATCTTTTTTTATTGATTCTGGACATAGGTTTTTGATACCCCCTCAGATATGAGTACATTTGTCATTTTCTATTTTACTTGATATTTAAGGGTCTTAATTCACACCCTACATCACAAACTGTCTTATCAACTTTGTATTTTGTTTTAGCTGAAAAATAGCATTGAACTCTATTGTGTAGACACTATAAAAAACAGCAGAATGTTCTTGGCATATGTTTCTGAAGCAACAAGTTAAAGTGTTACAAAAGCATGTGGAGATTACATAATGACGATAATCATGTCAATTTTCTCTTTGTTTTCACCAACAGCTGATTGTACTTGATTAAATAGCTTGTTTCTTCATTAAAAAGTAATCAATAAAAGTACAGAGAAAAATACATGTTGAATGAAGGTGAAGAAAACTTTTTTGACAGTGTGACTAAATTAATGATTATTTATTTGTATCAGTCTGTCAGTATTCAATAAATTGTGCCTTTAACATCAAAGAAGTTGGTAAATGGTTTGAAGGTCAGACTAAAAAGCAGATTCCTCTCTGATTGTTTATACTTTCTCACATTGTTAATTAATTGACCATGCAATTCAGAAATGTTGTTGCAAATTGGACATGTTCATATTTAAGGCAATCTGGTTTGTTCATTGACATCTTTTATGAGGACAGAAGATGTTCTATAGTGAAAAAAAAGTGACAGGATGAGAGAAAGCTTAGAAAAGTTGATGCAGATTTTGGGTTTATAAGCTTTTCATTTTTTAAGAAGTTTTGAATTTTCAAATATTTTGGCCTTGAGCATCACTGAAGAGTGAAGTGACATTTATTGTTGGAATGCACATCTGGTGAAGAAAAGTTGGTACTGTTGATGTTATTATATATATGAATTTATCTACATTAATCTTGGATTATTTGATTTAAAAGTCCTTCATTCCTGCAGACCATTAACAATATACATATATACACCAGGATCTGTACCAAATGTTCTCTGTTGAAGTATTCTAATCTATCATATTTAATAGTTACATATCTTATGTTTATTCAAATAGATATACATTGAAATGTCAAAATACAAATTAATTCCCCCATTGAAGTTAATGTATAGCCAATCAAATAATTATAGTGTACAGATGTCTTGCTACTTTCTGATAAATCATCCAGATATAAAAGGAAATTAATAGTAAACACCTGTGAAGATTCTATTAGGGAAGATAGCCTGTACAGTTTATTATTTTAGTTAGTCTTAGTCTGGCTCTGGGTGTGGGATTTTTCTCAATGTGTTGAAGACCTATTGGTGGCTTTTGGGCTGTTTTTTGCTCTTTGGTCATGTTGTTGTCACTTTGACACATTCCCCGTGTCCATTCTCAGCTATTTTATTTTTATGTTCTATGTTCATCCATTAATGTTTTTCCTTTACGTTCTGACCAGAAATGTTGTGAAAAATACTAATGACCTTGTGAATATCCATTAAAGGGTGTTATGGACAAAGTCCAGGTTCTTTACTTGTTTGGATAATGAATTTGTTCAATATTTTATTATCCACAACCCTTTTATAGCTTATATGATATTCCAGGGCTTGTGTTTCCTATCATGATTTCCTTGATAGAGGGTTGCTGCTCGCAAGGAAGCTTTTGAACCAAGAGTTCCAAGTGGTGAAGTTGAAGTCATCCCTTTGTAAATTTTACGGATGCCATCACAAGTTGGTTGACCACTTATGGAATATCTGTTTCACAGGTGAAGACGGATATGTTCCAATTGTCTAGCTATAATCTTGTCCCTTTCCCCCGAATTTGACCTATCGAATAAGACATATATCACTGGGTTTGTACTTACATGAGCAACACTACGGGTGCCACATGTGGTGCAGGATCTGCTTACTCTTCCGGAGCACCTGAGATCACCCCCATTTTTTGGTGGTATTCATGTTGCTCAGTCTTTGGTTTTCTATGTTGTTTTGTGTGCTGTTGTTTGTCTGTTTGTCTTTTTCTTTTTTGGCCATGGCATTGTCAGTTTGTTTTCTACTTGTGAGTTTGAATGTCCCTTGGGTATCCTTCCCTATCTTTTTATACTATGTGAGAAGGATCATTTTTATATCTGTTACCTGTAGTTGTTGACATCATTGTCCTCTGGTCTTTTGATAGATATACTTGTCTTTTTGGCAATCATACCACATCATGTTTTTTAACTAACCTGACCTGAAAGGGTCAACTTACCTTTTCTTATTACTAAGTAACATCCCTCGTCTCCTCTGAATCTATTCGGCCAATTGGAACCAAACTGGGCCAATGATCCTGCTTACCAACCAATATTGCTGACATATGGCTATCAATAGAACATAGGTTTGTTTATTAACTTGAAAACGGCTATAGATAGAGAAAGTCTGACAGGTGCAGAAATATTCACACAAAAACTGTCACATAACTTCTTATTGGAGTTATTGCCCTTGA
This sequence comes from Mytilus coruscus, assembly GCA_017311375.1. Taxonomy (NCBI): domain Eukaryota; kingdom Metazoa; phylum Mollusca; class Bivalvia; order Mytilida; family Mytilidae; genus Mytilus; species Mytilus coruscus. The sequence continues at coordinate 7,921,879 of CM029598.1, forward strand.
ATGAAGATTTTTTTACCATGGAAATGTGACACCTTAAAATCAGTACATTCTCAGTTTAAAGTTGTGGTAAAGGTAGTTTGCATGAATTTATATATGGCATATTAACTTGAAACTTAGTACACATCTTTGTTATAATGTCAACTTTAAAATCATATGCCAAATTATGGTTCTGACCCAGATTTGATTGTTTACTGAACACGAACAATGTTTGTGCAATGGAACATGGTTTTATATGGAAACATATTCTTATTTCGTTTTATTAAATTTCTTGTTGGTAATCTTTTAGGTTATTACTGAAGTAAACTCCTTAATGCCATATGTTTAATTAATCTTCCTTCATGCATATGTTATTATATATTTTGCAGGATATTGTTAATTTGTAGATAATATAAAATTAATCAGTTTCTAGTACTTCATGACAACACTGTGCATCTGTTTAGCAGTAATTCATCCAGTACAGAGGTAACATTTGTCATATCAGGAAATGATTAAAACAGCTGTTAGAAATTTGACCACCTGTTAAACCACAACTTAAGGTTATATGATAATAATTCTTTTTTACTCTTGTTTTAACTTGACTATAGATAGATATAGGAAGATGTGGCGTGAGTGCCAATGAGACAACTCTCCATCCAAATAACAATCCACAAAAGTAAACCATTATAGATCAATGTACGGCCTTCAACACAGAGCCTTGGCTCACACCGAACAACAAGCTATACCAATTTACCATGCAGTAATGGAAAAAGGGAGATGTTCTTTATACATCAGTCAACAACAAATTGCCTGCAGGCCAGCCCAAAAAGATATCTTGAAAATTGTGTAAAATGTTTTATCCATAACCAACACCCTTTTAAGATGAACTCTATGACACCTATGAGATGCAGAATGTTTGGCCCAAATAGATTGTGTCCAAAGCTGAGCAATTCTTTAAATTCGTATTTTGTTTCATGGCCTTTTATATTTTTTTGATTTGAGCATCACTGATAAGTCTTTTTTAGATGAAATGCACGTCTGGTGTACACAATCGTGGTATCTATGATGAGTTTATTTATATACTGTTGTCTATTGGTTGTTGTTTGTTTGCCTCTCATTTATATGCTCACTCTAAACCATTTCATATTTGATGTTATTTCCAAGAAGATATATGTATGAATAATGAAAAAAGTGCCTCTGCTATGGTTTGTATTGGTGTGAACGGTGAACACAGTTTGTCTTTTATGACTTCACAATCACGTTCAGTACACCAAAGTTATAAAGAATGTTAAAAGAGAATCTTTGAGCTTGTAGTGGATTTCTAATGAGTTTGTGATGAAGGTATTTACAAATATCTTCCCTGTAGTTACATCAAGATAATTTTGATGAATGGCTGTTATGACATAAAAAGAATATTATTTTTTATTTTGGAATTTATGAGATCTATTTTTAGCAATATCTGTATGATTTTATATTTATTGACAGACAGAAACATGTTACATTTCAAATTTATTCAGCATCTTATACAAATATATTTTTAACATGTTTTTAGCTCACCTGGCCCAAAGGGCCAAGTGAGCTTTTCTCGTCACTTGGCGTCTGTTATTCGTCGTTGTCCGTTAACTTTTACAAAAATCTTCTCCTCTGAAACTACATGGCCAAATTTAACCAAACTTGGCCACAATCATCATTGGGGTATCTAGTTTAAAAAATGTGTCCGGTGACCTGGCCAACCAACCGAGATGGCCGCCAATTCTAAAAATAGAACATAGGGGTAAAATGTAGATTTTGGCTTATATCTCTGAAACCAAAGCATTTAGAGCAAATCTGACACATGGTAAAATTGTTTATCAGGTCAAGATCTATCTGCCCTGAAATTTTCAGATGAATCGGATAACCCGTTGTTGGGTTGCTGCCCCTGAATTGGTAATTTTAAGGAAGTTTTGCCGTTTTTGGTTATTATCTTGAATATTATTAAAGATAGAGATAAACTGTAAACAGCAATAATGTTCAGCAAAGTAAGATCTACAAATAAGTCAACTTGACCAAAATGGTCAGTTGACCCCTTAAGGAGTTATTGCCCTTTATAGGTTGCACTTTGTAAATACAGCTGTTTTTCAAACCACGCCTCTTTTGGGGAGATATAGAATATTCATAGACAATTAATTTTGTTTACGTACTGGTTCCCGGATATGATCTCTATGTTTCATCTCATAGAGACATAACTTGGGAATGTTACCAGTAAATATACATATTCATAGTGATCAAGTTGAAGTCTGTGGAAATCCTTAAGTCAAGGTTGGGGTAGTATAGAAATTTAATGTAAGTTTAAACTCTTAGAAGTTCGGGGCATATAAACGTTGAAAATATGCCGCACAGCCCTATATTTTGACCTTTGAAAAAAATAGTAGTGCATATGAACTTTCCATTCTAGGATATATTTTTTTTCAAAACTTCATAGTAAAAGTGGTACAGTTTTAGCCGTGAAAGGAGTTCCTATGGGAAATTGCATTGTTGATATTTACAGAAATGCAACCTATATTGGGTAAAAAAAGGGAACATACAGAATTTCACCAAATCTGGTTTATCTCAGAGATTTTAATGAAATTAACTCAAATATGAAGTTTTATAAATATTTCATGAAGATTGAGAAAATCCTGGGCCATAACTATGATGACTCAGCATAAATTCACAGTTTACAGTATGCATAGTTTAGTTAAAGCCCTGAATGCAAAATAAATTCATTATATGTGCATATTAGTAATATAAATTGTTTAGAAGTGCTTATATTTACTCTTCGCAGTCATTGAAACTCATAGATCCTTCCTGAATATTATTGGTGGGGTGTTTTTATCCTGTCGATAACCCAAAAGTAAGTCGTAGCACCTAAATGTGCTTTTTGTGATCACGCATAAAAAATACAAGCTAGAAATACAAAAATACCTCAGTAAAACTTACAATAGTGTGTTCTATCCTAAATATGCACTAAATATTCCATATTGCTAGAAACAGCAGAATAATTTAGAATATTTGAGGCCCCAGGGGCAAAAAACAGAGAAAAATGCCTACCCCCTGGTCATAAAACAAATAATTTAACTTGTAAATGCTATGACTTTAATATTTTAAAGGTCTTTTGTATAGAAATCAATAACTGTACTTGGAAGTTATGCAAAATCAGATGTTAGCAGTCATTTCTATAAAACTTTTAGTTAATTCATACATCAGACTGATATCTTCATTCATACAACTTTTGCAAATATGGCTGTGTTTAAACACTTCTAGTTCATATATTAGCTAAATTATGTTAGATATATGGTAAGAGATGAAACTGTTGTGACAAGATTTCTTAACTGACCATTTGAGGCAGTAATTGTGAACTTTCATTGACAAATAGGCATACAGTAAGATGTGGACTTGAGACAGAGGCAGGATTGGACACTTTATATAATCTTGAATGTTGGAATGATTAGCTGCTAAACATTACATTTATAGTGTTCTGAAATGCTTTCAATTTGTTATCAAAATAGTTTCAAACAGGTTCTAGACATTTCATGTCAGAAAACATGCTCATAGGGTAAGCTGGCAATAATTAAAGTCTTGTTTTCAAATTCTGTAAAAAATTGATACAGGGGTGGGGGTATAAAATGTACTGTAAAAGAAAACTTAGAGTATATGCAGTGATTTCTTTCAGGCTATAATTCTGAGATATAAGTATTGTTGTGAGAAAAAGTGTTTTTAGAAAGTTTTCTATTGGAATAAATGTTAGTATAGGTTGCACTTTGTAAATACAGCTGTTTTTCAAACCACGCCTCTTTTGGGGAGATATAGAATATTCATAGACAATTAATTTTGTTTACGTACTGGTTCCCGGATATGATCTCTATGTTTCATCTCATAGAGACATAACTTGGGAATGTTACCAGTAAATATACATATTCATAGTGATCAAGTTGAAGTCTGTGGAAATCCTTAAGTCAAGGTTGGGGTAGTATAGAAATTTAATGTAAGTTTAAACTCTTAGAAGTTCGGGGCATATAAACGTTGAAAATATGCCGCACAGCCCTATATTTTGACCTTTGAAAAAAATAGTAGTGCATATGAACTTTCCATTCTAGGATATATTTTTTTTCAAAACTTCATAGTAAAAGTGGTACAGTTTTAGCCGTGAAAGGAGTTCCTATGGGAAATTGCATTGTTGATATTTACAGAAATGCAACCTATAGTCAATTTTTAACCATTTTTCGTAAATTTTTGTAATCTTTTACAAAAATCTTCTCCTCTGAAACTACTAAGACAAATTGAACCAAACTTGTCCACAATCATCATTAGGGTATCTAGTTTAAAAAATGTGTCCGATGACCCCGCCCGTGAACCAAGATGGCCGACATGGCTAAAAAATAGTACATAGGGTAAAATGCAGTTTTTGGCTCATATCTCTGAAACCAAAGCATTTAGAGCAAATCTGACGAGGATAAAATTGTTCATTAGGTCAAGATCTATCTGCCCTGAAATTTTCAGACCAATCAGGCAACACGTTGTTGGGTTGCTGCCCCTGAATTGGTAATTTTAAGAAAATTTTGCAGCTTTTGGTTATTATCTTGAATATTATTATAGATAGAGATAAACTGTAAACAGCAATAATGTACAGCAAAGTAAGATCTACAAATAAGTCAACGTGACCAAAATTGTCAATTGACCCCTTAAGGAGGTATTGCCTTTATAGTCAATTTTTACAATTTTCATAAATTTTATAAATTTTGTAAATTTTACAAAATATTTTCCACTGTAACTACTGGGCCAAGTTCATTATAGATAGAGATAATTGTAAGCAGCAAGAATGTTCAGTAAAGTAAGATCTACAAACACATCACCATCACCAAAACACAATTTTGTCATGAATCCATCTGTGTCCTTTGTTTAATATGCACATAGACCAAGGTGAGCGACACAGGCTCTTTAGAGCCTCTAGTTAAGTTTAGCTGTTTGTAGCTTAAATATATAAATGATAAATGTTGATCAATATTATCATATCCTTTGTCCAAACCAGGCTTAATACTGAATATAAATAAAAAGAGATGTGATGTATAAGTCAATGAGTTAGCAACACAGCACTACAAATAACTAAAGGACATCTAGAGGTTAACATATGGTACCACCTCTAATAATAGACAGACATCTATACAATATATCAGATTCTTAACTGTCCAATGTCTGTACAATATATCAAATTCTTAACTGTCCAGTGTCTGTACAATATATCAAATTCTAAACTGTTCAGAGTCTAAAAAAGATTGTTGATAAATTTAATAAGGTGACCTATAATTGCTTATATCCACTTCAATTGAAATTTGGTGGCAATCATGCCACATCTCCTTATTTCTATATTAACACAGATAATCAAAGTTCAATGCCATCAACATCAAATGCCAAAATTGACAAAAACTTAAAGATATAACCACTGACATTGTTCCTGACACCAGCATGGGTAAAAATAGTGTTTGAGATCTCAACCATTCTCCTTTTAATCTCATAGATATAACCACTAACATTGTTCCTGACACCAGCATGGGTTAAAATAGTGTTTGAGAGCTCAACCATCCTCCTTTTAATCGCATAGATATAACCACTAACATTGTTCCTGACACCAGCATGGGTTAAAATAGTGTTTGAGATCTCAACCATCCTCCTTTTAACCTCATAGATATAACCACTAACATTGTTCCTGACACCAGCATGGGTTAAAATAGTGTTTGAGATCTCAACCATCCTCCTTTTAATCTCAAAGATATAACCACTGACATTGTTCCTGACACAAGCATGGGTTAAAATAGTGTTTGAGATCTCAACCATCCTCCTTTTAATCTCAATCAGTGGACTGAGAAAGGTATCAAAGAGAGCTTGCAATAAAAATTCACTGATATATGCCATTTTGTTACATTCTTCTCAGCAATGCACATGTAGATATATGGTACACAAGCTACTGTGTGATGTGTTTCCAGGTTCCTAAAAACAGAAGTTTTCTTCCGCTTCATTGAAAAAAAACACATGTAGGTCTAGCATGTGGGATTGGAGGAGTGTATAAGTCAGCATATAAGAACCTTAGGTAACAGCTGGTTGATTTGTCAGTTATTGGTTAGGATTCAGAAATTTGTATTTTTGTGAAATATTTGAATTTAAAATAAAATAATGAACTACTGTTAACTATCTAATTATTTGCAAGCCATTTAATTTTCACAGATAGAAAAAAACTGGAATACAAATCAGTCACAAATATGTAAAACTTTGGTCTTCCCTTATATAAAGACTTCAAAATCACAATATGAATAGCCATGAATTTCGCTAGAAAGGACTTAATAGGAAATAAAATATCGGTGATGATGATTGGGTTAAATTGACAGATGTTGGTTGCAACAATAAACTTGTATTTTTGAGAATAATTTGAATGGAAATAAAATATCAACGTTTACATCAAAACCATATGCTTTTAATTTGTACTAAATGTAAGAATTAGTTTTTACAACTGGCTGATTATCAATCAAAGTGAGAGATTATATTATTGTGATTTAAAATCAATTTGAAACAGAACATTTAATAATGTGCTTCATGCAACTGAATTAGCTTGAATGCCTATGAAGACGTGCAATTATTAGAACAAAGAACCAACAGTAATTAATTAACTATCTGATTGGACATTTTGAAATGAGCGCCCTATTCTGATTGGTTCTCTAACTAAATCTCACTACACAATTAGGGAACGAGATTTCAACAGCAGCAACTAGGAAAACCCAATCTTCTCATTGGTTAAAGTTTACAATGTCATACCAAGCTAAGGATAAACTCATTTCCATAAATGACCGTATCCTGATATGAAGTAACTTAATATGTTGTTGATAAGAGGCAATGCAATCACAAGGATGAATTGCATTTCACTATACTGTGTATTAATACTCAATTTTTATTTATATAAAAATACCACGTATCACCTTTGAGCAATACAGCATTGTGTATTGTGTTATCATAATGCTAAATCTAGAGGTCTCCTGGAGAATGCTGCATTGCAAAAGTTGATAAAATGCAGTTTTAATAAATGAATACCCTACCTTATTCTTCACATAACTGATTAAAACAGCATTCATTTTTGCATTTATAGTAATATATTTTATCAGACTTCTCAATCAGAAGCTTTCAAGTACAGTTTTAAAGAAAACCCACAGTAGTGTATTAAATTTGTATTTAAGTTTTCTGCTCAAAACAGCAAATATTTTTTAAAACTTTTTTGCAATGAAGTAATGATGTATTGATTCAACTGTCAGAATCTGCATGCATCTTTTAACTTGCAAAGTAAGAATTTGGAGAGTTCAGTCAGATATTCAAGAGTCGAGGACTCATGATCTCATCTTAAATGTAAGAGCCTAATAGTTATTCCATATTTGTCTTCTTAAGCACACACATTTTAATTTTGATTTCTTCAGATGGAGCAACAGCTATGATCCATCCAATTGGTATGATTCAACTTTGTTATGCCCAATTTATCATGAACTTATTAAAGTTTAATGGGCTGAATAATTTGATTTGTACAATCTTTTGTGAAATGTTGTTTGCTTTTGAACTGCAAATTTCATTACTTTGATGAAAAAGTTCTGATTTATTGAATTCTATTATGGGGTAATTTAGAAACAATCTGAATTCTTGTTGCAGTTCCTTTAGATACTATCTTAAGAGAATTAATCTTCCAGTTTATTCTGCATTATGCTCTTAGGAATAACAAATTAGTCTTTGCCAAATTAACTCTGTTACAGTACAGGAATGCACACTCCATGAGTGCAACTAGCTACTGTAGTTTTTCACTCCATGCATTTTAGATATTATCTTATGTTCATCTTCCATATACCTATTCATTATATATAGTGTGATCTGTCTCTTCTGAACTGCTTTTGAACTGAAGGTTTTGTTATGATGAAACAGGTATTTGATGTACTATAGTTTCAATATTATTCGTGGTATACCATTTTTCATGGATTTCATTAGTACAGCTGAACAAGATTTCTAATGTTCAGCAAAATACACATTTTCTATAGGCTTGTATGCAGACTTTGGCAAAACCAAGAAATCAAATATCCCGTAAAATACAATACCATATATCCTTATTTTTATACTGAATGTAAAGGTGTACTGGACTTATTTCTTCAACAATAGATTGATGTTGCATTAAAGCACTCATGCAGAATAGATATATATCCTTTTATCCTTCTTACTGTTTACCTTTGATCCTCTGTTGATCTTTGGGATTCATGATTGTTTATTTATCAAACAAATTAGTATTGATTTAATAGATGTATATTTGTTTATTTCTTACAGATTAACAAACATCTATCACATCATGTCCTGTTCTATCTTGCCAGATTCTAACAGAATTCTATCAATCTGTCTATACTACATTATACGTGAGAAAAAAGAAGAGTAAAAACTATAGGTATTGTTTGAAGTGACATGTGTCAGGATAGATATAAGTAATTACTATAGAAATATGTGTGTAGGTAGTAACATTATATACAACAACTGCATTATTGGTATTTCCCATACATTTGTACAAGTTTAATGTCCTATGAACATTGCTGTGGTGTCTGTTGAAAGATTTGTTTTTTGTGGATAATTCTGTCTTTATAATACATCATATTTGTGCATAAAACTTGTAATCTGCATTTTAGTCATATGATTTTCTGAAATTCTTGGCATTAAATCTGCAGAGAATACCATATATATGCATAATTCCAGACATGATTTGTGGCTGCCACGAAATTGACGACAGTACTGAAAGTGGCATTAAACACCAAACATTAGTTTATTAATCATCATGACTGTTAGTGTTGATTATTACATCTCTTCCTAACACAGCTAGTTCATTAAAAGTTTTAATCCAATTGAAATTTGTGTAATAAGATTTATCTGTACAACATAAAATTGAGAATGGAAATGGGGAATATGTCAAAGAGACAACAACCCGACCAAAGAGCAGACAACTGCCGAAGGCCATCAAAGTGTCTTTAACGCAGCGAGAAAATCCCGCACCCAGAGGTGGTCCTCAGCTGGCCCCTAAATAAAATTGTGTACTAGTTCAGTGAAAATGGACGTCACACTAAACTCCAAAATATATAAATGAACTAAAATTAAAAAAACATACAAGACTAACAAAGGCCAGAGTCTCCTGACTTGGGACGGGCGCAAAAATGCGGCGGGGTTAAACATGTTTTGTGAGATCTCAACCCTCCCCCTATACCTCTAGCCAATGTAGAATAAAGAAACACATAGCAATACGCACAGTAAAACTCAGTTTAAAAGAAGTCCCAAGTCCGATGTCAGAATAGGTAACAAAAGAAACTAAGCAAAATGACAATGATACATACATTAACAAAGGACTACTAGCAGTTACTGACATGCCAGCTCCAGACCTCAATTAAACTGATTGAAAGATTATGTCTTCATCATATGAAAATCAAGTACAATCCCTCCCGTTAGGGGTTTAGTATCATACAATCATAAAATATATGAGAAGAACATAACCCGTATCATGCCAACAACTGGTTTTAGAATAATGTGTTTATTTCCGATGCAAAGACCCTATGAGTGAATCAATATTAATACCAAAATATGCAATCCTTAATGACCTGACAGTTAACAGTATCGTAACTATATCCTTTCCGAATAAGTCTGTTTAAAGGTTTGGTTAGCTTTTGAGGTGAATGTCAACATTTTTGTGCTTTGTAAAGAATATTACCATAAAATATTGGATGTGAAATACCTGAACGTATAAGATGTCTACATGTTGATTTATATTTACGTATGATGTCCTTGTACCGATGATAAAATTTAGTAAATGTTTTGACTAGTTTGTGATATCGAAAACCCTGGTGTATTAATTTTCAGTAATACAGAGATTTCTTTCGTTGAAATCAAATACGTTGTTACAAACACGAGCGAATCGAACAAGTTGAGATATATAACACCATAAGATGGTGACAAGGAACGTCACCATCTAAAATGGATAATTAACAATAGGGAATGAAAATCATCTCTTTTTCATAAATTTTGGTATTAAGCTTCCCATTAAAGATATAGATATCAAGATCCAGGAAAGGGCAGTGTTCATTGTTAGTATTAGCTTTATTTAAAGTCAGTTCGACAGGATAAATCTCTTTAGTGTAGATACTGAAGTCGTCATTATTGAGAGCCAATATATCATCTAAATATCTAAAAGTGTTATTAAATTTTTGAATCAGATGTTGTTTCGATGGGTCTTTGCTGATTTTAGTCATAAACTGTAACTCATAACAATACAGAAACAGGTCCGCAATAAGTGGTGCACAGTTAGTCCCCATGGGAATTCCGATAACCTGACGATATACGGAATCTCCATAGCGAACAAAAATGTTATCTAGTAACAATTCAAGAGCAGTTATAGTATCAAAGCAAGTCCAATTGACATAGTTCTTTTGTTTGTTTTTACTAAAAAATGATCTAAAAGAGTTTGAACATATATATTCGCATTCTGACTTTTTAAATGCCCATTTAATCAGGTGTGTGAATTTTTCTTAATAAGATTATGAGGCAAAGTGGTATATGGGTAGAAAAATCAAAACTTTGAACAGATTCGAAATCACCAATATAATATAAAAAAGAAGATGTGGTATGATTGCCAATGAGACAACTGTCCACAAGAGACTAAAATGACACAAAAATTAACAACTATAGGTCACCGTACGGCCTTCAACAATGAGCAAAGCCCATACCGCATAGTCAGCTATAAAAGGCCCCGAAATGACAATGTAAAACAATTCAAACGAGAAAACTAACGGCCTTATTTATGTACAAAAAATGAACAAAAAACAAATATGTAACACATAAACAAACAACAACCACTGAACTACAGGCTCCTGACTTGGGACAGGCACATACATACATAATATGGCGGGGTTAAACATGTAAGCATGTAATTTATCAAGTACTTCCAACAAATTTTTGACACTCCAAAAGTAATTAATTCCACTATTTTCAAAAGCCTTGTTTGAACAATTTATTACCAGGTTTTTGATAGTACCAAGTGTACTAGTAAGTAGAATAGATAGTTTAGTAGTGGAACAATGGCTTGAAGACGAAATAAATCTATATTTGTAAGGAGTTTTGTGCAGCTTCGGAAGCCAGTACATAGTTGGAACTTTCATTGTATTTGGTTCTGCTTGTAAAGAGGTAGCTAAAAGTTTATGTTTGTTACAGATGTCATTTTCCGAAAATGGAGTTAGTTGGAATGTTGGTGAATTCGTGATTTCCTTTTGTAGAACCTCAATGTAAAATTTACGTCAAACAATAATGATATTGTTAGCAGCTTTATCAGCCGGGACAAAAACAAATTCTTTGGCGAGTTTGTTTAGCTTATGTTTGATACGAGAAACTGGGCTATTATGGTTGTTGTTAGAAGTAAAATGATCTTTAAAATGTTGAATACGTATATCAACTATGCTCATTACCGAATTAAAAAAAAGAATCTAATGATTTCTTGTCAGCTTTTTCTCGTTTTATCCATTTAGAGCAGTAAGTACAGAGTGAGTCATGGATGATGTTACGACACTCATTCCAATTAATAATTGACGGGGGACGATATTTAGGTCCTTTACTGAGGAATGATTTCAACTCTCGGTCACGAACGATGTTAAGGTCTCCTGTTATAACATGGGAACTGGGGCCATAAATGTATTCAGAATTACTGCAATTTCATGAGGTAGGTGTATTGTCACTGATATTAACATCTTTACACACTTCGCTGTAATTAAACACATATTTCCGGGTAGATATTTTGTAAACATAACAAATAACAGGGAGTTCAGTATTATCAAAATAGCCAGGAATTTGTTCTTTAACAGAATGATCATTAAAAATACCGGCAATATTTACAAAATCAAAACCTTGATTGACATATTTAATTTTGATAAACAGCTTTTTTGTTCAGGAATAATACATAAAATGGATAACAGGAAACACTTAAAATAATGCAGAGTACAACAGCCCACATCAGGAGTTTGGACGTTTAATTGTTATTTGGTGATTGCCACATTGCAAACAAGCTTTATAGTCATAGTGGATAATCCTTGTCTAGTAAACATAAAGACAGAAATTGTTTAAATGTTTCACACACATGACAGAAATAATACTTTTCTATAAAAAGATTTTTTTTCATATTTGGAATACTTTCCAATCTTTAGTTAAAGCCAAGCTGCTGCTGTTGATTGATTTACATTTAAATTAGTTTTTACAAAGTCAATATCCTATGTTAGCGAATCAGCTTGTACAGAATAAATCAAATTCATATTAACATTGAAAAATGTATACTCATTACGTAAATAAATTTTTTTTTAAATCAATCGTTGAAAGAATTAATAAGGAAATCCAGTTGTTTTTATGTCAAGGCAATAAAATTGCATTAAATTTTTGACAGCTGTTTTGTAACAGTTTTATTTATCAAATCTTGTTAAATTCTACATAGAAATTTGAAATTATAAATGACAAATGCAGATCTTTTTATGAATATTCCATGAGCATCTTGTTTATTTTTGAATGGTTGATTTGAAAGAAGGAAAAAAAGAAGAAATTTTATCTTGGAGAATTTATTTTTCCAATGTTTTTTGTTTTTTGTAACAGATAAAATGCTTCAGATATGTGATGATAAAATCAGATTTAGGGGAAAAAATCCTTTCTTAAAGTAATTGAAGACTGAAGACTTATTGTAATGAAAATGAAAGGCAAAAGAACTATCTTAAATTTGATTCCTTCCTCATTTAAGTCTACTTTACATGTTGTTTTTTCTGTGTTGTCAAAAAGATTGAATATATGACCTGTAAACAAAATTCTATACACAAACATAAAGAAATGCAAAAGCATAGGAACAGTATTTTTATTGCAAACCACATGAAACTTTTCCACAGAGTCATCTCCTGTTGGTCAAGGAATTTAAACATTTGTCAGTTCTATTGTTCTTTAAGAGGCCTACAACACTTGAGTAAATGCTAATTCTCACTAATGCAATAGATTAGTCAAAAGCTGCATTCATATTTATTGAAAATTGAAAATAAAATTATATCAAAATTAAAAACAAAGAAAACACATTTAGCCAAAATAGTAATGAGCCAACTTTTATAGACTTGGGAGGATTTATAATTTTACTTATAGCGTAGACATCTGTCTATTGTTCAGTCTAAGTCTGTATGTCTTTTAGTTATTTTTGTTGTTTGGTTGCTGTCTCTTATGGCAGATGCCCCATACATTCAAGCAAAACAGGAAAATACCAAACCCTAATTTGAATTTGATAGGCTTTTTGTTGATAACAGCAAAGTCTCTTTCTCATGGTTGTTTTACCTAAAACTTAATTTCTTGTTTTTTTTTCAAAAAGAAAGTTTTTATTTTTGCATGATGCTGTTAAAAATCTCAAAATTTAGTTGGGGAATTTTGATCGATACAAAACATATTGACACTACTATCTGTTATCCAAAGCTTGGCATGCTACAACAGCCCTTGAGTAGAGATAATCAGACTTGGCACCAGAACATCTAGATGAGATTACCATGATAGTTGTTTGTAGGTAAATTTTGACAATTTGTTGGTTTTCAGATGAATAATGCTCATCTTTCATTCATGAAAAATAACGATGAAATATATTTACATATTGTTTGTTTCAATTTGTTCATTAGAATTTTAGTTTTAAATCACAGATTTAAAGTTTATAGTATATTTGTCTAATTGTATCCATTCATAGAAATAAGCACAAGTTTTCATATCCATTTTGGATTATTTTACAATCAGTCTTCTGAATTAGGGAGGGTAATGAGAGAGATATGTTGCCACAAGGCCATCTTCCTTGATCTAGACTTCTATGAATGTGACTTGTCACCAAATTTGTACTTGCCATATAAGCAACATAACAGTTGCCACTAGAGGAATAGGATCTGCTTACCCTTCCAGAACACCATAGATCACCCCCAGTTTTGTTGGCTACTTGAGGAACAGGATCTGCTTACCCTTCCAGAGCACCTTAGATCACCTACAGTTTTGTTGTGGATGGTGTTGCTCAGTCTTTAGTAGAGGAACAGGGTCTGCTTATCCTTCCAGAGCACCTTAGATTACCCCAGTTTTGTTGTGGATGGTGTTGCTTGGTCTTAAGCAGAGGAACAGGGTCTGCTTATCCTTCCAGAGTACCTTAGATCACCCCCAGTTTTGTTGTGGATGGTGTTGCTCGGTCTTTAGTAGAGGAACAGCATCTGCTTACCCTTCCAGAGCTCCTTAGATCACCCCTAGTTTTGTTGTGGATGGTGTTGTTCAGTCTTTAGTAGAAGAACAGGATCTGCTTATCCTTCCAGAGCACCTTAGAGCACCCCCAGTTTTGTTGTGGATGGTGTTGCTCAGTCTTTAGTAGAGGAACAGGATCTGCTTATCCTTCCAGAGCACCTTAGATCACCTCCAGTTTTGTTGTGGATGGTGTTGCTCGGTCTTTAGTAGAGGAACTGGGTCTGCTTATCCTTCCAGAGTACCTTAGATCACCCCCAGGTTTGTTGTGGATGGTGTTGCTCAGTTTTTAGTAGAAGAACAGGGTCTGCTTATCCTTCCAGAGCACCTTAGATCAACCCCAGTTTTGTTGTTGATGGTGTTGCTCAGTCAGTAGTAGAGGAACAGGGTCTGCTTATCCTTCCAGAGCACCTTAGATCACCCCCAGTTTTGTTGTGGATGGTGTTGCTCGGTCTTTAGTAGAGGAACAGGATCTGCTTATCCTTCCAGAGCACCTTAGATCACCCCCAGTTTTGTTGTGGATGGTGTTGCTCAGTCTTTAGTAGAGGAACAGGATCTGCTTATCCTTCCATAGTACCTTAGATCACCCCCAGTTTTGTTGTGGATGGTGTTGCTCGGTCTTTAGTAGAGGAACAGGATCTGCTTATCCTTCGAGAGCACCTTAGATCACCCCCAGTTTTGTTGTGGATGGTGTTGCTCAGTCTTTAGTAGAGGAACAGGATCTGCTTACCCTTCCAGAGCACCTTAGATCACCTCCAGTTTTGTTGTGGATGGTGTTGCTCAGTCTTTAGTAGAGGAACAGGGTCTGCTTATCCTTCCAGAGCACCTTAGATCACCTACAGTTTTGTTGTGGATGGTGTTGCTCAGTCTTTAGTAGAAGAACAGGGTCTGCTTATCCTTCCAGAGCACCTTAGATCACCCCCAGTTTTGTTGTGGATGGTGTTGAGTCTTAAGTTGTCCAGACTATTCTTTGGCTTTTTCAGGTTTAAGATAATAACAATTAACCTCTGTATCTTGTCATTACAAAAAAGGGCATGAATTGAGTGTTTCCTTTAAATTCAAATTCAAATATAATATTTTTGTAACTTGGATTATGTTTGGACAATGTTGACATATTTCATAACAAAAATTCCATTTCAATATTTTGCATGTTCTTAGCATAATTTGTAGATAAAAAAGATTTTAGAATTTTTTTGAAGATGCAACACAGTGGTGATAATGCCAATTGCTGCAATCAGTTTATAAGTTGGCTGTAAATATAAAAAAATAATGCAAAGCAATGTACATTAATCTCCTAAAACAGAGACATTTACTGCTTGATTTAAATATAAAATAATACTTTTAATGCCTTATTATAGCCTTTACTTTCAAATGCTACCCAATAAAAAGCTATATACCATACCCAATATGCTCTGACATGGAATTAAAAAAATCATCACTCAATCAGAAATCTGTCTTTTAGACTTTAAACTTGACTGTTTCAGCCAAGCAATGCATTTAATCAGTCTCAGAAAATTGTATAATTTTTAATTTTTCATATGAAATTGATATGATAATTATGGATATATTATATACAGCTAACATGGCAGTCCAATATCTTGGTTCAATGTTCGGTCTTCTATTTGAATATTTGATAAAGGTGTTGACTCATGGCTTAGTTGTAACATTGTACTAGGAGAAGTACTATGTGTACTTTGATTTTCGTTGTTAGAGACATCATACACTATTTCATTGTCCTCGATATCGTAACATGGAACGGAACTTGGTGCATTGTTTGCTGCTGCAGCGGCTGTTATTTGTTGGTTCATCAGATTGGCAATAGTTGTCAAGCGGTATTGTCGGTAACGATCACAATAGATATATTTTGCTAGTAAGTGAATATGTCTGTCAAACAGAATGTAGATCATTGGTTGAATGCTTCCTTGTGTCCATGCAATAAAACTAAATGATTGGTAAACTTTGGAGATACTTTGAAGTGCACATCTATTAATAGTAACAAAATAGCGGTACCAACAAATCACAAAGGCAATAGTGTTGAGAATGAAAATTTTTGCGCGATGGCTGGAATCATTTATGAAATTTTGAACATTACAAGAAGACAGTGTTTCATCTGTTATTGTAAGAGAAGACCGCACAAGCATTGATACACGATTTGTATGGTTTACTTGAATTTCTTTATATAACTTACATATGAAGTGGATAATTCCTATAATTGCTAGGGTGGATATTGCTATCCACATTGCATGAGCCACATATCCGTCTCTTTGCCCAAGACGAATGAGCAGCTGCCGATTTCAGGATGAAAATCAAAATATCCACCTATCAATGTCGGACCAAGATGCAACACTGTACTAGCTATGTAAACAAGTATTATTCCAAATAGAATACAACACAATGATCCTCGTGAATTTCCACCGATATTTATTTCTCCAAATGTATAAGCCTCTGTACATACCATGGCCAGCATGTTAAACACAGAGGCAGTTACAATTAATACGTAAGTTGCTCCAAAGAAATCACAGTCAGCAGGTTTCTTTTGCGTAACAAGATTGTTTGCTATTGGAATGCAATAAGCTGCTTTCAGACAATCCAAAAAGCAAGCATGTATTAGAAAGGCACTTGTCATTTTCCTCAATGTTTGTCGTATAAATACAAACAATACTACCACAAGGTTTAGTAATATCCCAAGAACTGCCACAAAGTAGAGATAATATGCCTCTTGATGGAAGGTATTTTTTATGGAATGGTCATTCTTATCCTCCACAGATTTTTCCATATAGGTTTGGATAGCTCGGTCATCTTGGAGGAAATTATCGTCGTGGACCGGAATCACATATGAGTGGTTAACCATCGTGATCTTGTCAGCAGAAGGATTGTTTTATTCTCTTGCTGTGATTCGTCATACTACCACTACTCCATAGCCTGCGAACCAAAAAAAAATTGATAAGATACTTTTAATGCCTTATTATAGCCTTTACTTTCAAATGCTACCCAATAAACAGCTATATACCATACCCAATATGCTCTGACATGGAATTAAAAATCATCACTCAATCAGAAATCTGTCTTTTAGACTTTAAACTTGACTGTTTCAGCCAAGCAATGCATTTAATCAGTCTCAGAAAATTGTATAATTTTAATTTTTCATATGAAATTGATATGATAATTATGGATATATTATATACAGCTAACATGGCAGTCCAATATCTTGGTTCAATGTTCGGTCTTCTATTTGAATATTTGATAAAGGTGTTGACTCATGGCTTAGTTGTAACATTGTACTAGGAGAAGTACTATGTGTACTTTGATTTTCGTTGTTAGAGACATCATACACTATTTCATTGTCCTCGATATCGTAACATGGAACGGAACTTGGTGCATTGTTTGCTGCTGCAGCGGCTGTTATTTGTTGGTTCATCAGATTGGCAATAGTTGTCAAGCGGTATTGTCGGTAACGATCACAATAGATATATTTTGCTAGTAAGTGAATATGTCTGTCAAACAGAATGTAGATCATTGGTTGAATGCTTCCTTGTGTCCATGCAATAAAACTAAATGATTGGTAAACTTTCGGAGATACTTTGAAGTGCACATCTATTAATAGTAACAAAAATAGCGGGTACCAACAAATCACAAAGGCAATAGTGTTGAGAATGAAAATTTTTGCGCGATGGCTGGAATCATTTATGAAATTTTGAACATTACAAGAAGACAGTGTTTCATCTGTTATTGTAAGAGAAGACCGCACAAGCATTGATACACGATTTGTATGGTTTACTTGAATTTCTTTATATAACTTACATATGAAGTGGATAATTCCTATAATTGCTAGGGTGGATATTGCTATCCACATTGCATGAGCCACATATCCCGTCTCTTTGCCCAAGACGAATGAGCAGCTGCCGATTTCAGGATGAAAATCAAAATATCCACCTATCAATGTCGGACCAAGATGCAACACTGTACTAGCTATGTAAACAAGTATTATTCCAAATAGAATACAACACAATGATCCTCGTGAATTTCCACCGATATTTATTTCTCCAAATGTATAAGCCTCTGTACATACCATGGCCAGCATGTTAAACACAGAGGCAGTTACAATTAATCGTAAGTTGCTCCAAAGAAATCACAGTCAGCAGGTTTCTTTTGCGTAACAAGATTGTTTGCTATTGGAATGCAATAAGCTGCTTTCAGACAATCCAAAAAGCAAGCATGTATTAGAAAGGCACTTGTCATTTTCCTCAATGTTTGTCGTATAAATACAAACAATACTACCACAAGGTTTAGTAATATCCCAAGAACTGCCACAAAGTAGAGATAATATGCCTCTTGATGGAAGGTATTTTTTATGGAATGGTCATTCTTATCCTCCACAGATTTTTCCATATAGGTTTGGATAGCTCGGTCATCTTGGAGGAAATTATCGTCGTGGACCGGAATCACATATGAGTGGTTAACCATCGTGATCTTGTCAGCAGAAGGATTGTTTTTATTCTCTTCCTGTGATTCGTCATACTACCACTACTCCATAGCCTGCGAACCAAAAAAAAAAATTGATAAGAGTTATATAACAAGTTGTACAGTTAATTTATTATATAATCAGCAGATAGTTGGCATGTTTTTTGTTGAAGAAGACTCATGTGTTAATTGTAACAGCTTTTGCTCGTCGAGTATGCAGGTGTTGTCAATGACAGATATTCGAGGGTTTCTTTTAGGAGGAAAATAATATGCAAATAGTAAAGATTACACATGGGGTACGTGTTGGGGACATGTGACATATTGTCAAGAAAATAAGCATGATTCAGTATCAAAATATTCTTTAAGTTTATATCATTTTCAATGATTATATCTGTTACCAAAAATAAAGGTCAACAGCTAAGATTGTAGCATTTTATTTTTCTCAAAATATAAATATAAGTTAGCTAAAAATATAGAAAGGTTATGATCCCTTCCCCATGCCTTTCCTTTTCAAATTTTTATATTTTCACATTAAATGAAAATAACTTTTTTCTTTTTTCATGAAAATGTAGCAACTTTTTTGTTTTAAATTGTATCATAAAACTAGATACTAATTCCAAAATACTTGTCTTGACATGTAATATTCTTCAAGCCAGTGAAACGGTTTCTGATTGCCCCATTAATATGTTCTCCCTCTTTTTTTAACAAAAAATTACCTCTTTTTCCCTTCTGTCCTCAAAAAAAAAAAAAAAGATAAATGTAAGAGATGTGTCAGCTTGTGAAAATCAAAGTACTTACGTACTGAGCTGTGTCTTTAAGAGAATACAAGTGTAACTTACTGTGATGAAAACATGAATTATATGTTCCTTAATTCTTCAAGTAATTCCACATCAGGGAAATGAATGCTTTCTGTGGAAAAGCCTGAGATTATTTATATATAGAGAATGAAATTCTTTTCATACTTTTGATGAAAAACATCAAAATGTTTGTAAACTAAAGTTAACATAGTATTGCTTTGAACAGCAATAAATTTTACATCTTGCAAATCTCAACAGCTCAAGACTTACTTTGTTGATAAAACACTTTAGATGCATACAAATTAATGGCTTATTGCGTTCAGAATGAATGTGTTTTTCCTGTATTTTTTGTTTCATATGGCATGGAAATTTGGTGAAAAGGACATAAAATGTCTGACCACCCATTTTCATGCCACACACTAAAGTCGTTTGTTGCTCTAATTGTATACATTTAAAGATTACTTATTTGAGTGGGGAAATTAAGTTTGGTGCTTAATGGTTGAAGTAAAAATTCCCAAGAACATGCAATACAAGTTGTGGATCATTTGTATACAAAGTTACCGATGTGATGGCAATTATACATGTTTTCTTATAAAGTGGTACTTCAAGCTTGTGTCTTCTTGTCTATACTGTTAAATCTTTTTATTTGACAACATTGTCTGTGAAAGTATTGATTGCAGGAAACTAATATTGAAGTGAACTTTATTGGTTGGAAGCTTGCTTTTTTTTTGCCATATGGAAAAATTGACAGCAATTGAATTAACATTATTGCCCTGCAAGCTGTTACCTGTAGATTGACAATACTACATGAGGAGCTAGATATGGGATCTCATATTAAGTTTATTACATAATTTGAACCAATTCTACAAGCAAATTTTAGGTTGTGGGGGGAAATTCTACTTCAGAAGAATAAGAATTTACAAACTTTCCCCTGTATTTCCTTTCAAATTTAATCTCAACTGGATTTTATGCCATGCCTATGATAGGAGAAATTATTTTTTCTAGTCTGCATCTGTCCATCTGTCTGTTCGTCCCTCCCATATTAGGATGATAACGTTTTTGGTAAGGACATAGTTTGACATGATACATGTTTATTATGATGGGAACTTTTAAAAACCAAATTAGGGTTTTGACCAATATTTCCAGGTTCACTGAACCCGGAAAGATAATATTGTGAGGAGGGCATAGTGTCCCAGGACACATATTCTTGTTTACATATTTAATTAAAGTTTAAAAATATATATTAAGGTCTGGAAATTCTTGACCTTATTTTAATTACATAAACATAAAAAAAGAGAAAAATATTTGATACACAAAAAATTTAAATAATTAGGTAATGAACTTCATGATAATTCGATAATTCAATACATTAGCTAAGCTTTGTATATGAAAGGAGTTTGAAAGTCTGGTCTTGAATTGTCAAATCATATTTACTAATGTTTTGAAATTTGTACTCTTACCAGTAAACCTCTGTATCACTCACGGACATTATGTCCCTTTGTTATGATGTTGATAGTTTCAGCAATGAATTATGTAATCTTATGAAATTTGACACGTAAGTACAGTGGTGAGAGAGTACATCTAAATATTAAGATTTATTGACATATTGAGTATTAAGAATTATTTATAATGAAAACCAGCTAATTATTTACATATGCATATTACAAAAATTATGGGATTTAATTTATTAAATATATGTATGTAAAATTAATGGATAATAACTTAGAATAACAACATTCATTGCCCCAGACACTGTACAAACAAAGTCTTACTTAGAATATATTATAATCACATAAAAAGGTCAAAATGGGTATAAATGAACTGATCTTTGAGTAAGTCATTACTGCAAATACTATAAAGTTTTAATTTTAAAAATGTTTGCGACTTGTTTACTTTTTATGCTTCAACCTTAGGCAATGTTACCCTTGACCATCCGTCCCATTTTTGTTTCCACACTCTTACTTAAGTATTCCTCATCCAAATGTAATGCTAAGAACCAAACCTTGTAGACAGAGTTCAATTTGGGAAGTGAGACACTTACCATTCTAGAGTTTGGAAAATTGCAATTTTTTTCATTTTCCCTCTAACTTAAGTTTTTCTGATCCAAATTTTATGAAACTCATACACAATGCTTGGATTCAATACTCGCAGACAAAGAATGAATTTGGGCAGTGAGTCACTTACTATTTTACAGTTATGTCCCTTTATCACTTGGAAAATTGCCAATTTTTCGTTTCTGCACTCTAACTTAAGTTTTCCTCATCCAAATTTTATGAAACTCATACACAATGGGAAGAACCACAACTGGCAGACAGAGTTCGTATTTCAGCAGTATGTCGTCAGCGGTTCTTGAGTTAAGCCCCTTTAAAATTAGGAAAATTGAAAAATTTTCAGTTTCCGCATTCTAACTTAAATTTGTCTCATCCAAATTTTATTAGTTATGCCCCTTTTTAACTTGGAAAATTGCAAAGCTTGAGCAGGGACATTTGTGTCCAGTCAGACACATTCTTCTTTTATTTTGTATGATTTATTTGAATTGTGATTGAAACTTTTGCACTATAGTACAATACAATTCTAAAGTTTTTATAATAATATTAAGAGATTGTTTACTGCTGGGAAGACATTTGATTAAAGACATGGATAGATTCTGATGATATATCCAATTAAGTCAATCAAAATATTCCATTGCAAATTGATTTTATGTAAAATATGTTCAAATCAGGCTGCATGGTCTGTAGAATTTTGTTGCAACACAATTAAGGTTAATGGGTTTGAATGCTAATGATAAATTATTTTGTTATTTATTTCTGCTGTAACATACATTATGTTGAACTATGTTCTAATTTGATTTACACAAGTTCATTAGGGTCGCTATGTCATTGTTAATTAAGACAAGTAGAACTGTTTTATATCATTGGAAGTTATATTCTCAGACATTCTAAGCTTTCATCCACATTCAGGTCTTTCTCATATAGGATTGTTGAAATTGATATATAATAATGTTTGGTGAAAGTTGGTATATTATTAATGTAATAACATAGTATTACCAAACATGGTACCAATAAACAACAACAATCAATATATACAGTCAATAAGAATCTTAGCACCTGAATCCATCTGGGTGACAATAAGAGAAAAAAATCATAATCAAAATTTTATTACAGAAATGACAAAAAAATGTAAGAACTGTTATATTATAACAACATTTTAGGGATTGCATGCTGCAGTAATTGGTTTTCATTGATTTCAATACCAGATGATTGTTTAGATAAATTTAAACTGATTAAAATGACCATGCATAAGAAAATTGGTTTATCGACATGCATGGTTAATTTTGCTTTAATTGCAAATTATATTCAATGGTTTTACTAACTGCTTCAATGACAAATCATATTTCATGCATATTCAGTATGACAAATATAAGTAAATTTGCATAACTTTGATGTGTCTATGAGTCTAACAGCAGATGTAAATCTGTGATTAATGCATTCTTGTGGTTATAGTGTTTCATTCTCTTTTGATTAGTAATTTACACAGTGATTAAAACAATGACCTTATTTCTTACCAATATCTGCTTTTGTAATAAGAATCTACTTTTAATACAAATGCATATAGCACAAGGTCATAAAGTGGTTTTATCATTATGGGCATTATTTGTGGGCTAACCAAACCACTGAGGTTTTAAGGCTAAGATAAAAGAATATTGTTTGTTTCACCCTCTCTTATTTGTTTTGGGTTTTATGCACCCGCCGTCACCAGAGAGGCATTAAGTGTTACCCTTGTCCATACCTATGTTCTAAAATTGGATATGTTCTCTAACACAAGTTTGCCTCAACCAAATGTTATGAAACTTATACACAATGCTTATTACCACAAAGTACAGATCAAGTGAATTTGTGTGGCATCACTTTTACGTTTTGTTCTCGAGTTATGCCCATTATAACTTTATATGCAAGGGGGGCATCATCTGTGTCCATGGGACACATGCATACTCCATTTATTTGAAAAATAAAATGGTATTTTTCTCCCAAAGATCACTCACTAAAGTCCTCTGCCAGTTCCTAGTGAAAGCTGGGTTAGTAAAATGGAATAAATGCTTTTGGCAATTAAACATTCTTCATTTAACTTTTTTTTTTTAAATATGCAGATCCACAACAGTCTTAATTGCAGCAATTTCTTTTGGATAAAATTTTTACATGTCAATAACTATAAATGATTATTTTTCTATTTACAGTTCAGCTGGTACAATTTTTTTTAATTGTATATTGCAAATAAACATATATAGTTATAAAATCAAGATATAAAAAAATAGATTTTAATCATTTCATGAAAACAGGTTATTCACCAAAGTAAATAAATTGAAAGTATTTCATATCAATAAATAGGAAAACAGCTGTTATGAATAGAATGGGCATTACACATGTAAAGTTGACATATGTTTTCAGAGGTATATCTTGCTATAATCACTGCAATTCGCTGATCTATCTTGATATCTTTTCTTATTTCTTTTATTTGATATTCTATTTCCTGTCTCATCATATGAGTAAAAGGAGATGTTGGGTTGTCACGAAATAGAAGTTCTGTCATAATACAAGTTCCAAGTGGAAGAAATATTCTATAATATTATATCCAATGGAACAAATATTACAGTATTTGTTCCTTATGGAATCAAGGGAATAGAATATTCGTTCCAACATGAATAGGTATTATGATATTGTTTATAACATAGTTTCCAGGGGAACTTCTGTTAGGTGGAACAAATATACATTGACAGGGTTATGAGGGGAACATCTGTTAGGTGGAACAAATATACTTTGACAGGGTTATACATCATTGAGACATCAGCCTCAGATAACACAAAAATAAACAAAAATATATCTGGAGGTGAGACAACAAAGGGTCTTCATCAGTACAGCAATCCAACAACACATAAAACCGAAAGACATCTGAAGGTTAACATAAAGGACCTATAGTTGTTAATTTCTCCGGCCATGAGTTTCTGATGGAGAGTCGTTCCATTGGCAATAATACTACATCTTTGTATTTTTATATTCAACAATGGACATATGTCTATACAAATTTATCCATGAAGCTTTTAACTGCTAGTGGATCTTGTCTGTTTGTTGGTCCATTCATCTGTCTCATATTAGGCTTAAGTTTTTGGTCAAGTTACTTTAGTTGTGATAACATGATCAACTTGAAAATTGTAATCATAATGATGAGAGAAATATAATGTAAGCAGTGTGTGTTAACTAATGTAATTTACTAATAAATAGACTAAGACCCCGTTCACACTAGGACATTTAGATCAATTTAAACTAGATCGGTTCACTTTAGATCGATTTAAGCCCAATGTGAACGCTTTGAATCAATCTTGAATCGGTCTAAACTAAAACAGCAAAAGAGGTAATTTAGTTTGAATCGATCTAAATTAAACTGATCTAACTTTAAATGTGAACGCAAAAATCGATCTAAACTAGTATGATTGAATCGAAAATAATTTGTGCGCATGTATGGCGGCAAAATTACATGTGTAATTTATTACAAAATGGACGACCAACATAAAAGGGCTGAAAATTAACGAAAACTATACAAACAACAGTATCAACATATGAACTTGTAATTCAAGTGAAACAATAACTTCATCCATTATTTTTTTTGCAAGAGTGTGTATCAACACATTAATTTTATTAAATATTTCTATTTATGCACAGGGTTTATACTTTCACTGGTAATTAGGTCAGATTGATTGCATTTTACTTGTAGTGTGAAGCAGTGGTTCAGATTAGACTGATAGAGATCGTTAGGATTAAATGGTTTTATTTAGATTGATTCAAATTTAGATCGATTAAAAAAATGCTAGTGTGTCCTTCACTGGGGTCTGTATTTTTTTTTATAGTTAAACATTCAGATTTAGTCTGAGGTTAATTTTTCAGTCATCAAAAATTTTGTTAAACCTTCATGGAATTTTAGGAAATTTAGACAGAAGCTTGTTTATGACCAAAAGACAGTATCCAGAGCAAAATTCTGAAAATATTTATTTTCATTTTTCCATATTTCACTGATAAATAGTTTTTTTTTACAGTTAACAAGTAGATACAGTCTGGGGGTTAGTTTGTTTCACATCAATTACTTTGTCAGACATTCACAGAATTTTATGAAACTTGGCAGAATTAGCTTTTTAATAATTGAGAGATAATGTCTGAAGAAAACCTTTGAACATTTTTTTTTTTATCATTTTTAGAATTTTTCTGATAGATGGACTTAGTTTTTTACTGTATACATTTGCAGACAGTCTGGGATTAAGCTCTTTTGACATGATTAATTTGTAAACCTTCATGGATTGTTATGAAATTTAGACAGAAGCTTATCTTCAAGACCATGAAATAGCATCTAAAGGAAAAGTTTGAATTTTTTTTAAATTCTGTATTTTAATGATAAATGGACCCACTTTTTAAGTCAACATTACACATTTACACTGACAGTAGCAATCGCAGGCAAGACACAGGGTTCACCAGAACCCCTTACAAATTTTCAAAATATGTGTAGTCTATAATGATGCAACCCACAGGTTGAGTATTACCTATTTTGAGCAGTGCTGTGGTTTGAGATGCATATGTACTTTTATCTTCTAGATTAACTCTTATCTCATTTGTAACATATTGATTTTATGGTTTCAGTTTCAAATTAACTTTTCATCAAAAATCAGATTAATATGCTATAGGTTGTTTATGATACCAACAACATTGCCTTGGAATTTAGTTGTATTTAGCATTTCTCTTCAACATAGCATCAGTTCATTTTCATTCTAAAACTATTTTTTTTAACTGTCTTTGCTTATTTTGAATATTTTACTTTTACTCTATATTACAGTTGAAAATTTATTGTGAAATCCACATGAAGGGGGCAAACTATAGTAAAAAATGAAATTTTGATGTGCTATTTGATAAATGTTTTTCGTTTTGAATTTTCCTTGGAGTTCGGTATTTTTGTTATTTAACTTTTTCGAAGCACTTAATTTTTCTACAGATACCTTTTTCGGGAAATCTCAAATCTAAAAATTTAAAAGGCAGATTTAAAAATATTATTGAGTGAATTGATTTAGAATTTTGATAGTAAAATGAAACTAATAACATTTATCCCAAATGGTATACTTGTAAATGTTATGTCCTTCAATTAATTTTCTAATCCCCAATTCATACTTTGCTACAGCAGTGCGGCAAGAACATAATTTTTGAAAAGATTGTATTTAAGCATATAGGTCCTGCCATTTGATAGTAATCAATATAAGCATAAGTTTTTAATTGGATTTGTTCAATATGACTGCTAATGATAGGATTGCATATTGATGAAGCCTTGATTTTAGATGAGGGTCTAGATGGGGAGAGGGGGGGGGTCTTCATTTCCATATTCTTTAAACTTATAACCATTTTTCTGTATTGTTTATTTTCTTTGCCATCTTAAATGTATGTGGTTTTATTCCTATAGTGCCATTACAGGTTTCTTCATTTTAGAGATTTCATTATCTACAACTCTCTTCTATGTATATCACCATCTCACTCAGATGTCATGTTGAAAGAAAAATATGAGAATGATGCTATCATATATTATGTAAAACAATTAAGAATATAATGATTCAGGCTTCAATTAAAATAACAATAAGTATTAGAGGTGCACTGAGTATGGTTTGAGAGTTAGTTATTTTTTATATATGTATATTATCCATGTTTATATATAGGAACCATTTATAAATTCTCATGACTGAATTGCATTCAAATGAAATGTAAATGATTTGAAGTGGAGATGTATCTTTTAATCAATTGCATATACATCTTTTCTGCCTATAATTTTGTAGAATATCAACATCAATCTTGTATTCATATTATGTCTTATTCCTGAAAGACAAGTCCAGATGATAAATAGATTACTTCGTTGATTATAGATCTTCTATTGTGAATATTTTTATAGGTCAATGCTATTTTGTCTTTCTGTGAAGACAACAAACATAACTTGTGGGTACTTTAACCAATATAACAATGGAGAGAACATCAAATGACATAACAAAACATTCCAATCATCCCTAGGGGATTTCTCCATTTAAAGATACAGCTATTTGACTGCATTGCAATCTCACTTCATTGGAGTAAATCAGTACTTTTATTGTATTTTCCATTGATGTGTTTTGCCCATATATTATATGTCCATCTGTATCAAATAGTACTCTGTCAGTCAGGTTAATTGAGGCATGTAGCCTACAATTCTATCTATCTATCGATAAGTGTTTACTGCTATTTAACCATCAAGGAATGAGTACATGATCTTGAAGACATTTTCAATTTCCAGTCATTATATTGAGATGAGACGTGACTTTTTCGTTGTTTTAATCATGAAGAAGATCAGCTGAATAGTTTGGTTCTTAGTGAAAGCTATCAATGTAATACAGGAAATAATAAAGGGAATGTCTAACAAATAATGTTTAGTATCCCAACTATTTTGTTAGTCAAGGAGTGGATGGTTTGGTTGAACCTGTATATGGTGTAACTATTTTTTTAAGGATAGGTGTTGGATGGTCTGGTTGAAAGTGTTGCATGCAAAGACCTTTTTTGATAATAAGCATTTCATGGTCTGGTTGGAAGTGTTTAGTGCACAAACATTTTTTGAGGATAGGCATTGGATTGTCTGGTTGGAAGTATTTAGTGCACAAACAATTTTTGATAATAAGCATTGGATGGTCTGGTTGGAAGTGTTAAGTGCACAAACCTTTTTTGAGGATAGGGATTGGATTGTCTGGTTGGAAGTATTTAGTGCACAAACCTTTTTAGAGGATAGACATTGGATAGTCTGGTTAGAAGTGTTCAGTGCACAAACATTTTTTGAGGATAGGCAGTGCATGGCCTGGCTAGAAGTGTTCAGTGCATAAACTTTTTTTGAGGATAGGCATTGGATGGTCTGGTTAGAAGTGTGTAGTGCACAAACATTTTGAGAGGATAGACAGTGGTAACGATTAGTGCACTAGCTATTTTTGAGCATTGAGAATAGTTGATGGTCAAGTTGGCATATGATTGTTGGTATTATTGACAGCTTTATTGGTAAAGGTGTATTTATAAACTATATGTCCAATTTGTGTTTTTTTTAGCATTGGATTGATTGATTTATTATTGGTGTTTAACACCACTTTCATCTTACTTGTCAGTCAATATTTATTGTTAGAGAAAGCCTGAGTTTCCAGAAAGAACCACAGACCTTTTGCAGGAAAACTGGCAATTTAAGTCAATTAAGGCTGGAGTTGAGCACATCTTGCCATGGACAGGGTTAAACCTCACAAATCAGTATTGACAGGCTAGTGATAACTGTATATGAACTACTTAGATAATTAGGTCCTTTCTGAGCATTGAAGTCAACCTTTGAACAAGTAAAGATATTTCCAACCAGCAATATCATGTTTTTCATATTACATAATGCCCCTATACACTTCATTACAACACAACAGTTACATCACAATTTTTATGATAGAATTATGATGTAATAATTAATCTTCATGGAATTTTCCATTAATTGATATGGTTTAAATTTATCCCAACTTTTCATTACATAATGATAGGGTTTATTGTGTTTTATGATTGTGGAATAATATTTATTAATTTATCATTAGAATTTGATCATGATTTATAGGAAATGGGAAAGCCATTTGAATGTGATTCATGTTTATGTTAAGTCTAAAATATGTAAGTTGTGGTTAGAACTGTTACTTTTCATCAATAAACAATTCGTTCATATAGTCTTAGTTTTAATTCATTGTATAACCATATGGGGATTTTTTTCGGATATTGCTTATTGTTCAGTACATATAAGGCCAGTTTTGACATAATGAGTTTTCAGGTGGCCAAAGAAATTAAAAGCCTGAGAACAGTGATCAGTCTGTTATTTATACATTTTTGTCAAATTTTATCTGTTATATATACTTGCAATTAAGAAATTGTGAAACAATATAATAAATAATTGTACAGACTCTTTCATACAAATCAATTTGATTTAATTTCATAACAATTTCAGCTTTGTGGGTAAATATTAGATATGCTTTGTGAGTAAATATTAGATATGCTTTGTGAGTAAATATTAGATATATTTTTTTTTAGTTTTTTTATTAGCAAATTTACATTCACTGAGGCATATCAAAGTTTATTGTTTTTCCAAATACTGTGATAAAGCAGCAGCTGTTAGGGCTTAAATTTGATTGACTGTAAGTCCAGAAGTTAAAATTTCTGCTTTTTGAAACTTGACCTGCTTTAATATCCTCATGAAGAAGTTTCTGTGATCTGTATGAACACAAATAAAATTACATAATAACAATGTTTTTAATTCATGACTTAGAAAGTTGCAATAACGTATATAAGTTTGAATCTTATTTTGGTGTTTTAACGCCACTTTCAAGCACCGCTTTGGGCTATTCGTGGCGGTCAGTTTTATTGGTGGAGGAAGCTGCCGGAGAAAACCACCCTCCAATCTCTCCTGCTTTGTGAAAGAGACTCCCCTAGTAACAACTAACAAACAAAATCAATCATTTTTGCCAAGAAAGATAATTGACAAAAATAGAAGATTATAAAGAACTTATATAAAGAATTGTTGCAAGTTGTACTTTAACATATTTTTTTTATTTCAAGGAAACATTTATTGAATCAGATATACTGTTTTGTTTCTTTGATTGAAGGTTAATTTTCAGTGCAGGTCACATCACCTGAAAAGGCCATGTGTCCAGAGGAAGTTATGATAAAAAGAAAGAAGTTTGGCAAGTCGGACATGCTTTTAATTGTATACATGTAACCATCTGTTACAAGATCAATAGAAGATTAAAGGAAAGATTTTATTGTATCAACATGATTTCATACTGCAGTAAACGGATGATTTCATTTCATCAACATGATTTCATGTTACTTTGCAGTGAGTCAATAACAGTTGTGATTTTCAAGGACATTCTTTTGTTAGAAGGAGGGGAAAATGTAATGTTTATTGATAGATACTTCAGTACCCTTTTGATATTTGATGATTTTACAGATGGAAATAGGCATAAGGCATTACATTTATCAAGATAAGATAGATGTTCTTGCCTAAAATATATATGAAACTTATTACCCACAATTATATACTCAGTTAATTCAGAATTATATCTTTTTTCTAAGTAACCAAGAGTATTGTTTATCATTAAGTCCACTGTTTGGGTTTTCTTACTATCATTGAATATTGTGTTGCATTCAGCAGAGGAAGACACTATTGAGCAGTGTTGTCACTAAAATATAGCTCATTTTCTGTCATTGAAACTAATAATACAAAATGATGAATCAGTCATTGTCAGTGCCCTAGGTTGGGAAAGTTTTGGGTGCCCACATACATGTTAAAGCCTGTCACATTCTGTATGTGACTTAGACTGTCCAAAGTCAGAAGCCTGTAATTCAGTGGTTGTTGTTTGTTACTGAATATCATTTGTTTTTCTTTTATGTTTTTGTACATAAATCAGGTGTTAGTCTTCTTGCTTTAATTGTTTTACATTTGTCATGTCAGGCCTTGTATAGTTTGCTATGCTTTTTGGGTTTTGCTTATTGTTGAAGGCTGTACAGAGACCTATAGCTGCAAACTTTTATGTCATTTGGTTTCTGGTGGAAAGTCGTCTCATTGGCAATCATACCTCATCTTCTTATTGTTATATAAGTTTGACTCACTCATGATCTGAGCAGTAATCTTAAAAAAATAAATCTTATGTATATTGCAATAACTATGATAGCAGCATTTCATTCATTGATTACAATGTAATAAACTTTTTAAGGGTTTGTTTGTTTTTATCACTGATTACAGTGAAATAGATTTGACAGTAAGTTTTATTTGATTGGATAATATCTGTATGAAGTTCTAGTAGGATGTGATTTGTCTATGTCACAGAGTTCAGATCACCATGATCATTATATATAGTATATTTTGCAATGATATAAAATTGAATTTAAAATAAAGCATTATAGATTGTGACTTATGTATTTAAAGTGTTTTTACATGATATAATCATTGGTTTCTGTTTTTTTTTTTTTTTTGCTGATTTTTCCATGTGGTAGTTCCAATCATAGATGTATAAACCCAATTGATATTAAACATGTTGAAAATCTTTGCAACAATTTTTATGGAATATTTCTGTTTCTGACACATATGTATATTTAGTAGACTAAAACCTTATGGAATTAGGTATATATACGTCCATTGTCATGGTCATGTCATTTCAAAGAAACATACTACATATGTGGGATAATGTTTGTATTTTTGTTCTGTTTTCAGGGATCATTTCTATAAGTTATATTTTTACTTTTTGAAATTGTTTTCAAAGTTTCTGGACTTGTATAGTGAGAGCTAGTAGAAATTAAAATGACAATTTTGAAAAAGGAATTTTGCTTTACGATACAATATAAAGATTTTCAGTATTTTTTATTAAAGTTAAAAATATCTATGATGATAATATACTTAGAATATAAGTTATTTAAGTGACAGTTGTTTTCAAGTTAATAGTGGTCCATCCTTGTTTTCTGGAAGTAGGATTGATCAATTAAATCTGATACTAAACAGAATTGGGAATTATTCTTGAAAGTTAATTACTGAGAAAAGAAAAGTCTGTTAACAGTCAACAGGTCTGCAAATATCTTGTTTTTGTGTGAAACTTTTTCCACTTTTAGACATTTTCCCTGCGAGGTTGAACACGTACATATTGGTCTTTTCATTTATTTCTCTTACATTTATTCTGCATTTAATTTGATTCCAATAAAGGCCTTTCCACATTAAAGCATTTAAATTTCCTTTCTCATCAATGGCCATTGATTTTGTTAAATAATGAAATGCATGTTACAGTCTTTTGCATTTCCTTTTATTTCCTGAAACTGTATAATGACTGCAAGATTTTTCAAATTAGCATTTTAGGAAAGTAGTCAAGAAATTTTTAACTAAGAAAGTAAAGCATTTTGAGTAATATTCTGTGTCTTTGTCTATAAGTGTTTATAGTCACCCCTGCAACAACATAGTGATTATTATGTTGTCAGCATTATAATAATCAACATCTTGATTCAGTCTTTTGCTCAAGTTTTTCAGGCATTAATTACTTTGACAAACTTTCTTAGAATTTTTTTTAATTTGGGTAAAAGCTTTTTTTTTTAGTAACAAGGTCGCAAAAAGTGACACAGAAGGATTCTAAATACTGTCGGAGAAACAGTCTTTAAACCATGAAAACTTAACATTGACCAATGAAATATGAAGATGAAGTCAAGATAAGAAGAACTCTGTTAGAGAGACATGTACACCTTGCAAATATTATGTTGATCATTAATGCTATGAAACTTGGCCAGGAGCCGTTTGTCTTAATGAGAGGCATAGGGATGCATATAATGTCTGAGAAACAAATTTGACATTGACCAATGAACCATGGAAATGAGGTCAATGTCAGAATATCCCTGTCTGAGACAGTATTAATGTACACTACTAGTTTTGCAGAATCAATTGTATTACTACATTGTGAATGATTGTTCTGAGACTGAGACAGCATAATGAAAACATGATTATTCATAACTTCAATATATATTATAAATCTCATCAAAACAGTTATAACAAAAATAATCTGTGATCCATATCAATGGTTTACTGCAATGATATTGGGTGGATAGGACACTGTGGCTTCCTCCATCAATCAAAACTGACTGGCACGGAATAGGACAATAGTGCTAAAAAAGGCTAAACACCAATTAGTCAATCAATCAATCAATGGAAGGATAAATTTTATGTAAGGAGTAACCTCCCCTTTTGCATATCCCTAACCCGTCATCTTATTCAGAAAAGGGAAAAATTAAACAAGGTGAGGATGTCAAGTTTGCAGAAATAGATGCTTACAATTTAATAGACAATTGTATATTGTCCATCTGATAGTAAAAAATAACATTTATTAATGTCTAAAAAGGAAACAAATGAAAGTGTCCAATATCTATTAATAGTTTGAAAAATTTAAATACTTCATAATGTATGTTCCCAACTTGTCTATTGGTGTGGTACTCTGGAAGTTCTTGTCTTTTCCAATGCATTTTAAAGAAACCACACACAACTGTTTCTTAAAAAATTAAGGAGATGTGGTATATGAGTGCCAATGAGACAACTATATACAATGAAGACTAATTGATAGTTAAGTCTACATGCAAGAATAACAGCTTTGAGTTATCTCCCCTTTTTGATTTCTCTTTACCAAGTTAACTGCTTTATTCAAAATCATTAAGTTCAACAAAGTGAAATAAAGCTCTCTATTGTAATATAAAAGTGTAGTTGTTTATGCACTAGAAGTTTTCTTCACAAAATGGTTAGAATATCAAAACATTTCCCAAAGTGCATAAAGTAAAAATGACATATTGAGACCTGATTGGTAAATGATATTTAGACCATATGTTTCCACAGATCAATAACTGATTATAAAGGATTAACAACATATTGGTTGTCTGTTATATGTATTTATAACAACTTGTTTGTAAAACCTGAAGGTCTGCAAAAATAACATGCTGTGTCTTTGTTCTTCTTACAAGTCATTGATGTGCTGGGTACTTGATATGTTTGTAGAGATGTATTATTTTATCCTACATGCATGCTATATGGAAGGGGGATGTCTTATTAATGTTCAATATGTTTTAGTTTAAAAGAATGCATGACTCCCACCACCTTCAATATATAATTGTATTGAAAGTGAGAGCGCCACCTTAAAATTCATGCTGATTAAATAGGGAGATTTGGTATCATTGAATTGCGAATGAGACAACTATCCAACCAGACCAAAGACAAAGACACAAACAAATATGTAGTACTGTAGGGTCTTCAACAATGAGCAAAACCCATATCTATAGTTTGTTATTTTAAGAATGACAAATTGATTCATTATTGAATTCTGTAATGAGTGGGGTGAGCTGGAAAAATAAATGCTGTGTATCTATAAGTTACTAATTGATTGACTTTATCTGCTTATTATTTGATATTGAAGCATGTAAAAATAACGCTGGTGTTATTAGATATAAGAAGATGTGGTATGAGTGCCAATGAGACAACTCTCCATCCAAGTAACAATTTATAAAAGTAAACCATTATAGGTCAAGGTACGGCCTTCAACACGGAGCATTGGCTCACACTGAACAGCAAGCTTTGAAGGGCACAAAAATTACTAGTGTAAAACCATTCAAACGGGAAAACCAACGGTCTAATCTATATAAAAACGAGAAACGAGAAACACGTATGAACTACATAAACAGACGACAACTACTGTACATCAGATTCCTGACTTGGGACAAGTGCAAACATTTGCAGCAGGATTAAACGTCTATATATTGAAAATGGGATCAAGAAGGATTAAAAAGCAACACGTTCTCAAAGTTCATCAGTGCATGATACAAGACAAGTTATGAATAAGATTGCTATCTAAATCAAATGTTTATAAACATGACTTTTGTACTAAACAGTTCCATTCAGTACATTTGATCACCTACTTACCCACAGCATTGACAGAAGGGGAAAAATATGTTTTAGTCAACTAATACAATACATTGTTTATCATTTGTCCACAATTTGTTAGTCTATCTAAATCTTTCAAAACTGTAGTATATATCCTCTGGAGATATACAACAATAATAGAACAAAATCAAATGAGTGATAACTCACATTTGGTGAAAATAAAAAAGGGGCCTTGTAACTAGATTTTTAAAAATAAGATACAAGCGTAATTTAAAATTGTGCGTTTGATTGGACATATTGCATATTTATATGATTTGCATAAAGTTTCAAAAAAAATTATGCACTGTATACAATATATATGTATCTGAAAAAAATGAAAATCATTGGAACTAATATGTATGATTAATTTTCATTGAGATCAAACTTTGTACAATAGTTGATTATAATTAAACTGCTGAAAGTTTTCACAATTTTGTAAAAGAAGACTTTGATTTTTATTTATTCCAAAACAGCAGCATGCAAAAAGAAAATATCCTAACATAACAAAATCACAAAACATTGACTTTCTTAACGAGAGTGATTGTAAATCAGTCAAATAATTACATTCTGTCAACTTACTTTAAGGAAGTTTTTCCAATATTTACCGCTGAAAAGACACAACATATAAATCCAGTAGTAAGTCCTGTACACACACACAATCAATGCTGCTCCATGTGACACAATAGAATGCATTCAGTAACATTTGGTAGACTTTAGTAATCTAAACAATATTAGTCAATCAATAATAAAAAGATTTAATAGTCTACCATAGTAGTATGATTAAACCTGCAGCGTTTTACAGCAAAGACCCTTCAAGTATTTGTTTTGATGTAATTTGGTTTCAATAGTTTTAATTACACTGTACTTTGTAGTAAGACTTCGACTACAGAATCGTGAAGTGGAGAATATTGTAATAGCTGATGTAACTTCTATTGTTGAGATTATTTAATACTTTTCCCTTTCAGTTTAAAAAGTAGTTGTATTAACATGTTTTTTTCCTTGAATAAAAGTATATATTGTATTAGACCTGACTGACGAAATATTTACTTACGGAATAAGGATTTATCCATTTAATCTGATAGATAATTACACACTTTACTTGTTAATAATATGTCATCTATTAAATTTCACACTTATTTGGTTTGTGTTTGCTAAGCATGTGGAGTTCAAAGTTTCCTTTTATTATTTTGGCAGATATTTGATATAAATATATTGTCGGAAATGAAAGCATTGCAATTTATATTGGATATACATCTGACAATAGATATATATATATAAAAAGTTTGTACCAGCTTGTTTTCATATAGTAAATACCACATTTGTACAACAGAAATACTCAATTATAATTTGAAGTGAATTCATTGACATTGAATTGATACAATTGTTGTAATTTTTTATTGAACTCGATACACCTACAATTTTAGAATTTGTTTAGTCCTTTTATGCATGTAAAAGCACCATTGACAGGTAATGAATTAAATATAATTGATATACCCTGAAGTTTTCTCCTTTTATACCAAAATGTTATTGTGAATTTTACATTGGAGTTTAATACTGTTAAAAGAGGTTTACTTGTAGGGGTGGATTCAGATTTTATGGAAGGGGCGAGGCTGTCTGTAATGATAATTAAATGGGCAAACAAAGAAAAAAAGAGAGTTGAAATTTATTTGACGATTTTATGTAAAAAATGATATATATTTTTATTTATCTAAAGGGGTGAATGCATACACCCTGTATACCCCCTCCCAAGCCCCCACTGACTTGCACTCATCTCATACATGATATCCTCATGTCCTGTTTAATTCTGGAAAAACTACTGTCATAGAAAGTGGTAGGCTATTGAATGAAATGTTCAATTTTGTAAGTGATGATTGATGAATGACTGTAATGACCAGTTACAAATATTACATGCATTTTGAGGACAGTGATATGTGAAGTCATATGGCCTGTTAAATACCTGACTGACTGAGCTTAAAATGATAGCTAGCCAGCAGGAAGATATGCCAGTCTATTTTGACAACACATTTTACTTTGAGCCAATCAGTCTTTACTCAAACTCCTAAATTGTGTGCTCTAAGCTAAACCCATAACCTGTAGCACTCCAGGCAATATGAAGATAAGGAAGTGTGATATGATTGCCACTGAGACAGCTATCCACCAAATGATTCAGATATAAGAAACAATAGGTCAGCCTAGAGCCTTCATCAATGAGTAAAACCAATATCATGATAAAGTCAGCTAGAAAAGGCCCTGCTATATAAAACATGTCACAAAAGGTGGTCTACCTTTCACTTTCAATATATTTGATGATAATTATCCATTACATGTATATTGCCATAAGTTACATCTAGTCATAAATTACAAAGCTTCTAAATTTCCATGTAATATACTCATCCTTTATCCAAAAATAGTTTTACAGACCATAACATTGTCATTATGCACTTTGTTTGGACAATAAAAGAATTCATCAATCAGTTATTCCCAGAACATCTTCCAAGTTCATGTATATTTACCACCATGAGGAACTTAATAAACTGTTCTCCAAAGTGCCATTCAAGCATAAATTCAATTTTTAAAGGATGTAGGAGTAATATTTATGCAAGTTTTACTGAATTAAGTTTGACTTCTTCATGAAAAGTAGAATGTGTCTAAGGTTAACCAAGAAAACTGATTTCAATGCATAAACTTTTGTTTAAAAAAAATGTGATTATCAATGAGACAACCTGCCAGAGACCGAAGGACGTAGATGTAAGTAACTATAGGTCACAGCATGACCTTCAACAATGAGCAACACTTGCACAATATAGTCAGCTATAAAAAGGCCTTAACATAATAAAATGAAAAACAATTCCAATCAGAAAACAAAGAGCCTGATTTTTTACAAAACAATCAATAAACAAATATGACAGACAGCAACTTACAACAACCACTCAATGTATGTTTAATTTTGAAACACTAATTACTCTTACATATTTAGATTGACAGGAGCAACATTTTAGGTTTTCAAGTATTCATTGAAATACTGTCACCATCATCATTGTGTGGTTCCCTTGTTTTTGAACCAA
The DNA here is from genome assembly GCA_017311375.1 of Mytilus coruscus. Lineage (NCBI taxonomy): Eukaryota > Metazoa > Mollusca > Bivalvia > Mytilida > Mytilidae > Mytilus > Mytilus coruscus. The sequence goes on from CM029598.1 coordinate 7,960,043, forward strand.
AATATTCAAAATCCAATTCATACTTTTTACCAGTATTCCTTGAAGGAAAAATAAAGCTTTTAAAATTGTAGGATTAAAATTCAAACCCTAACAAGACAGAACAAATATTCTGATTACCTTGGAATAATATTAGTGAATCTTCAGAACTAATGTTATTAGCAGGTTTAGTTAGTAATTCTGTTCTAATCAAGGTTTTCTTATTAGCCTCAAACTCTACAGGCAATCATATTTAATGTCAAAAATCAATTTTATGCTGTATGCAAAAGTTAGAAAGCTTGTTAGAAACACTGAGTATAGAAAACAGAATGATATTTATTTAGAAAGATTGAGTATAGAGAACAGAATGATATATATTTATCTAGAAACATTGAGTATAGAGAACAGAATGATATATATTTATCGTTAATTTCCGATCAATATTCCACTTATTCCACTTATTCCAATTATATGATAAATCATAACGGAAACTCACAATAGAATATTTTGCGTTATATGTCAGGAGCCATATCAGTTCAGCATTAGTTAGAGTGCACTATTAATTAGATTAGCAACAAAGTTTGTTTGAGGGCATAATTTACAGGTGTAGATCCCATTGCTATTTTTATGAAAAGGAACTTCTTTTTAGATATCGTTTTAAGAGAGGTCCCTGATTTTCACTGAGATGAACTCCCAGTGTTTGTAAAAAAAAATCTTGGTTAAATAAAGATCTTAAATGAAATATACATTATGGAGTAGCTTTTAAGCTTCTTCTTAAATCTATTCTAAATGGCAAGTTTATAGGGTGATTGCTTATTTCCTTTCTTGTGTAGAGCAAGAATAATATAGCTTCATGAAAGTACTAAGCTCACACCTCTTCCAGAAATATAAGTTCAATTTTTTAAAGGTGACCACAGCTAGCCTGAACCCATCACTAAGATGATTCCTGTAACATAGATGGCTCTCACAGATGTCATTTACTGGAGAGATTGAATGAATTTAATAAAAAGAATTAAACACCTGTAAAATGTGAGTCTTGTCTAAATATCCAAATCTAGTGGAAAATCTCCACAAAGTTGATTAAAAAAGAAGAGACCCTTCTATTTGGTGGTTCCAATGAATAATTTACTAACAGCTAGTGGTGGTGATTGTAATCTCTCCACCCCTTGTGCAGCTACTATAAGTATATGGTTGGTAAATCTCAGATTATTACACAAACAACATTTTGATTATCACTAAATCTCCATGAGTTCAATACAGGCTGTTGTGAATGTTAATACTGTAGAAATTTTAGACGATCTTATCACTCAGAAATCTCAGTGTTTTATTGATAAGACAATCGGACAAGATATCAGTACCTCAGAGTCCTAATATTGAATTACATTTTCAAAACTTATTATCTTTAATATATATTAAATAATGTATTTTAGTGTAAAAAACTTTATAAATTTTATTGGTCTGAAGCACTTTTCTGGATTTCTCTTAGTCAGGAACACTTAAAGCCAAATATTTGAAAGCCAAGGATGTATAAGAACAAAAACAGACGAAGAGCTATATGACCAAAAAGGGTCTAAAAATTATTAGCCAAATCCATCAAAGGTCAACTTAGCCTGAGGGAGTTGAAACCTTAGTTTCTTTATAATTTCTAAATTAATAAACCGACAATTTTAAAAAGGTTGTTACAAATCATGTCAGTACCAAAATACTGACTACTGAGCTGATGATACCCTCAGGACTGATAGTCCACCAGTGGCGGTATAAACCCAGTGTTGTAAATCATTTCAGTGTAAATGAATGTATTTTAGGTTTCATAAATGGGAAAGAAATTGTTGTCAAATCACCATTTGATCTTTTTTTTCCTTATCAAAATAGATATCCTAGATGTAAGTTTATTTACATTTGTAGAAAAATACATACTCTATCATACCTGTTTCAAGGCTTATAATTATATATGCTTGACCAGCCATATTTCATCACACTGAATGTGAAGAATCATACTTTTTTCATTTTCCTGACATGACTATACTCCAGGGACAGGCAATCCAAGAAAATGTGTGTCTTCTATCCTAACTAATTACATCTTTACCATGGTAACCAATATGAAATTTAAAAAAAATGTAATATCTTACCTCAGAATAAGTAATAAATGTATAGATTATTAAATTCCGTAGCACAACATGAAATTATTTAATAATTTCCAATATCTTATGATTCTATGTAAATAATATTCCTATCCATTCTCAAGTCTTAATTGTGATATAGCACTGAACAGTTTAGACTGGTATTGTATCAACATTCAGCAGGGGAACAGTTAGATGAGGGTCTACACTGTTAACTAGAATCATTCATTAAATAGGTTTACAGTTACACTATAGCATCATCAGTCAGATGAGCTACAGTTAGATGAGGGTCTACACTGTTAATGTATGAACAGTCACATGGTAACTGAAGCATTAGGTATAAACTGTGTGTTAGATGAGTTACAATTATATGAGAGTCTACAATATTCATCAGATTGATTCTACACAGATTTTGGTATCGTGCATCTTATTGTTGGGTCCTTATGACATTTTTTAACAATTTGCAGACTACAATCGTCAAAAATAAATCACAAGGACCTAAGAGCTACAGTTCCGCAGCTAATTGTTGGGTAACATTTAAGTAAAAATCTACAGTATATGGAGGGGTCTGTATGTTATCCTGTATCATCTGACTGTTATGAAAATCTATCGAGGGTCTATATGTTTCCCTGTATCCTTTGACTGTTCAACATTATATGAAAATATACCAGTACTCTATGGATGTTCTTTAGGTTAATTGTCCTGCATCTGACTGTTTCATACACTATACAATTACACTAGAATCTACAGTATGAGGGGATAGGGGGAAGGGGATGCTTTGGGGTTTCCTGTATCATCCATCTATTGCATACAGATTTGTAAAACAACTACCGTATAAGAACCTAACTTAAAGATTTTCCTGTATCTACTGACTTTTGATTTGACTACCAGTATCAGGTGCATACAAGGTTCTGTGGATTTAATGTTCATGGTTCAAGGGGTTTCTTATTTTGTTCTTCATAATTTCACTTATCAAAGTTAAGCCAAAATTTGTATTTTGTTGAGAACTTTTATTTGTGGGTCCCCCCTCAAAATTCACAAAAATTGGTATCTCTTGAAATCCATTGAGCAAGGACCAACATTTACTGCTTGAGATCTAGACAACCTGAAATTTCTCCAGTTATATTTTTGTTTGACTTCTGTTTGTCTATTTACACATAATAAATCACTTTACCGTTTGTCATGTTTTTTGATTAGGTATCTATACATTACAAATTATTTTTTTCGCATCGTTGTCTTCATTTTTCTGTCTGATTTCGAAGCTGGTTAACCAGAAAATGTCAAAAAATAAATTTGTTTATTTTTTTTGTTTATTTTTATTTAATGCTAGGTAAATTTATGAAGAAGTTTTTCAAATTTGATGTTTCTAGAATGGTAAATTAGGATTTTGGTTGTGAATTGAAGACACCATTAAATTTTGTGCAATTCTGATTTAACTGAAAATCTTTAAATAGGAATGCTTGCATTTGTAAATTTCTTTAGAATTTCTAGTTTTGTGAAAATTACTTCAAATTCTTTTTTACTTTAAATGTTTATTTCATCAGCTTTTCAATTTCATTTCATCTCAACAATTTTATTATTCGTGCTGGAGGTCATGGTTTTCTCCAGGTTCTTTGTCCATTATGTTATAGTCAAGGTATATGTAGATTAGACTGGTGGTAAACTCTATCAAACAAACAAAAACAATTATAAACAACAAACTTTATATTTGATAGACTTAAGCTGTGTCAAGTAAAAGTCAATTGAAGTTGTGACTAGAAAGGAAAAACAAATATGACGACCAGTCTTTGCTCTTACTCCTAATGCTGCTTCCTGAGACAGTTGAGAAGCAGCAAATACCAATTTTGGTTTGACATCGGCAGAAGTTCAGACCAACGACCCCCTGCACTCTTGATGGTATTCAAACATATGGTGGCATAGGCAATGGAATAAAATATTTGTTTAAAGCTTTATATTGCAAAAGTGAGAAGACCTGTTTACTTTATTCTTAGTATACAGGTGCCTTATGTTCTGAAGTTTCATTATGTCATATGTCCATTGTCCTTGACTGCTTTTTCATGGTTCATGCAGCTACTATCATGTGAACTTCTCACTTATTATTAGTTTTAGGATAATTTTTTTGTTATATTGTTATTTTTTGCAGTGTAATTCTATCTGTCAGACAGAGTTCACCTGACCTTGACCTCATTTCTTTAGTTTGGTTTTAGGTCCATTTTTCAAATACTATAAGCAATAGGTCAACTAAATTTGGTGTATGGAATTTTTGTAAGGTGTACATATCACTCCGGCAGGGTTCATATAACCTAGACCTTATTGTCACGGATCTTTATAATATGAAGTTTATGTGATATCTGTAACCTTGATCTTAAAGACTTTGACATAAAATACAGTGGTTATCAGTAAAGTAGAATAGACATCTTAGCATGTCCACTCAGGTTTCTTTATTAATTAGTTTCAGTAGATTAAAGGAAACAATATTCCATCTTTCATATTGCAACTGAAAATGTATTCATCAATTAATACAACCAATAAAATGGCTTGTTTGGTCAGCAGAGACTTAATTTATTGCTGAATATAGATTATGATATAAATCTTGATGACAGTACAGAATTCTCTGATAATAGATAGCTGACAGTGTCCTATCAATAAGTAATTTATCTGCTTCTGTCAATAGACATATGTGTGTATTGTGGTAAATTATCTACATGTATAACAAGGTAATAAAAAGGATCATGTGACTATTGATACAGAGTCAGGTGTGAAATACAAACCATTAAATTCAGTTATATATATCCTTTGGAATCTATTAAATTAAATGTTTCTGCTGGTCAATTCAGAGTTCAACATACTTGTTCTGATGAGAAACATTCTATTTTTTTCATATAATGTTTTTACTCTCTTTGGACCATGCACAATAAATCTCTGATAAGAAATAGAAATTTTGCTACCATATGTGAGTAATGTCCCTTTATTTATCTCATTGCCAAAAGATATAGAGAGGCTCCAAAGCCCTCTGTGCATTGTACCCTTATGGGTACATAAGCCTTGTATAATGCAAGTCAGATTCTCTGTACGATATAAATTATCAAGTTATCTCCCTGTGAAGTAAATAATTCAGTAACTTAATTCCCTTTTTGAAAATTCAGTTAATTTGACAAAGGAAATAGGTGTTCCCCCACAGCACCCTCTGTGTATTGTACTCTTGTAAAGTAAGAATGGTAAAGTAATTCAGTTTCTGTGTATAATAGATATTATCCCAATAATATGGTAATTTCTACAGACATTAATTTTGGATGTCATGTAAGATTTTTGGCAGATTGTCTTTGCATACAAATATTTGATGAAACAAACAATTTTTGGCTGCAATCTTGTGATAAGAGAGCCAGATTGCAGAGGAAATTTTTATGAATTGTTATTTCAATTAATTGTTTTTCTACCTACAGACAACAGAAATTGGTGATAAATAAAGTTTACTATTGGATGAGAAAGGTTAAATGATTGTCTAAATTTGTTTGTTAATTCTTGAAGTGAATGAGTTGTTTTTGGTATAGTAAGCTTCAATCTAATCCCAATAACTTCTTGGAGCTATTCGTAATAATGTGTCAGTTGCATTTCATTTTTACCGGTAATTAAAAATATTCTTGGTTTAGCTGGTAATGAAAAGTAAACAATGTATGTTGTGAAATTACTATAATCATTAATTTTGAAGAAAAATACTTTAGTATTCAGGGCATAAAATTAAAAAATGATTAATAATCAATCATTTTTTAACTTTATGCGCCATGCTGAATCAAGTGAGTACAAGTTGCTTTTTTAAAAAAAAAAGACAATATGTGAACCTTAGAACTTTTTTATTCTAATTATTAATTCAACTGAATAAGAAATTATATATCAGTGTTTGCATGGTCATGTGTGTGGAAGATAATATTTTCTTTTTATTGTAAATCATTACAATTTCGGCGTGTTGCGACTGGGAACAGTATATATGTCCCTGGTTGAGAGAAGTGTGAAATATAAAGCAATGAGGGAAAAAAAATAGATTCCCAGACGTATAATTTCTTAAAGAATAATAATGATTCAAAACATGGGGGACACATGTATCTTCTTCCAAAAATTCATAAAATTAATCTAGAAAAAAGTAATGAGGCATTGCGAACTGGTCAGCTAGCAGGACACATAAATGTTCGTTACTGACCAATCATCAATAAATACAACTCTCCCCAGAGATACTTACTTGACCTAATCATAAAACCATTATTGAAGAGGCATAACTTTTACATTCAAGATAAAAAGATTCCATTAATAAAATAGAGTCACACAAGGTAAAAAAAGAATGCATTCTTATTGCCTATGATGTACGTCAGTGTACACAGATATGATCATTGATAATTTAGAAGAAACTGTTATCAATGCATTAGAATTAATTGACACACAGGAGAGTGTACTTTCAAGATTCTCAACAAAATAGATTTAACTGCATTTGTTAAATTAATTTTTAGAAACAACGAATTTGAGTTTAATGGACTGTTATACAAACACATTATAGGAGTGCCCATGGGTGATATATTTTCACCAACATGCACAGATCTGCATCTGTCTGTCCTATTTATTAAAATCTTAGATAAGTTCCAGTGGAGAGAAAACATCAAATTACACTGTCAATAGGGATGACGGTTTTATGGTCTTCACAGGCAAATTAGAGCAAGTTGAAGATTTCTTTAACCTAGCAAACGAAATTGACCATCTACTTTAGTTCTAATATGAGGTGTCGACATCTAGTATGACCTATTTAGAGGGTGGTAAAGGGTTATTTTCTTGCAACGTTTTTGGCCTTTTTATTTCACGTGATTTTGTGTTTCGACGTTTTATTTCTCGTGTTTGATTAGACGTGCGTGCTTCATGTTTTCCCTTAATTATCTGTGTTTCGTGTCGGTACTCTTATTTTCTCCTGCTTGTCCCGCATTTGATTAAAAAGTAAACCGGGACTAATTCAAAGTCAGCCCAGATATTGTTTTAAGTTATAAACTAATTAACTGGTCCCAAGATATTTATTAATAGCCTATTGTATTATTATGATAAATTGTATGCAACTAGAGGAAGCTAAAAAGTGACCACATGCAGGGTCGCCATGTCAATATATAATGACTGCATGGTCTCCAAGAACAGCTGAGTAATAACTTTTGGTACTTTTTTCCTTAATATTTACGATTTTATTCCTTGGCTTCGTTTTTCCAGAGTGTTTTTTTTTCCGTGCAACGTTTTTGCGATTTGTTATTTCACGTGTTTCCATGTTCAGACCCCTCTTTCACCACCCTCTATTTAGATTATCCGAAGTGTACAAGGGTGATCGATTCCATAATAATGGAATTCTTGATGTTAAGTCCAAGTATATTAAAAACACAAAAACGTACCAATATTTACCAATCACTAGTGCACATCCAAAACACACATAAATTTAAGAGTATTAATTTACAGTGTGTGAATAATATAAGAAATAATAGGGACATCAATGAATTAAATAAACATTTAATTAGCTTACAAGATAGCTTAATTGATAGAGAATACTGTAAAAGGAAACAGTAAAAGTTGTAAAAAAATGTATATTAACGAATAGTCTTTTAATATTTTACTTGTTTTATTTTCATTTGAAACAGATTTTTTTTATCTGATTTGTCAAAATGACAAGTATGCAAAATGATTTAATTGTTACAAATCGAATCCCAAAACCCACTATAACTCATTATGTAGAAGCCACAGCACTATTTTAAAATATCCCTCTCTGTGAATATCTAGACACAGATTTTTGATACCATATGCATATAGGTCGTTATAATTAAATCCTAACCATTTATCTTTCGCTTGTTTATCAAAGGATACAACTGTCAACTTTGCTCAAGTGAGTAAACCCTTGCAATGCATAACATGTAGCTTAACAATAAATATACATGTTTGAAAAGGATCTATAGATTGTTTATTATCATGTATCGGATAAGTGAATTAGCGATCTGTGAAAATTCTTTATTGTCATGTTTTAAATATCTTAGATACCCCCGTATGGAGGTGCTCTTAATTGCAGGAAGCTAATACAGATAAGATGAATAGGTGTTCCGAATGAACAATAATTTAGCTTTGGAATATTCCTCCATAGACTATATTTCTAACTAATTTATATGCGTGAACCCTCAGGGGTTCACGCAATAACAAAATAAAACTATAGTAAATCAGGTAATTTTTTCTAGAAAGTAATTTTATAACACAGCCTCAGACAGTATAGTCTTAGATGTCTTAGGCCTTTAACAAGCCTTCTACAGATATTCACCATCCATCATCCTCCTACATAAGTTTTTAAGTCACCAGGGAAAACTGACTTATTTCAGGAAAATAGTAACTTAAATAAATGACTTGGTTTTCTTAATTCTGACATAAGTGTAGTAGATTTACCAAGATGACAAGGGAGTGAACCATACTATTTTGTTTCAAAGTCCCTTTATTGGTTGTTATCTTTGTAAGTCTAATACAATAGGTCTCTATTCTGATAATAATATACAAATTTTTATGCCCCCGCCGTAGGCAACGGGGGCATTAAGTATTACCTGTGACTGTCCGTCCTTCCGTCTTTCCATCCATCCATCCCATTTTCGTTGCAAAGCTTGATCGGGGGCATTTGTGTCCTCAGACACATTCTTCTTTTATTTTCTTTTAAATTAATTAATTTCATTCCCTAGAACAAGTCTGCTCTGCATTCTTTTTAAGTTTTAACTATATACTTTAACAAATCGGGATTTGAAACTGGATGATGGTATACAAAGGGTTTTCATGTAAATCTAAAGTAAATTTTGCCTGATTTTACCTGTCATATCTGAGTAGTGACTACTAGGACTGTCAGTTTTCCTGACAAAGGTCGTGGTTCACTCATAGTACTTCCACTTCCCCCATCAATAAAATAATGCCTCCAGGACATAGCCAAGAGTGTGAAAGTGCTGTTAAACACAAAAAATCAATTAATTATTGCTCTTAAACTTATTACAGTGAAGGTAATTGTTTTTTGTTGAAGTAAAAATACTGCTCCACAATTAACTCTAGTCAAGGATAGTTGTTCTTCATCTTCAGTAGTTCTGACGGAAAGGAGTGTGCACCATGAGATAATTCCAAAAGAGGAAAAGGGATTGTGTTCCAAAAGTATTGAATTGAAAGGAATTATGACAAAATGAATTTTATGGTAATATAATTCTATTTTGGAGGAATTGTGTTCCATAAATAATGGCTTGATATTCTGTTTGTATACTATTAAATAACCCAAACTTCATTTTTTTAATTTAATGCTCCTTTGTCAACACAGAATGCAGATATTTTTGGATTTTGTTTACAAACGGTGATTATCTGAGAGCAAACTTATACTTAGTCATGAAACAATAATTCTGGTTTACCACAACAATGCTCCTACTTGTTTACATGAAACAGCAATTTTGGTTTTGGTTCAGCTCGGAAGTCATATGCATTGAAGGTTTCTGAAAATAGCATATCATATTGGTAAATAGATTTTTATGAGAATAATTTCTGGTGTTTTGATGAGACAGAGAGAGAGATCATGTGATCAGGCAAAGTTAAAGTAGACTAAGTGTTTATTTTTAATAAAAGGAGGGTAAACATCAATGAAACAACCTCTTACAACACTAAACTTAAAAAAAACATGTAGAGGTTGTCTTCAGTAGACCGGTGTCTATACAATATGTCAAGCTCCTTATCACCCTAAGTCTAAAAACATTAAGATTGAAATTTAGAGAGACTAGTTATCAAAGATATAAGGGTTCTGGCTAGGGAGGAGATCATGTTTGGTCTGTTTATGATCCTCCATAAATATAACCTTACTCTCTCCTTTAAAAAAACCATAGGATATGATTTCCGTAGGGACACCATGTTTCTTGGTTAACCTTCAGCAGGTAAAAGCTCAAAATATAGAATGTACCAAAGCTGAAAAACATAACATAAAAGAGTTTAGTTTTTCCTTTTTATTGTATAGCTGTATAGATAAAATAAAAATCATAAGAGTGAATCTTGGGACAAAATGTTGTTGATTTAACAGTTCTGTGATCTTTGAATGTTATAACTGTTCCTAAAGTTCTAAAAACTCATATACACTGGAAAGCTACTATCATCATTAAAATACAATCTGTGACAGGCAGTTAATTACCAGTTAAAATCTGCCATCGTTTATCTGACTGCATTTCAATTAAGTATGCAGTACATGGTTACAGAGTCAAGGAAAGTTTGAAATTCAATATATGTCGAACATTTTAACAGTTCTTTAATTATCCCTTTTGATGTTTAACTTTCATAAAGGCATAGATAATGTTTTCTTGTGTATAAAGTGTTAGTTTCTCCTAAATTTTCTCAGTGTTATTCATGAACTTTGCTGTCATTAGAGCTGTGGAAAATTGACTTAATGTTTCCTTAAGTTAATGGTGTATGTATAATGGCTCTCCCTGCTAAGGTTTCCAGTTGGCTTTAATTGATATCTAAGTGTTTTACAGCCTCTTATCATTTTTCAAAATTATTCAAACAAAATAATGGGTGTTGTTAGCTTGATATATCTTCTTGAAAAGGACATTCTTATAAAACAATTATATATGTATTCTTATAAAACAATTATAAAATGTATTCTTATAAAACAATTATAAATGTATTCTTTGATTTTTGGATTATACTTAAATTGTTTTGTCCAGAAATTTTCAAGTACAAAGTCATTAAGGTTCATAAATGAAAACTTTATTTTATTTGATAGAAAAAAGAAGATTACCGTCCAAATTTCATAATTTCTGGAAGAATCAGCTTTTAAGTTAGTATAATATTAATGATAGTTGTTTAATAAGCTAAAAAAAACAATAACATTTTCATTTTGAACCTAATTCAAAGGTTAACTCTCTGATAAAGTCAGTTTCTTCTGGTCCGAGGAGGACCTTTATATACAGATTCTTACTATATATAGAATTACAAGATATTGAATATTGAATTTAATTTGATGCACCATATGTTCATTCTAAAGATTTAGTTATCTATTGTCAGTACAAAACAGAAGCCCAAACTTACATTACCAAAAACCTAACACAGCAAAGTAAGCTACATCCATCATTTGATATCTCTCATTCTAAGTCGTCCATAAACTACAACATTTTAACTTTTTTCTTTCAAACCACTGTCCAGTTTGAACCAATCTTGGCAGGAATGATATATGGAAGGGGTTCAACATGATATTCACATTTTGTTTAAATCAGTCTGAAAAATAATGTCCAGCCACCAGAGGAAATCTTTGATTCTGATTGGATTATGTTTTAAAAAATCTTCTCTGAAATAATGTTTTTTTGTTAACCTGATGGATGTTTTGAATACTGTATTTATTGAAGTAATATGATCAAACTAATAAAAAACATGCTTCAAATAAAACTTATAATAAACATGCTTCAAATAAAACTTATAATAAACATGCTTCAAATAAAACTTATAATAGACATGCTTCAAATAATGCTTTCACAAAATCTGTCAGCTTGTTTAAACCTGTTTAAGATATGCCAATTTCTGTTCAGGTATCAGCTTTGTATGGAACATTTTCAAGTACAAATGTATTAGATACACCTTGAAGGTGTTAGCCCGAAAAGGTGTATCAAATTTACACCAAGATATTATTGTCAATGCAGAATGATAGTTTTTAATAATTTAGGAGGGGGGTCTCTCAGCGATTTGACCATATGTTATTGAAAAACATGATACATGCAGGGTATCAAATGTCATTTAACAACTAATGGTGTAAATATCAATAATTTTCAAACACATTATCTAATTTCAATTTGCTTGAAGTGGAAAATCTGTATGACTGTAATTCTCCCATTTTATCTCAAATCTGTTGAAAAGTGAAGGGTTAAAATTACTGCTTTTCTCATTTTACACCCAAGATATCCAGAAAAATTTGCTAATGAATGTGTAGAAGCAACAAATGCTATGGAAATGGTTAAATTGAATTTTGAGTGGTGAAAGATGATTAATAGTTGAAATAAAGCTACTGTGACTGGATTAAGTTAATTGATATGGAAGTGATGGTCCTGTCGATAGAGGATGACATGTGGGCAGATGATGAGACTTATCTTCATCTGTCATTCTACTGCAAACTTTTCTTCAGAGTCTATCAAGCATGCAGAACAATTCGGCATTTAAAATGGTAATTAAATTTGTTCTGCATTCTAGAAAAATGGAGGCAAAATAGACTATCATAACAGAATGATAATCAGCAATAGTACATGTATATGTTTGTGATCACAAGAAAAGAATAAAGAAATTCTTAAACCTGATATGCTTTTATGTTCTTGATTGTTTACCCCACCTCAGTTGATAATAGTATATCTGAAACCTAGATTTTTAACATGTACTCTCTAGCCTCAAAATTTGGATAGGAGCTTCAGTACAATTCATAAAAGTAATAAACAGTTGCATTTCAGAATACAAGCTATTCTCAAGTAAAAAGACAATGTTCAATTTTTGTTTTTCTCATTCAGTTCGAAAGAGTAAAGTATTTGGCAATACCTCAAAGACAGAAAGTCTCAGCATGTAGCTATTTAGACTGCCGAGACTAGCTATAAAAACTTGTCAAGGTTATAATACTTTACTATATCTTCTCAAAGTGGAATTCAGGTGTCTTTTTATCTATTAGAGAAGTTTGCAATAAGATGAATTGAACATTGTTTATTTTATTTTTGTTTTATTTATTTATTTATTACATGCATATTTTTCTTATTTTTGTTAATAAATTCTCACGTGTGACTATAAATTAATAACATTATAGTAACTTAATCATTGTTGAATTATAAGGCTGCGATTAATACTTTATTGCATAAAATATCTACAGAAAACATTATTGGCAGTTGATATTTATTAATGCAGAGAGGGTTAATATTTCTTGCATCATAGCATTACAATAAATGTGTAATATAACTTCTTTGATGGGGTCAATTCTAATTCAAAGGTCTGTTGAAATCAAAGTGAAATTCTCTTGTCTTTTACTTAATAGATTAGTTTGTTTAAAGATAAATGGAGTAACAAAACTTAGTTGAAATAGATTAATTCGAGTTAATTTACCTTAAATGATTAACTGAGCAATTTTTATTTCAGCCGCTAACAATTTTTCAAAAATCTCCCATAAAATAATTAACAATAGAAATTAGAATTGACCTTTTGGAAGAAAATTGGTTATCATATGACTGGTTTATACTGTAATTAATCTTATCAGCATTCTAACTCGATCATCACAGAAGAGTTTTACTATCATTTGTTAAAATAGAAAATATAGGGTAAAATTTAAAATTTTAATGGTAAGTTTTTACTCACCACTACTATATTATACAGGAATAACAAAATTTCACAATTCATAAAATTTTCCATTTTATGTATTTCCACATTCTACCCCCATTACCTTACTACCTTATTATTACTGATAACTAATTAACTCAAACTGTGACTCTAATGTCATCATGAAGATGATGGATTAGTGTCTAATGTCCAGCAGCAAATATTACATTATTTCTGCCAACTGCACTCATTGAGCAGACTGCAAGTTTTCCATCTTTCAGCAAATAATCTTTTGACTCTGACATACATACATAAATTAAAGGAGATGGTCCATATTGCAGCACTTCCACTGTTTGATTTAATTGTGACAAATAAAACAGAGCGGTGTCTGCAAATAAAGAACTTGTAAATTTCCCTTCAATAATTTCTCTCTCATCTGACTGAAGAGGAACAATATGGTTGATGATGCTATCCTTCTTTTCTGCCAATTCTGAGTGTCAGTCAATTCACATTGATCAGAGATGAACATAATTGTCATAGTTTTTATCATATTATATAACAAAATATGTTATCACCATGTTGCAGTGTCAAGGTCATTATGATTAATGATATTATGTGCTAATATTAATTAGAAATATATATGTACTGAAAGAAAGAGTCTTTGAGATAATTGCTCTTATAAAAAGTGCTGAAAACTATTTCAGAGATTCCCAAATTATTGTAAAAGTAGTGTATACATATTATAAAATACTTAAGTTTTGACAGTTTGATTAATGATTTAAGATTTTTTAACATGAAGCTTGAAGTACTTTTACAAATTGGTGTGTTTGTTTTGCCCATTACTCTAATTGTCAAGATAATGTCCTGGGTAATTTTCACAAGTCTGTCTAGGTATGAGTTATAGCTACTATGTGCCAGTTGTATTTAACTATTATACAGCATAAATCATACAAGTGTTAACCAGTGTTCCTTTGAGTGGTCAATTCTATTTCAATTCTGTAAAAGAGGTATTTAAAAATGTTGCAGGTGTTGAAATGAAAAATTGTCAGATATATATAACTGATAAATCGAAGGTTAATTAAATCCAAAATAAATGTGGCATTAAGTGCATAGTTACCAAAATAAAGAAATGCTTATGTTGTACTGGTACATCACTATTCTAGGTTAAGGGGAGGGTTGAGCTCTCTTAAAAATGTTTAACCCTGCAACATTCTGTATGTGTCAAGTCAGGAGCCTGTAATTCAGTGGTTGTCAATTGTTTCTGTATATCATATTTGTTCTTCGTTTTGTACATAAATCTCTTGTTTTACATTTGTCATGTAGGGCCTTTTATAGCTAATTTTTTAAGGCTGTAACTCATCTAAGATATCAGGCTTATATTTTGTATCCCAGACATGCATTCTTATCAGTGATGCTAAAATTAAAAAAAAGGTGACCTTCAGTGTCATTTGGTCTGGTGTAAAGTTGTCTCATTGGTAACCATACCACATCTTTTTATTTTTGTCGAGCCTTCGACTTTAGTCGAAAAAGTGAGACATAGCAATCCTACATTCTGTCGGTGGCGGCGGCGGTGTCCACAAATATTCACTCTGTGGTTAAAGTTTTTGAAATTTTAATAACTTTCTTAAACTATCCTGGATTTGTACCAAACTTGGACAGAAGCTTGTTTATGATCATAAGATAGTATCCAGAAGTAAATTTTGCCCAAAAAAAATTCCTGTTTTTCCGTATTTTACTTGTAAATGGACTATTTTTTCTGCCAGGAAACATTACATTCACTCTGTGGTTAAAGTTTTTAAAATTTTAATAACTTTCATAAACTATCCTGGATTTGTACCAAACTTGGACAGAAGCTTGTTTATGATCAAAAGCTTGTATCTAGAAGGAAATTTTGTTAAAATTTTGTACCTGTTTATCCGTATTTTACTTATAAATGGACTTAGTTTTTCTTCCAGTTAACATTAAATACAGTCTGCAGTTAAAGTTTTTAAAACATTTATTAGATTTATAAACTATCCTGGATTTATACCAAATTTTGACAGAAGCTTCTTACAATCAAAAGATAGTATCTAAAGGAATATTTTTATTGATTTTTTTCCTCATTTTTGTTGAGCCTGCGATTAACAGCAAAAGTAGGCAAGACACTGGATTCCGCGGAACCCTTACAAATTTTTATATTAAGCAATAACAATCTCATTGATTTGGTGATGAGGTGATTTCTTACAATACTCAGGTATGCAAAAAGCCTGATAACTAGTACTTTAGAATATCAAAATTTATCAGGGGACAAATAAAATACAGTAATGCTGTCATTATCACAAAAGAAAAGAATAATTTGGATTTTTTTTTTTCGTTTCTGTTCTCCAACTTTAGTTTACCTCAACCAAATGTTATGAAACTTATACACAATGCTTATAATCACAAAACAGTCTTAACTACGTGAATCCTGCATCTGTATGTGGAAGCTGACTCATGCATATTTACAAGCGGGTGCATCTGTGACCCATAGACACATTCTCCATTTATTTATTCTTCCGTTCAAGAGTAATTTAAACCCACTGTATTGGACTAACAGTTATTGACATAGTTGCCAGTGACGATTCTAATTACAATGTATATGACTGCAGGACAATTCCTCAATGCATCTAACTACCATGATTCAAGCTTTATTTGTTAATTGGAATTTTCTTGAATAAAGTGAAGGAAATGGAGTCGCAGTATGTTATTGGTGATTTAGAGCATGTTGATTAATTACATGTATAATTCAAGTTTTGAAATATAAGAAATTTTTCCTATTACATTTGTACTTTATTATTTTATTAATTCAGAAAATGTGACAGAATTATAATTTTATAACATGAATTAGAACTTTCATTTTAAATTCTAATTGCATTGTTTTTATGCAGGATTCATCTTGAAATCATTCACGGGTGTCATTCGGTATATCGAGAAAAATGATCGTGAAAGAATAACTAATGGTGGTCAAGCATTGCGATCAGATCGTGAAAGACCTGGTATCGGATCGTGAATGTAATTAAGTGTAATTCTGCTTCATAATCTGTAAAAAATCTGCTGTATTTACAAAAGGTGTCACAAATCAGAAAAAAGAAATAATGTCTGTCAAAATGATTCAACTTCCTTAATAATGCTGTGCACTACGTTAAAAAAAAGATCCAGTATTTTTTAAGAAAACACATAAGGCGACACACAATCCTATGAGTTCTTTAAGAAAAAAAAAGCTTGTTTTGTATCTATAATGGTCACATACTAATATATCATGATATATTTGAAAATTAATCTTTATTGTGTCAGAAAGTCCAGTAAAATTAAAGTATGTTATTACTTGAAAAAGTTCATTTTATTTTTGAAAAAAGTATAATCTTGTTGATTTTTTATCAAAATTGATCATGAAAGATCAAGCAACGCATTATTTTGAGCATGAAAGACAAGGCGTGACCAGGGTATTATGTATGACTCTTGACGTGGTTCGGTATATGTGCATCCAGCGTTCAGGTTTTTGCTTTTGACATTCCCTATGCAGGTGGGTCCAGAGATACGATTCGGACACATGTGGTTTTTATAGTATTGTTTTCATTTTGTATACCCTTGTATTTATATTTTACTTATTTTGTATTTCATCGAGAAAGTGTATATGTCTTTATGCTTAAATATACTGACTGCATTATCAACTTGACTTCTTTGTTTGATTCAGTTGTAAGTGTGTTTTAACATTTAAATCAGTTGTGTTGTTTGTCTTTGAGGTATGTTTACACAGTTTTAACTGCTGGATCCCAGTTATGGCAACGTTAACCAAGTATGTCTGTTTGGGTTACTCGCCCAATTTGTCAATATTATGGAACATTAAAAAACTGTCATACAAGTGGGCATTTGAGCTAGCTAGAAAACCAGATTTAACCCACCATTTTCTTAGGAAAAAGCCTGTGCCAAGTCAGGAATATGAATGTTGTTTTCCTCCTTTTTTTTTAAACAATGTTTTTCCAATAGTTACAAAAATCAACGAGGAACTTTGTTTTTCAGATAATGCCTATGCATAAAAATGAATGAAAATCTGATGAGACAATCTTAACTTTCCATTATACCTTAAACTTATGCAGGATGGACAGACAGATTTATATTATTATAAAGCAACTATTCGGTGTGGTATTATCAAATAATCAGATCAAATGGCATTGAACAATCATACTAAAAATAAGGAGATGTGGTATGATTACCAATGAGACAACTATCCACCAAAGTTCAAATGAAGTGGATGTAAGCAATTATAGGCATCTGTACAGCCTTCAACAATGAGAAAAAACAATATCTCATAGTTTGCTATAAAAGGCCCCAACATGAAAAATATGAAACAACTGAATTGAGAAAACTAACAGCCTAATATATAAAAAAAAAACAACAGTTTACGAAAAAAAAATATGACAGACATGAACCAACTACAACCACTGAACTACTGGCTCCTGACTTGGGACAGATCCATTAGTAATGGGGTTGAACATGTTTGAAGGCGCCAACCCTCCCCTAACCTGGGACAGTGGTGATACAGTACAACATAAGATCGAACTATAAAAATCAGTTAAAAAAAGGGCTTAACTTGTCAGATCGGAAAAAACATCAAACAAAAACAAAGACTGGACGTGGCAGGGTATTTATACATCTCTCACAGTAAAAAAAGACACAAAGTACAGATATGAGAGTACTTGCACTTATAGCTAGTTCAAAGCCAATAACAGCTAATAAAAAAATCATGTATCAAAGACTTAGCCCTATTCACAAACAAAAGTGAAGCGGAATAAGTCATACAATCCAATCTTTTGCTATACCAATTACATATATGAATTATCATGTCACCTCTTTAAAGAATGTTTTGATCTTTTTCATGGATTTTTGCAATAACATGAATTACGAATAAGCGGCAACAGATCTTTCACGATCATCAAAAAGCATTACCCGATCTTTCACGATCCGAATATCAATTTTTTACAAATATTCCCATTTTTGCAAAGATTTTGATTGAACTAAAACAAAATAACTTCAAGAACCATTTTAAACAGTAATATGAAACGATATTTTTAAGAGAAAAGTAGTTTATGCATTCAAAATATGAAAAAAAAATCATGTTAAAAATTTGTTTTCATTTTCATTTCTTTGAAATTTCGAAGAGCAATTTGCCTTTTGTAGTTTTGTAAAAACTGTGTACTTTTGAAATTAATTTTTCTTGGTTACTGATCATAATGTTGAACCATTTTGACAGACAGTTTTATTTTTCCAAGATTTGTCATTATATTTCATTAAATTAGATTATTTACTGACGTTGCATGTGTCTTCTCGATAAAATTTCCTTCACAATCCTATACCAGATCTTTCACGATCCAATCGCAATACTTTACCACCATTACTTATTCTTTCACGATCATTTTCCTCGATAAACCGAATGACAGCAGTGTCATTTCCAGAAAACACATAAATAGATCTCATTTTTTTGTCCATTGCAAAAAATGTCAATAACAAATGCACAGTATTAAAACTGTTCATTCAGTAATGATATACAAGTTCAATTGCACTTTCCTTTGTTTTTCCACTGAAATTCTGATTTTTTTCTGGTTTAAAAACATTTCATTTTGAACCTGTCAGACATTGATAATTAAGCAGTATTAAGAAGATAGATGGTTCCTATTGACAAAGATTTTATCCATGTATATTTTGATTGAATACTGGATTGATTTCCCTCATTGTGATCAAGTTTTATTAAACCACTTTAAATGGAAATTATGGACATTATTCATGTTGCACTGACACTGCACAAAGTTTACTACATTTATTTGTGAAGCTTTAGATAAACTGATATTCTGAAAGTTGTGTTATAAGACTTTGTTATTTATTTTGACATGTTGGTCATTCATACTTGTATTGGGTTAGATAAACTGATATTCTGAAAGTTGTGTTATAAGACTTTGTAATTAGGGCCCCGCCGAATCTGTCCTTCCGTCCGTCCGTCCTTAACAAATTGTGTTCGCTCTATATCTAGAGTACCGTTATGATTTCAAAGTTCATACTTGACATGTATATTAACCAACACCAGAGGGTGTGTTATAATGTATGTACAACTTCGTAGGTCAAAGGTCAAGGTCAAAAACTTTTGGTTTTAGTTGACAACCCCATGTCCTATGGTAAAGATCGTGTCCGCTCTATATCTTGAGAACCGTTATGATTTCAAAGTTTATACTTGACATGTATATAAACCAACACCAGAGGATGTGTCATAATTAATGTACAACTTCCTAGGTGAAAGGTCAAGGTCAAAAACTTTTATTTCAGTTGACAACCCCATGTCCAATGATAAAGATACAACAAATTGTGTCCGCTCTATATCTTGGGAACCGTTATGATTTCAGAGTTGTTACTTGACATGTATATAAACCAACACCAGAGGGTGTGTCATAATTTATGTACAACTTCCTAGGTCAAAGGTCAAGATCAAAAGCTTTGGTTTCAGTTGACAACCCCATGTCCAATGATAAAGATACAATTTTTTTACCGCACATTATTCACAGCGGGGCCCACAGAGATGGCTCCCATCTCAATGATATCTAGTTTATTTTGACATGTTGGTCATTCATACTTGAATTGGGTTAGATAAACTGATATTCTGAAAGTTGTGTTATAAGACTTTGTTTTTTATTTTGACATGTTGGTCATTCATACTTGAATTGGGTTAGATAAACTGATATTCTGAAAGTTGTGTTATAAGACTTTGTTTTTATTTTGACATGTTGGTCATTCATACTTGAATTGGGTTAGATAAACTGATATTCTGAAAGTTGTGTTATAAGACTTTGTTATTTATTTTGACATGTTGGTCATTCATACTTGAATTGGGTTAGATAAACTGATATTCTGAAAGTTGTGTTATAAGACTTTGTTATTTATTTTGACATGTTGGTCATCCATACTTGAATTGGGTTAGATAAACTGATATTCTGAAAGTTGTGTTATAAGACTTTGTTTTTATTTTGACATGTTGGTCATTCATACTTGAATTGGGTTAGATAAACTGATATTCTGAAAGTTGTGTTATAAGACTTTGTTTTTATTTTGACATGTTGGTCATCCATACTTGAATTGGGTTAGATAAACTGATATTCTGAAAGTTGTGTTATAAGACTTTGTTATTTATTTTGACATGTTGGTCATTCATACTTGAATTGGGTTAGATAAACTGATATTCTGAAAGTTGTGTTATAAGACTTTGTTATTTATTTTGACATGTTGGTCATCCATACTTGAATTGGGTTAGATAAACTGATATTCTGAAAGTTGTGTTATAAGACTTTGTTATTTATTTTGACATGTTGGTCATTCATACTTGTATTGGGTTAGATAAACTGATATTCTGAAAGTTGTGTTATAAGACTTTGTTTTTATTTTGACATGTTGGTCATTCATACTTGAATTGGGTTAGATAAACTGATATTCTGAAAGTTGTGTTATAAGACTTTGTTTTTATTTTGACATGTTGGTCATTCATACTTGAATTGGGTTAGATAAACTGATTTTCTGAAAGTTGTGTTATAAGACTTTGTTTTTATTTTGACATGTTGGTCATTCATACTTGAATTGGGTTAGATAAACTGATATTCTGAAAGTTGTGTTATAAGACTTTGTTTTTATTTTGACATGTTGGTCATTCATACTTGAATTGGGTTAGATAAACTGATATTCTGAAAGTTGTGTTATAAGACTTTGTTTTTATTTTGACATGTTGGTCATTCATACTTGAATTGGGTTAGATAAACTGATATTCTGAAAGTTGTGTTATAAGACTTTGTTTTTATTTTGACATGTTGGTCATTCATACTTGAATTGGGTTAGATAAACTGATATTCTGAAAGTTGTGTTATAAGACTTTGTTTTTATTTTGACATGTTGGTCATTCATACTTGAATTGGGTTAGATAAACTGATATTCTGAAAGTTGTGTTATAAGACTTTGTTTTTATTTTGACATGTTGGTCATTCATACTTGAATTGGGTTAGATAAACTGATATTCTGAAAGTTGTGTTATAAGACTTTGTTTTTATTTTGACATGTTGGTCATTCATACTTGAATTGGGTTAGATAAACTGATATTCTGAAAGTTGTGTTATAAGACTTTGTTATTTATTTTGACATGTTGGTCATTCATACTTGAATTGGGTTAGATAAACTGATATTCTGAAAGTTGTGTTATAAGACTTTGTTATTTATTTTGACATGTTGGTCATTCATACTTGTATTGGGTTAGATAAACTGATATTCTGAAAGTTATACATCAATTGTGCTACAAGATGTTGTTATCTATTTGATATGTTGGTCATTCATACTTGTATTAATTGATTGCCAACTCTGAAATGTCCAGTGACAAATATTACATGTGTATTTTCAATGATAGCATTAAGTGTAGTTTGAGGATACAATGCTTTGTACAAGACTGAGATGCTGAGTCAAATTTTTAACATGCTAGCTCCCATGTCAATAGTGTGTGGGAAGACCTGTCAACCTACTAATGACACATTAATCTGACCCTGATTTGATAAATTGTTACTCTTATTTCTGAATGCTCTTTATTTGGTTCAAACAGCAAATATATCAAATATTAATTCTATTGTTAATCATATAAAAGACTAATGTGCTGTAAACATCTAAAGGATGTTATTTGATAAATTTTTCTTACTGTATTTTGTGAATTTTGAATTCACAGGGCCAAAAATGGCCTAATTATACCGTCTTCTTTCACATGACCTTTGCATGTCTTATCCACAACATACAAAATACCAAGTTAATGGAAGAAACTTTTTTACCAGGACCCATTTGTTGTGACCTGGACTGTTACTGTGATATATGTTTGGTTTTTTTTAGATTTTGATTGGTTTTATAAGCTTGTCTTGTGTAGGTCACAGTGTAATATGTATAAAGGTTTTTTAGGTTTATAAATTAGATACCGTATATATTTACTTTTTATTTCCAGGTTTTGTCCATCATTAGAATCTAAAGTATTGAGATTTAAAGGAAGAACACATCAGATATGGCTGGAACCAGAAGGTATGTACCCCTGACATTTATGTGCAGGTTTTATCAATTTCTTCAGCTGTACTTCAATGGGACAGTTAGCAAACCATGATCACAGGTCAAAAACTTCATATATAAAGTTAACTCTGCAATCTTAAATGAATCAAGTTGGTAACAATGCTCTTTAAAAGAAAAATAAACAAAAAAAATCTTTAACTTAGACCAGTGAAACACTGAAAACCACTGAACTGGAATCTTTGGGCTTTGGCATTCCTTCATGTCAAGCTAAGCTTGTCTTGATTTATAAGATTAATGGGGGGTTGGTCGAAGTCACTAATGACGTCCTGACACAATCTGACAGGCGAACTAGGACCTACATAAATTTCGACATATATATACAAATAAAGACTTTTTTAAATCATCTTTTTTCCCAAGTACTATTGCTGTCTGGAACGATCTCCCAGAAACAATTTGCATGCCACCCTCCCTAGAATCCTTCAAAGGTGGTATCTCCACCTTAACATTTGGAGGTTCTAGTCTGGCTAATTAATTAGTGTATTTAGCCACTGTACATAATGTGAATACGTTTAACATTAAGCTACAACTAATGTTATTTTAAATTGTAATTGAACTGTGGCAAATATTTTTATTTTTTTATAACAAAATTTTCGACATCCATTTGCATGTACATAGCGCCACAGTTCCGGGATATTCCACACTCCGGCACCAGAGTCTTTCCCGTACCAGGAAGAAGAAGAATAAGCTATCTGAATTTTTTCGGTGTATTAAAGTATTGAACTACAAATTTAAAGGTCAAATTATTCATATATACATGCCTTTTAGACAGCTGGATATTGGAGGAGTGCATAATAGAAAAACAAAGGATAGTCCATCAGAAACATTCTTTCTTTTTGTTTCTTTTTTTTATTCATATATTTACCCACATTTATTTACCAAAAGCAACATATTTTGATACCTATGTAGATATATAAGTATAGAGCTAAAATAGGGCATTTTGAATATCCATATTTGCATCAAGTGTCATTCCTTTTTTTTTCTTCAGACAGAAACAGGTCATTGTCTTCGGAAGATTGTTCTGTTCAGTCATCAAAACCTGTAAAACAGAATGTACATATTAGTTCTACATGGAAGTCAGATTTAATGCACTCATTTACAGACCATCTAATCAGTTTTATAGAATGTCTTTGAAAAGATAAATACTGTAATTAGAATATGCAGTAAATTGAGTTTCTAATAATGGGAAGGTCTGCATGCTTCCTCTCAGTGAATGCATACAGATTTATTCTGCTGTAACAGATAATTTACTACCGTTTATTGGACTTGATGAGAACAGATAAATCTTATGTTTAAATTAAACCAACCATTTTGTCATTATGTAAGATATTGATATAAAATATCTTAATGGTCTTCTGAAAGTCTGGATCTTTGTTTATGTACCAGTAAGGTTAACAACCAAAACCATGTACTTCTTAACAACCATGTACTTCTTAACACCCAGTCTACCACAAAACCATGTACTTCTTAACACCCAGTCTACCACAAAACCATGTACTTCTTAACACCCAGTCTATCACAAAACCATGTACTTCTTAACACCCAGTCTACCACAAAACCATGTACTTCTTAACACCCAGTCTACCACAAAACCATGTACTTCTTAACACCCAGTCTATCACAAAACCATGTACTTCGTCTACCACAAAACCAAGTACTTCTTAACACCCAGTCTACCACAAAACCAAGTACTTCTTAACACCCAGTCTACCACAAAACCATGTACTTCTTAACACCCAGTCTACCACAAAACCATGTACTTCTTAACACCCAGTCTACCACAAAACCATGTACTTCTTAACACCCAGTCTACCACAAAACCATGTACTTCTTAACACCCAGTCTACCACAAAACCATGTACTTCTTAACACCCAGTCTACCACAAAACCATGTACTTCTTAACACCCAGTCTACCACAAAACCATGTACTTCTTAACACCCAGTCTACCACAAAACCATGTACTTCTTAACACCCAGTCTATCACAAAACCATGTACTTCTTAACACCCAGTCTACCACAAAACCATGTACTTCTTAACACCCAGTCTACCACATAACCATGTACTTCTTAACACCCAGTCTACCACAAAGCCATGTACTTCTTAACACCCAGTCTACCACAAAACCATGTACTTCTTAACACCAAGTCTACCACAAAACCATGTACTTCTTAACACCCAGTCTACCACAAAACCATGTACTTCTTAACACCCAGTCTACCACAAAACCATGTACTTCTTAACACCCAGTCTACCACAAAACCATGTACTTCTTAACACCCAGTCTACCACAAAGCCATGTACTTCTTAACAACCAGTCTACCACAAAACCATGTACTTTTTAACACCCAGTCTACCACAAAGCCATGTACTTCTTAACAACCATGTACTTCTTAACACCCAGTCTACCACAAAGCCATGTAATTCTTAACACCCAGTCTTCTTAACACCCAGTCTACTTCAAAGCCATGTATTTCTTAACACCCAGTCTACTTCAAAGCCATGTATTTCTTAACACCCAGTCTACCACAAAACCATGTACTTCTTAACACCCAGTCTACCACAAAACCATGTACTTCTTAACCAATTTTTGCAGATATCAGTTCAATTATTATGTAATGATGAACTCTATTAAAATTTTGAAGTCTTACAAAATTTGTTACGGCTTAGTTTAATCTGAAAACTATTCACCAAATTATAAATTTGAAAGATACATGAATGTAAAACTTGTAAAATGTTCAAACCAAGCAGTTGAATTCAACCAGTTTTTTGCATGGTCACTATCTTTAAGTAACTTCAAATTATTTATAACTGTATAAAAATAAGGATAATGTGGTATGAATTTCCAACGAAACAACTATATATCCACAAGTTCAAATGAAGTGGATGTAAACAATTATAGACCACTGTACAGCCTTCAACAATGAAAAAACTCATACTGTATAGTCGTCTATAAAAGGCCCAGACATGAAAAATGTGAGATAATTCAAACGAGAAAACTGATGGCCTAATTTATAACAGAACAATTTATGAAAAACAAACATGACAAACATAAACCAATGCCAACCACTGAACGGCAGGCTCATGACTTGGGACAGGCACATACAGAATTTTGCAGGGTTAAACATGTTTAATCTCCCCCTAACCTGGGACAGTGGTATAACAGCACAACATAAGAACAAACTGTAAATATCAGTTGCAATTGACTTAACTCAAAAGATTGGTATGAGGCACAAAAACAACTAACATAAAAACAATAGACAAAAAGCACGAGAATAGAGTACTCATAGTAACTGAAAGCTAGTTCAAAGCTAATTACAACTTATAAATAAATCATCTTCTTACTTTGTTTCATTTTTTGTTATGTGTTTGTGATGGTTGTTTGTTTTTCATATATCCGTCCTGTTTATGTCTTGGTAAAGTGCTTGTGTAGGGGGAAGTTACTCAAACTTAGTGATATCAAAGTGATTTGTAAATTATTTTCAGTCAAGCATGACAAATTTCAGATGATGAGCAAAAATTATTTGGATCTTCGTCAGATAAATGTGTCCGATAGAATAACAAGTCTTTCTGCTGACTTTTACTTTGTGACCTAATCTGTGGATAGTTGTCTCATTGGCAATCATACCAAATCTTCTTATTTTTATATTACAAAAAAACTTGCCCTGTTGATCTAGTACATAGCATGGTATATGAATATGATAGTAACATGTTATTGCATGAATATGCCAGAAATATTTGCCACTGGACATTATTATAAGTATTTTTTTTTGTTATTGTCTGATGCTGTTGGTCACCCTCTAAATTACAATGTCTGCTTGTCCCTTGATATCTTCAATCAGAATGTACAATAACATGTTTGACATCATTTCTTATAAAGAAAAAATTGCGCTTTTTTTTTTTATGCCATTAACACAATTTTTAATGTATTGTATTACAAAAATAACTGATAATATTCAATGTGAAATGTAAAGACCTATACATGACTGCTGTTTTATCACGTTTATATGAGAACAAACAAAAAAATCAACAAAGTTTTTCAATATCCATGAAAATTTCTTTAGTCTATGAGAGCATGACAAGGAAATGAAATGTCTCCACCAAAAGTTTCCAGAGTTATGCACTATTGTAAAAATTATCTAATTCTCAGTTTTCTGTGATAGATAAGTTTGATATTATATCTTAACTGCTTTGTGTGTGACAGACACAGCCTCCTGCATCTGTGGTTAAGGGTTAATGACTTATTAATGGTGGATATTTTTTAATCAAGTTGCATGATGTTCAGAACATTCCTTTCACTAATCTTTTTTAAAGCAAGACATGATAGGATCATACATCCTTATCCAAAGGTATAAATGAATCGCAAATGAAAAGCATTTAGTCTCTTGAAAAGGATGACCAATGGGTGACATCAGAAATCCAACCCATGCCCTCATAAAATACTGTATTGCATAATAGTTGCTTACTTCTACATCATTTGGTGTCTGGTGGAGAGTTGTCTCATTGTACCTGATCATCATCTTATTTTTATGT
Source organism: Mytilus coruscus (assembly GCA_017311375.1). Classification (NCBI taxonomy): domain Eukaryota; kingdom Metazoa; phylum Mollusca; class Bivalvia; order Mytilida; family Mytilidae; genus Mytilus; species Mytilus coruscus. The sequence goes on from CM029598.1 coordinate 7,987,144, forward strand.
CATCATAAATATTGGCTTGACCAATCAGTGACTTGTATACAAATGACATTCCTGCAATACCATACAATTTTTCAAGTAAAACAAAATGCAGTCTGTTAAATACAAGAATAATCCTTTTTACTAAGTAAATCAGGATCATAGAATGAAGCCTCAGACTATGATAAACATTCTGATTTTTTTTAACTTATTTTTCATGTTATGTATATTTTCAGGTTTAAGCAGTGATGTTATATACCCTAATGGTATATCCTGTACAATGCCTGAGGAACATCAAGTCAGACTTGTACAGAGTATTGTAGGACTGGAAAATGCTCAGATTGTCAAACCAGGTTTGTGATATTGAACTTCTACAGAAAAAACTGGTAGTAAATTTGAATGACAATCTTAGTTTGTATTTAAGTGATAGCTTCCTGCTTTTAATCATAATACAATCTGCAAAACTATTTTCTTAGGCAATTTAATTTCAATGTATATAGGACTGCAATATAGGTTATACATGCTTTTGATTTAATTTTGGCTGACACCAAAATTTTTATTGATTCAAACTTTTCATTTACATTATTGAAGTGATAAATCAAATCTAGGATTTAACCATTCAGTAACAGATAAAATGTAGGTAAAGATAACATATTTTTTGTAGAATTATACTTATTGCTCCTTTAGATCTATCAGACTTAACAAAAATGTATGTTTGTTTAAAGGAGCTGCCATAGTATTAGTGAAATTTCATAATTTGTAAACGGAAAATTTGCTGTAAAAATATGTCTCTCAAATAATTGCAATCCTGAAGCAGTGGCTACTGGGGAGACTATCTTGCGTAATATTTTTGAATTTTGCTTGTGAATCAGATTTTATACCTTAAATGAATGGAGCATAAAAAAGGTCAAAGTTAACTTATTAAAAGACTTTCCTGAGGCTTTCATACTCCAATATATATAAATTCTTACAGCATATTATACCATTTTATGTCTACCTGAGACATGAAACTTCTAATAACGCAAAATGTCATGTTGGGACCTTTTATAGCTGACTTTAGGGTATAGGTATCTTTGAAGGCCGTACAGTGACCTACAGTTGCTTAAATCCACATCATTTGGACCCTTGTGGATAGTTGTCTCATTGGGAGATTTGGGGTCATCCAGCAGGGACAAAGAACTAGTGAATAAATTTTAATAGATTCACCATATACCCAATTTGATTTACTTTCCATAAGTGATACTAGTAACCAAATATTTGAAATTCTAACCATTTTCATCTTCCTTAGGTTTTGAAACATCATTGATTTAAAACTGGTTGCCTCTCTTCAATCATATTTTGATTTCTTTCAGTAGAGTTATTGCCCTTAGATTATGTCATAGTATCTTTTCTATTGCAATAAACCATATTTATTATGACTAGTATCTCTTTTATCAATATTTAACATGTCAGTCTTAGATAATTTACATGTTAACAGATATTATACCTTCAACATTTTTAGTTTGAAATGATTAGTTTATGTATGTTATATTTTATGGGGTAGTCTGTCGGAGATATAATAAGATATTTTATCTTTATTTTAGTTTGTATGTTGGTTAATTAAGTAATTTAACAATTTTGTTGAATGAAATACTCATATGACAACCTTCTTTTTGCCTGATTCACAGCTTACCATTCTTCTCCATAATTAAACCATGCGAAAAAAAGTATTAACAAAAACTATGATCTCCAAGGTAAATTAAAAAAAGGGGAAATCCATAAAACTTGACAAAACCAAATGCTCGACTATATCAACCAACAGAACGAATGGGGAAACAACTGTTATATTCCTGACTTGGTACAGGCATTTTCAAAAGAATTATGTTTCCTTCATTCTATATGAAAAGAACCATAATTGTGTGTCCTGTCTGCCTATGAAAAAATATGTTTGTTGGTACCAAATCTACTGCAATTAAAGGGTGGAAAGAAATTCAACAGAGTTTTTTATCACAAAACTTGTGTCACTACTAAAATATCCTACAAGTTACATTTGAATTGAACAATACTGAAGAGATTTATTTTATATAATGTGTATACATTTTACTAGTGTGCCTTTTTTTTTTTTTTTATCTGATTGACAGAAATGTTTCATATGATGTGTAATTTCGTGCCTATTCTTCATTTATTATCAGAAGTATTTGGGTTTGTTTCACACAGCGCAACACATACATTGATATTTTATCAAACGGGGAAGTACAAAAATTGTCAGAATTTTAATGACTTGTGTAGTTGTTGTTTTTTTAATTTTTTGCAGATTATATAATTTAATTGATCATCTGACACTGGTGAGGTATCAATTAAAAAGTAAAATAACAAAAATACCGAAATTCCAAGGAAAATTCAAATCGGAAAGTCCCTAATCAAATGGCAAAATCAAAAGCTCAAACACATCAAATGAATGGATAACAACTGTCATATTCCTGACTTAGTACAGGCATTTCCTTATGTAGAAAACGGTAGATTAAACCCGGTTTTATAGCTAGCTAAACCTCTCACTTGTATGACAGTCGTATAAAATTCCATTATATTGACAACAATGTGTGAACAAAACAAACAGACATAATACTATTAGGTAAAAATGTCAAAAATTGGGGTACAGCAGTCAACATTGTGTTATAATCTTAACCACTATAAAAACAAATATGTCAAAAAAGAAAAACAAAAAGGCATATAGACAAAGCACATAAGCAAAATGAAAGACAAGAATACAAAAAATGACCATAACTCAATAACACAATGGCGGGATGTATAAGTACCAAGCCACGCCAAAAGAATATTACCAAAAATGGACTACAGAGTAAAGGTTATTAATATACAAAGGCAAATAAAAAAACACTATAACACGTAATTAAGATGATAAACGATGTTATTACCTAGAATCTATACTTCAAGACCATCGTGTAAATTAAGTTGTTTCTAGCTATCCAGACCATAAGGGTAAGGTGAAAACTTCATGCAATTATAATATACTGATCTTTAAATCTTTAGGTTATGGAGTAGAGTATGATTACATGGATCCACGACAGTTACGACCTACTTTAGAAACGTTACGGATACAGAATATATACTTTGCTGGTCAGATCAATGGTACAACAGGTTATGAGGAAGCTGCTGCTCAGGTTGATAAATTTGTTTACTGTTGAATTGGCCTCAATTAAATTTCTGGTAGGAAGTGTTAAAACTAAGAGTTGGTTTCTCCAACCAGTAATATGGTGACTTTTACTATTTATCAAGAATGTGAAGTCAACTATCAATACCTTTTTGCTTCAGTTTCAAGACCATTATAAATTAAATGTATTGGTTCAATGATCTCTATTCTGCATTTATTCAGATGACTTCTATCAAAATTGATTTTACTCAGGTAATACAAAATTGAAATTTATAACAATACTTATACATTTTAAGGGTGTGCATATGAGCAGAGTCAACTCGTTGATATATTGAGTTGTCCCTTAGTATTGACAAGAGCTGAATTGTTTATCCATTCATCTAACCATATCTCTCCTCCTTCTGCCTTCTGTTTCTACTTCTGTTTGCTTACAGTACTAATATTGTGTCTGTAGTATAAGAATTTTATCATTGACATATGGTTGGGAAAGGAAGGAAAAGGTGAATGACTTATTTATTGGTTTACTTCATTGATTAGAAATCTGTAAGAATATACCACTTATCTCCTGATTGACCTTAACTGTTCTGGTAAATAAAATAAACAACAAAAATTTCTCATTCATACTTGACATTTGAGTCATTTAACCTCTTTAAAATCAATGGGATACTGGCACTCTATAAAAATTAATGATGGTAGGGTGATAACAGGGTAAATTATTCCAGGAGTTAGATACTGATCAGATGTCCAGGAATACCATTAGGTTATTGACTATAAATTCTATTGTGTCTTTACTCCATAGATTGTTTGATATTATCATTGTGTCTTTACTCCATAGATTGTTTGATATTATCATTGTGTCTTTACTCCATAGATTGTTTGATATTATCATTGTGTCTTTACTCCATAGATTGTTTGATATTATCATTGTGTCTTTACTCCATAGATTGTTTGATATTATCATTGTGTCTTTACTCCATAGATTGTTTGATATTATCATTGTGTCTTTACTCCATAGATTGTTTGATATTATAATTGTGAGATTTTGATTCAGAATAACAGACTATAGTTTTTATTTTTCGTGTGTGACCCTATTGAATGGTAAATTTAACTTTAGCTCCTTTCACTATCATTATTGTGGATTTACCTTGTATTTTCTCGCTGCAGTAGAGTTTTTTTTCTTCATATTTCATTTATGAATAAGAATTCAGTTAAACACTTCTATCAGCCATTAAATCTCAGAGGATGTTTGTTATACATAAATACCCTTATAATTCTGAATTTCACCAAATTTTAATCTATAAGATATATGATTTTGTAAATCTTCAATTTATAGGCAACCCTTCCCTCTATTTTGGTAAAAAAAAAAAAGCTATTTAGAAATAAAGTGGTATAGTATATAATTGCCAATGAGACAACAATCCACCAGATAACAAATGATGCGATATAAGCAACTATAGGTCACTGTACTGCCTTCAACAATGAACAAAACCTATTCTGTATAGTCAGCTATAAAAGGTCCAGAGATGACAACATGTAAAAAAATTCAAATGAGAAAAATAATGGCCTGATTTATGAGAAAAAGACTAATAAAAAAAATGTTCATATACAACAGAGAGCAACCAATAACAACTTTTGAATTGCATGCTTCCTAAATGCCCTTGCTATTTGTCTTGCAGTAAAAAGTTCTGAACTTTTTCTTGATTTTCAAAATCTGTATCATTTGATACTTGATATACATTTACCTATAACAGACCAACATGATATTTAACAAATAACCACTATAAAAGTCATATATAACATGTATAAGTAAAAATATATATAGATTTATTCTATCTTTAACAGGGATTAGTGGCTGGGATAAATGCTGCTTTAAAAGTACAAAACAAACCTCCCATGATTGTGGACAGGACTGAGGGATATATTGGCGTATTGATAGATGATCTGACTACTCAGGGTACTAATGAACCATACAGAATGTTTACAAGTCAATCAGAATTCAGACTGGCTTTAAGACCTGATAATGCTGATAGGAGGCTTACAGAAAAAGGTCAAATGACAAATAATATGTACAAATAGACAATATTTTCTTATGCTTTTTGTAAAGTCAAATAAAGAAGTTCTTTTAAATACTGTGAACATGGTAAAGTTTATTCAAGCTTATAACAAGGAATATCTGATGGCTTACTAGCCCAAGGGACTTTGTTGTTTTAAAAGTTTTTGGTGCAGACCATTTGGTATGAAATTAATTTGTGACTTGTGACAACGGAACTAATCTTGTACTTGCATGTATATTTGTTGTATGTGGTAAATGCTTTTTCCAGCGATATAACCCTTTGATTCATATGCTTTATGTAAAGTAAAATAAAGAAGCTCTTTTAAATACTGTGATGTTTATTCAAGCATGTTAATTTGAAAATTTTCATAATGATTCCCTGTTGCAATGTTTTTGAAGCTTTTTTACTGTTTTAAGGATTTATGAGTAAATTATTAATGGCTCAAAAAGATTTTACTGATTGTGGCAATCAGGTTTCTGGTAAAGTATAGTTGACTTTGAACTTTTTCAGATTTTCCATGTATATTGTAATTATTCAACACAAGGGAATATAATAGTTAATTGGAAAGGAAAGAATATATTTGGTTGATGCACACAAGACACAAATATAAAATCTATTAAAAGTGTACAAAGGGACACAACTCTATTAGATTATCATAAAATTTCCTTTAAAGATATGTAAATGTTTGTATATCACTGTCTATGAACTACTGTTAAAAGAATTTAATATCTTCTCGAAAGTCTAAGTAATGTAATAAAGGATTGTATGAAGTTTACATCATTGCTATTTCAGGTTATAAAGCTGGTTGTGTAAGTGACTATAGATATAACAGATGTAAACATCTAGAACGAGAACTGGTAGAGAATGTAGAATTATTAAAATCAATTGTCAAACCAGTTACAAAATGGAGAATTATCCTGAAAAGAGAAAACAACAGTAATGTTAATCTGAGAAGGTAATATCTTATTAACGTAGATGGAGAGTCTAAATTAAAATCAATAGATTTTTTTAATAATTTGACAAAATGTAGTTTAGACTTCTTTTAAACTGAGTTTTACTGTGTGTATTGCTATGTGTTTCTTTATTCTACATTGGCTAGAGGTATAGGGGGAAGGTTGAGATCTCACAAAACATGTTTAACCCGCGCATTTTTGCGCCTGTCCCAAGTCAGGAGCCTCTGGCCTTTGTTAGTCTTGTATGTTTTTTAATTTTAATTCATTTATATGTTTTGGAGTTTAGTGTGACGTCCATTTTCACTGAACTAGTACACAATTTTATTTAGGGGCCAGCTGAGGACCACCTCAGGGTGCGGGATTTTCTCGCTGCGTTGGAGACCCATTGGTGGCCTTCGGCTGTTGTCTGCTCTTTGGTCGGGTTATTGTCTCTTTGACATATTCCCCATTTCCATTCTCAATTTTATATCATGCTTTTTTCAAATATATCATAAAAGATATGGGCCACAGGACTTTTTTCCAGCTACAGGTTGTGAAAAATTGTCAGATTTAAATTTTGTATAGATTATTCATGAAAAACCCAATTTTGTGTGATAGGAATAAACCAAACAATCGAATTTTAGAATAAAATATATGTAGATAGCTTTTATGATGAGCTTTCAGAAAAAGAAAAAGAAAAATTGGGGTCACAGGACATGTTTTCTTGCTTTAAAACCAAAAAGGTAAATTCGTAACACATTAATTTATAAAAGTTACATTATTTGAGTTATCTCCCCTTATATGACAAATATTCTTCAGTAAGATGAAAAGTCTTACAAATGAAAAGTCCCTAGTTCTTTCAAGATTTGCACATTTTGATGAAAGATCTAGACTGATTGTTTTCTGATAATATACAAGACATCTGATCTACCTTAAGTCCAAAGAGATAACAGAAGCTGGTTAGCCTCAAACTTGTTGCTTCATCAGAGATTTCCCTTTTACTTTGTAGTATGAAATTGTTCACACTCACTTTTGTCTTTTTTTCACATACTTTTAGTGTTTTTTCTGTCATGAATTGATACACTTTGTCCTTTACCTTCCATTTAGATTTGTGGTCTACCTATAGCCATGAAATCCACGAAAATTGGTAACCCATAAATAATAATGAATCCACAGTATGACAAATGTGTTGATTTATGCAATTGGAAAGGATTAATTATGTTCTTCAAAAGAAAACTTTTTCATTATTTTTAAGAAAATGCCTGCAAATCAAGGAATTACCTGTTACATATTAAATTTCCCTCGAAATTTATTTTTAGTGCTTTTGATTTGTTGTTAAATCAGTATACAATGGAGGACTTTGTTGAACATTGTCCTGAGGAGTTTGGTCATCTTAAGGATAATAAATATCTACAAAGGAAACTAGAGATTGAAGGTAAGAGTTATGAGAGTCTGGTAGGGGTTTACAAGACCAAGAATAATGTGCTAAAAATAAAGAAAAAGATAATGAGGGATGCTAAAATATTACAATACAGAATAAGGGGATAATATTATAAAATAGAGAAAAATGGTCTAAAAAATTCACAGAAGAAGATAAGGCATACAGAAGAAAGTCCCTCCTCCATTCTAACTCTTAATTTTATGTAGTAGAAAGGTTGTTGCAGTGTTATACATAATATACTTTTAAAGCCGACTATACAGTATTGGTTTCCTCATTGTTAAAGGCTATACAGTGTCCTATAATTGCCTATTTCCACATCATTTGGATTTGGTGGGTAGTTGTCTCATTGGCAATCATTCCACATCTCCTTATTTTTATATTATACATATTATCAAAGAAATATATATTAAAGCTAATTTTGAAAAGGTGGTTAAAAGAATTAGTACCTCACAAATATTATCACATGTCAAATTTCAGGGGACAATCAGGAATACTCAACTTATTGTTGATTGGCTACAGCAATATGTAATTGTCAGCCAGTATCCTAGTTAACACTACAATCTCATAGACAAAATAATGAAAGATAATGCTGATTCCTATAAGTTTTATAATTAAAATTATCCTTGTTCAATTCTATATTGGATATTTCAGCTAAATATGCTAATGAGATGGAATCACAAATGGAAGAAATAAATGAAGTCAGAAAAGATGAACAGCTTGTATTACCAGATAGTTTAGACTATATGAGGTAAATGAAACTTTAACCTGAATAACCATTACATTATAATCCCCTAGTTGAATGAATTGAGGGAGGGAGTTTATTATTTGGAATAGCTGTTGATAAATCAAAGTTAATATGTGTGTTGGTTTTTATTTCTAATAAAGTCCAAATAAGCTAGTAAATAATGTCTTATTAGTACATAGCACTGGATACAATATATGAAATCACTACCTTAGCTGGATATAGATGTCAGGTTTTGGTAGATACTCATCAAAGTCTCATGTTATATCTACATAAGACTCATAAGTGGTGCTATTGATCAAAGTTTAGTCAAATCATGGCAGTATTATATTGACAGGAACTACAACAGATAATTAGCACTTATTTATAACCCGGGTAGCACTGTAGAAAAGATATGGAAACTGTCTTATTAGTACGCTGTCGCTAACTTCTTTTGTGACTATCTGCGATGCCGCGGTCATAAATTGACCAGAGATACTTCTTATCAATCACATGGTTTTTATCCAGACATATTAACATCAATACCTGTCGGAAAACACCTTTACTTATTTTCAATCGCGTAGGTTGACATTTATTCATAAACAACTTATTTAAACAAATCGACTGATGCATAAAAAATGAAAATCGGCCCAGAAATAATTATTCTACAATGATTCAAAATAGTGAGTGACATTATTTTATTTCTTCAGGGGTTAAGTTAAAACTGTCAAAAGGGTATTTTCCGGTTACCGCCGGATCACGAAAATTTTCTTAATAAATATATACACTGTGACAACCCGATTAATGTATATAGCAACGGACCTGGATTACCCTGGAAAGTAGAAATTTTCGGTTTTAAATGCGAAAATTAATCGATCAAGGACTTAATATCACAGAAATTATACATAACAAATATAGTTTAAAAAAAGACGCACCTCGTTATTTATAAAAAAAAATATATATATAAATGGGTTTAAATTTTTTGACATTTGTGCAATTCAAAACTGCTTAAATATTCGTATTTGAACGAATTTTATCCGATAATATGCAGCCAGTATTTCTATTTGTCATTTATGAATGTGCCAATCAGGACTTATGATTTGACCCTTACTTATCAATTTGAGAGAAAAAAACAAGAGAAAATGTTATGGAATAGCTAAACCATCTCTGTCCCATAAAATATTTTATCACTATCTGTCCAAATGATACTAGTAAATATTATTGAACAGTTGCAGTACTTACAAAATTTCCACACATCGGGCTCAGCTGAAACATTCGTATACCAACCAATGATCTGGATTTAGAGCGAAGCTTGATAATTCCTACATCTATTTCAAATCTCTTTGATCTTTAATTTTTATCAGAACAATCATTTTACAATCGTCTTAAATATTCATGAAATGTGTGCCACTGGAGTAAACAGTAATTATATAATCACAACTTGCTATATATATTACATAAAGTGCAATTTCTTCCGAAAAATAAATCAATAAACATGGGGCATTTATTCAATTAATATGATACAAATTTTCATCTTCATTGTGTTTTTCTATAGAATTAAATGATGTCTTGCACAAATCCATCAATCTATCAATCGGCACACATATGTAGATGTAGGGTAACGGAATCTGCCGAGGTTTGCCGATTGCTGTTTCCTAAGAATTTATCACAACTTTCGATTTCTTCGTTTATTTCCGTAATCGCGGAAGCAACCGAGAATGACGATATTGTAGGGCACCACAAATAAATAACGTGTCATGTTTCAAGTTAATTAACATGTCATTAAATTGCGCGCGGCATCGCAGATGAAACGTTTGAAGTCGGGTCGTAGTAGTTCCTGTCAATATAATACTTCCATGGTCAAATTTATGTTTTGTAACTATCAAGGTAAAGCATCTATTCACATTCATAAGAACAGTTGACAAGTAGGGGAAAAAAACATAGAAGAGCTGATATTTATTTATTTACTCTTGTTTACTTTATTTTTAAACCACAAATTTTGTTTTTTTTTCATGAAAAATTATGAAACTAACTATTTTATATTTACAGTATGAATGACATATCAACTGATGCTAGAGTAAAATTAACTGAAGTTAGACCTCTGACTGTAAGTATGAGATAGAAATGTTAATGGAGCAAGGGTTCTATAAACAAATAGATGTTTTCAGGACATATAGGTTTTTTTTGCTCAAAAATTGCATTTTGAAAATTCACTGTCTGCATATATAATTTTGTGATGAAAAAATCTTTGGCTGATAATTTTTCACCTGCTTGTGAACATTACCTAGAATTTGACAGGAGTAATAACTAATTTAAAACATTTCAATAATGGCCAGCCATGGAATTTATTTTACATAATTAATTAGGGGAAGTAAAATATGATATATGCTTTTGCAAAATGAAAGGTCATCATTTAAATAAAATGAATTCATAGAATTAGAGAAAAGCCTATAAGCATTGATGCAGATGATAGGAAAAAAAATATAGCTGCTCAATATTAATGTATACTTGATGCATACAAGTTGTTTGCTTGTTTGGTAGATGAGCAATGCAATCTATAGTCTGGTCTTTGTTTTTATTAGCTCTCTTTCTGCTTTGTATCTATCTGATGAGTTAAGCCCATTTCAACAGATTTTTATAGTTTGTTCTTTTGTTGTACTGTAACACCACTGTGTCAGGTTAGGGGGAGGGTTTGGAGTCAGCATGTTTAATCCTGCCACATTCTATATGTGCCTGTCCCAAGTTAGGATTCTGTAATTGAGTGGTTATACCGTTACACCACTGTCACAGGTATGGGGCTGGGGGATTGGCACCTTCAAAGATGTTAAACCCTGCCACATTCTTTATTCATTGTTGTTGGTACATGTCTCATATTTGATTTTCGTAATTTGTTTTGTTATAAATAAGGCCGTTAGTTTTCTGAATTGAATTGTTTCATATTTTTCATGTCGGGGGCGTTTACAGCTGACTATACGGTATGGGTTTTTCTCATTGTTGAAGGCTGTATGGTTGCCTATAGTTGCTCACATTTCCTTCATTTGGTCTGTGGTTGATAATTGTCTTATTTGCAATCATTCATAGATACAAAGATTTGATTAGTAAATTTAGCTGTACCTGTAGAAAACTGATTAAAACAGTATTTCACATCCTAAATTTTACGGTAATATTGTACTTAAAGCGGAAATCACTATGTGATCCATGTAAACTCATCGAACCTTTAAATAAACTTATTAGTTCAGGTTATCTTACCAATGTTGTAATTAGATCTTTGAATATAGTTTACATTGGCACTAATATTGATTTTGTCATCAGCAAATTAAAACATAACTAAATTTGTATTCTTTTCAAACGGGATGTTTAAAGACACACCCACGTTCATTTTGATCTATAAAGAGGTTAAACTCCTAACTATCCTACTGTCTGTTGATACATTTATTTTGGCATTGCACAAGTCATGTCTTCTTTGACTGTCCATGACGTTAAAATACTAAATCCCTGGGATGTGTTTTAGTTGATTTTAGTCTCTGATGCATGATTTTTATTGTTAATTGTTTTGGCTTTTAACTAGCTGTCAGTAACTGCAGTACTCTCAAATCGTACTTTCTTGTTTATTTGACCTGTTGATACTAATTGTAATGCTTTTTGTTATTTAATGTTATTCAGGGTTATATCTGGTCTATATACCAGCTTTGATAAGTGTTTGGTACTAATATAAATTTCCACTTGTACTATGAACATCAAAATTATTTATTTTGTTAAAATATTTCCTTTCTCTATTGTAACTGTACACGTATACCTAACAACAAACTTATTTTCATTTACCTGTGTTTAAAGTTATTGCAAATGGCTGATATTTTGTTCGAGCATATTGTTTTTCTTAAACTGTTTAACATTTCATACCGATATAACATGTTACTTTTATTATTCTTCCCTTAGTTTATTTATTTTGAATTTACATTGTATCCTAGGTCAAATTTATTTGTTCAGTGTATGTTCAATGGTGTTAATATGTCCTTTGATTGAGTTAAGCTATTTCAGTTGATATTTTATAGTGTGTCTTTCTATGTTGTGATGTTATACTATTGTTTCAGAAAAAGGGTGAAGGTTTGGTACCATTAAAAGTTTAAACCCGCTGCATTTGTTTGCACCTGTCCTAAGTCAGGAATCTGATGTTCAGTAGTTGTCGTTTGTTGATGTGGTTCATAAGTGTTTCTCGTTTCTCTTTTATATAGATTAGACCGTTGGTTTTCCCGTTTGAATGGTTTTACACTAGTAATTTTGGGGCCCTTTATAGCTTACTGTTCGGTGTGAGCCTAGGCTCCGTGTTGAAGACCGTACTTTGACCTATAATGGTTTACTTTTATAAATTTTGACTCGGATGGAGAGTTGTCTCATTGGCACTCATACCACATCTTCTTATATCTATATACCACATCTCTATATTTTTATATTAAAACAAGCAGAAATCAATCAATTATTTGTTAGTATGTTGCCATAAATAACAAAGTTATTTTCCCTCATTTTCATTTCAGATAGCAGCAGCTAGTCGTATCCCTGGAATGACACCAGCTGCTCTTGTACAGCTTTTGAAATATGTCAAAATGATGCAGATATCCAACTTTGCTAACAGATAATCCAATAGATAACAACCTTCCTGTAAAGATAACATATATGTCACTGTATATTCTATTAGTAATTTTTACTTGACTTGAAATGCAATCAAAGTGGACACCTTCAAAACTATTTGAATGTAAAAAAAGTCTAAATTTATGGCAATGGATTGCAAATTACAATGTCTGTATTACTGTTACTGAATCAATTAATAATTGTCAATTGTTGACTTTATTTGACTTCGTTTGAATTGTTTTACATTTGTCATTTCAGGGCCTTTTTTAGCTGACTATGCGGTATGGGGTTTGCTCATTGTTGAAGGTGGTATAGTGACCTGTAGTTGTAAACTTCTATGTCATTTGGTCTCTGGTGGAGAGTTGTCTCATTGGCAATCATACCACATCTTCTTTTTTTATATTTATTGTGCTTTAATAAAGAATGAAACATTTTGTTTATATTAACTACCTTAAATAAAAAGAGTTTAAAGGAAATAGGCTTATAGATTATGGAATACATTATGCCCACACTATTGTACAGTCTGGATTTATGTTGTCTGAATGGATACAATGGATACTTTTTATCATGGTACTAGTATATTGCATTTACCTTCATCTGTCCATAACTTTTGTAACACATCTACTCACCTTCTGTAGTAAGAAATGATGGAATATATGATGTTGAACTATATTATGATGAGTTGTACAGTGTAAGTAATTTTAAATCTTCATGTCAGTCACTTCCTGTTTGAGGATACCTAATTTGAATTATCATAATACCAACTGGACATGAACCTTTTTCTTCGCAGATTTCACAGCTTGTGTATTAAGGAATGGTTTTGATATTTGGTCTAGAACTTTATTATGATGAGTTGTACAGCATAAGTGATTCATATTCATATTTTGGCTTTTGTTATTCAACTTATAAAACAGCTTAGCGTATATGTGATGGGTGAAGTATTCAAGAATGTCTCCATTTAAAGAAACAAATTATACTCACCGGACCATAGATGATCAGTTATATTGATCATAGTATATCCAGTTATTAACCCTTATGGTCCTACATCCTGTCGTTACATATTTTGGTAGTGCACAAGGTCATGCTTTTTCAGACCACTTTTGATGTCTTTACACTAAATGGGGTGGAAGTTACTGATTGATATTTTAGTCTTGGAAAGCATGATTTATTTTATAGATGAAACAGTGTTTTGAACAAGCTTTTAGTTACTGCACCTACTTTTTGATTGGGACTTCATGTCTTATTTTCTTTTTGTAAGCTGTTTCAGTGCTTAGTCCTAATATCAAATTTGCTTATGTTCAGTTAAACAACTTTTTTCATATTGGATGCAGAACAAGGGTGGGAAAGGGGCATTAGTGTTGTATTGACATATTTATTCGATCACTCAATCCTGGATATTTGAAACTTCACAGCATCAACTTATGTGATGTTGTGACTAGGGAATATTTCATTATTTCCAGAATAATTTACAATTTATCTGAATTTAGTTATTTTCATTATTATTCCCAAAGTATTATTTTTGGCTGGCTTACAGGAAGTCCAAAACCAGCTTATAGTATGGTGATGTCAGGTGGATGAGAGGGTTAGGAAAAGTGGGAACTTATAATTTGTAATCAACTGAACTTTTAAACCCAGATGCCTGAAACTTTAAAGAAAAATGTTGAAGTTGTGCATCTACTATTTTTAAGTTGTTTTGAAGAATTTCCATCCTTTTTCCAGACTTCTTAACTTTGTCATTTTAGCAAAATTTAGGAAATTTAGTACTAGTTGGTTTTGTGTGCACCTGCTATTATGTATTGTTTGAGGAGTTCCCATGAGTATTGCAATAATAAGAACTGGCATTCTGATATCTGATAAATATATCAGTATGCAAATTTTCCTGAAATCGCAATAATTAATCTTGCATTTTTGTCCATTCTTCAAAAATTGAAAAAATAAATGCACACAATAATTCTGAATTTACAGTAACACTTTTATTCACAACCACTAAGTCTTAGAAACAATCACCATATTTTGTGGAAAAAGACACAGTATATTTATCTTTTCCAAATTTATTAACTGTATACCTGTTCTTATACTATGGAAACTCACAGAACAGGACAGAAGTTGCCACCTTTGCAGTATAATCTGTTTCTGTAGTAACTGATGTAACATGGTTTTAACTGTAATTGATGTTGCTCTAAAATTGCTTTTCAGTGTGATTATTCTGATTTTAGTTTATGTCTATGATATCTTGTTTCTGTCCTACATTATTTCACAATATTGTCTGTTCCTCTTGGTTTTCTGATTGACTGATATTTTTTAACATTGTATTTCCAATTGTTAATATCACTATGTTCAACAGTTCAAAAATTATGTATGACACAAAAGATATGATCCGAAGATATCAATTTGACCTAGAATTAGTACACGATGTAGTAATTTGTTTAATTTAAGATGCATATAGTCAGCGTTTTGTCCATTCGTATGTGTTTCCGAAACAAATGGTTTCCCAATGAAAATTAAGTATGTCATGCTTGATAAGAATTAGATATGTTCATGTAGTGAAGAAGAAGACAACAAATGAGTTTGGGGTCAGAAGGTCGAAGTTCAAGATTACTTACTAAAAATAGGGGAAAAAATTGAAAAATGTATCTGTATGGTAACTTGAGTTTCTCTGTATTGATTGCAATGAAAGTGGAAGGGGGAGAAGCCTATTGATTTAGTGTCAAAGATTAAGGTAAATGTTACCATAAATAGTTTTTTTTAAGTTGGAGTCAGGATGATAACATTAGTTTCCTTTTTCGGATTTCTAATGAAACTTGTGTAGATGGAAGATATATAGAAGTTGGGCAATCCCATTGATTTTCAGGTCAAAGGTCAAGGCCGCAACAGCTAAAAATGGACTGAAAATAAAGAAAATTAATTTCAATTTCTTGCTTCTGTGTTTTGAGGTACACTTGTTGAATTTTAATCAAATTTAAACAAGTCGTTGAAAGAAGAAAAGGGTAGAAATCCTATCGATTTAAGGTCAGTTAGTCAAAAATCAAGGTGAAAGTTTCAGAGAATAACTGTTCATAGTATGAAATGTTTCTAAATTTGCGTTCCAGATATAATCTGTGTAATATGTCTTCATTTTTCTTGAATAGTTTAACTGGGTATGTGATTCCAGACCTGCTGGGTATGCCAGGGACAGGGGAACTCCTGCCAAATTTGTTTTTATGTTTATGCCCCAAGGGGGTTTATTTTACTTATACTTGGATATTTGAAACAGTTTTGGCTTCAAAATACCTGACCTTTTATACTGCCTAGAACATATGGTTCTTAGTCATATTGATTTTATGATGATAACTCCAGTTTCCCATTATGAATTGTAACTCATTAATACAAGGGAGAAACTAGTATTAAATAATCGGTATTTGTCCCCCAAGCATACCAGTTTTTTTAACCACTTGAAATAAAAGTGTTTTCCCTGAATAAATGTCCATGAGCATCAGTTGGTAGTGCAAAGCTTTTCAATTGCTTATCTGATATTATGATAACATCTTCTTTTGAAACAGCTGAAGTTAAGGACTAAAAACATTCAGATCAATACAGTAACCTGCTCATCTGATTTTTTAGTAAAGATATATTGCAAGATTAGAGCTGCTCGACTAAATATATATTATCATAATTTGCCCATCCGCTGTTCTCTTACAAAAAATATTATCGTAATCTATATGCTGATAACCTGATAATGTATATTTACTCTTGTAGTTGAATATTTGCTGAAAGGTATATATAATTAACACATTAAAACTATGCAGATATTTTTAATACAGAATTTTTCAAGAAATACTGCTATAACACACATGTGTTATAGTAGTCTCACAATAGAACCATAACATATGTATCATGTTGTTCAAGATGTTTAAAAACGGTATTCTTAAAACCGCCTTGGTGGTATCGTGGTAGCTTGCTTGTCTTACGTGCGGAAGGTTCTGCGTTCGATCCCTGGGTGGGTTAAACTATAAAGACTACTATAAGCACGCGGCATTAAGGAGAAGAGAAGAGACTGGTCCATTTGGAGACAGATAATCTGTTAAGGTATGGTGATATGACTGGTGCCTTGTGAACTCGCAAGTTAAAATCCGGCTCAGATTGTCGGTATACTAGTAGTACAAAGCACATTCATATTTATATCACATTAACATGCTCCCATATTGACATGTATGTAATATTTGCCACTAGACAATAAACAGTTAATGCCACGAATAGGCATTTAAAAACAGTTAATGTGTGACCTCTTAATCCTTGAACTACATGTTTCAATAGTTATATGTTTGTATTATTGCAATATTGAACTCACTTAAATGGACCGACTAAGGCTGCTTAACGTCCAGCGGAAAATGTTGTATACTTGAAATTTGAATATACACCGCTTTCATTCTACTATATTGAAATGCTTAGTGAAAAACATTTTACCGGGCTACCTCACAAGGTTATTTATTGCAGGAAAAAATATAGCCCTCATCAGATACATTGTTCTGACTCCGAGCCGAGTAAATCTGCTCTTCCTCCTTAATGTCACCTGCTTGGCGGAGAAACATCAATATAAATTCTAAAGTATTTGGTTTGACCTGAGACATATGTATGATATGTCTCTATAAACATATGTATTACATCTCTCTGGTTATTTAGAGATCGAACCAACAATATTCCGCGTCAAGGCAAACAAGCAAGCATGATATACCCAATCGGTTTAGACCCTAAAAAATCTTGAATCAAAAGTAGATTATTCTTTCAAAAATAAGGCAAAATAGAACCTTTATTGCACATTGTCTTTTTATCACATAAGATTTTCGTTAATGCTCGAAGGCATACATCATGGTGTATTTTGTGGCATATCAATATCATATAAACATCAATTCAATACAGTTGTCAACATCACTAATACCAATCATGTTTACACTATTTTTATCAAGGACTGACTAGATCATAACAATCTGGACTGGAATATTCACCCTTCCGAATTTAATTACTTGCATGATAAAGTTTATTAATCCTCCTTATATATTAAATACATCTCATTGCAGTTAATGCATTTTGATTCAATACTCTTAGTGGAAAAACTTGTGTGCATTTTAGATATGAATAAAATTAAAATCGATTTAAATGAATGGAAAATTGAAAATTAAAAATCACAAAAAGAACTCGCGAATAAGCTGATGATACGTAAAAACAATAAAGCCACAAAAAAAGAATTTTTAACCAAAAATGAAAGAGGTCTAACAACTCATGAAGATTGGATATCGCTTGATATAAACACGAGTAATATAAGTTCACCATGACTATAAAACAAACCTTGCATTGTTCAATATCAAGCGATATCAAATTTCTACCCGTTACGACTTACGAGTTTGATTATCCCTTTGGTTTCTTTCGCCTCTCTTTTTAGAAATCTACACTTTTCAAACCTTCTTCGTACATATATTTTAATCGCCAAATGTGTCATAAAGAAAAATATGAAATATGATTTTTTTGTTCAGAATTGTAAAGTGTCAAATGACCTAATTGGTTTTATTGAAGAATTTATTTCGTGGTTAAATCAAATGAAAATGATAAATGTATGAATTCGTTTTAAGACATTTAAGTCATGTACTAGTCTTAGAGATGTCAGATGTCATTTGTATTTGATGACACAGCATTGCAATGACATGGTACGAATTGTGGGAGTTTCCTCATCGTGCGTACAAATGTAAATCATGTAATGTTTTAGTTAGTATACAGTTCAAATCAGGAATTTTTGAAATCCAAGTAACTTCTTTATTTAATTCCATATCTTATCACACCCTTTTTAATACCAAATACAACTGATTCGTTTGAGGCTATTAACAAAAAATGAAATATTTAGATTTAAATCATGAGAAATAAATTTACTTTATGCAATTAAAACATCAGCTTTCTGTTTTAACTGAATTTTCTCACAAACCAAACTATCATAAGATAAAGTTTAATCTACGGCTAGAGAGTATACAAATTAGGCTACGTTGTTATTGACAAGACTACATACACAAACGATTTTAAAAGTTTGATGAAAAATAACGAATTTAAATAACTTTATTTTTTGAAAAACAAGATGATGTCTTGGGTACTAAAATGGACAATGTTTAACTTTGGATGCTTAGAAGAAGAAAAGTTCAATATCACAACTATTTTTTGTTTGGAATATATGTGTCAATGGTTACATAAAACACAATAATATTCAATACCGCGTGAACACACCGTTTACAAGAATCACCAATCCTTAACGTCTTCTCATTCCATGGTCCAAACGTTAAATTTGTGTTGTGGTAGTCTTTGCCACATCTGCTGCAAACCTTGAGCTAATTCTTAACTAGTGGTACTCTCTCACGTACCACGACGACCAATTATGTCTTAGATGTGCTCAATTGATGATCTATCTTAAACTTTGAACCAGGAATGGCTAGGACTACTACAACAACACATTCAACGTTTGGACCATGGAATGAGAAGACGGTTACACTACAAATCAGTAAAAGTCTGAAATGGGCAGTATTTCTACTAGACTGTACTGATTTTGACTCGATCATTCTGAATTGTTCTGAATTTTACTTGATATTACTCGACTCTAGTCTGAACCATCCTAAACATTCTGAACTTGAACTCAACCTGTACTCGACCAGTTCTTAACCATTTTAAAGAGTGAGGTCTGAATCATACTAGACCCTAGTCTAAACCATACTTGACCAAGTTAGAACCATACTTGACCACGTCTTAACAATCATCGACCTTTTTTTAATCTATCTCTCTTATTTTTTTCTATTTAGAGTCCATGTTTTACAAGATTTGTTTCCCTTGGTTAGAAATAGCACAAAAGAGGTATACTAACTGAAAATAAGACATAATTGAAGCAAAGAGAAGTAGCTCAATGTAAAAATAAGTGGTTTATTGTTGAATAAATTATAGTTACACATTCAAGATTGACAAAGTAAGGTTCAGACTTTGGTCGAGTATGATTTAGACCTTAAAGTCCTTTGGTCGAGTAATGTTAAGACATTAAAAACAGGTGGAGAACTGGTCAAGTACGGGTCGAGATGGGTTAAGTCTGTTTCCGCCTGGTCGAGTATGAGTTCAGACTTTTCAGTATGGTCAAGATAAGGGTCGAGTACAAGTTCAGACAGTTTATTATGGTTCAGACTACAGTCAAGTAATATCTAGTAAAATTCAGACCAATTCAAAATGGTCGAGTAAAAATTACAGTCGAGTACAAAAGTGCTCATTTCAGACTTTAACTGGTGTGTAGCGTTAGCATTGGTGATTCGTGTGAATAATGGTTTCAATCGGTAATGAACATTGTTTTGTTTATTGTCACCACTGACAAAAATAGTAATTGCGAATTGAACTTGTCTATATAGCACCCGTAGTTAATATTGTGATTTGTAAGAGCAATCAGGGTGGTGCGATACATTTTTCCAGGTTCATAATAAAGTAGAGTTATTTCGACCAATAGACTTGCAGGATTTGGTATTTCTTAATTGCAAAGAATGTTAAACATGTTCTTATTATGGAACTATCCTACTGTTTACTCACAGTTCAAAACAAAGAATTTCGGTTACCAAAACTCAGAACAACGGATCCTAAATTGATAAAAATACTCATTTCCAATATTTCAATACAATAAAGGCAAAAAATAACATTTACTTTAGAATTTCATTAAAGGCAGATTATGTCTGAAATTTTATATTTAAAGTTTAATCATCTTTCATAACGCGGTATTTTTTATTCAGAGTGCTGAACGTGGAATTAAATATAGTCGTCATTTAGATTAAGAAAATTTCTTCCTTTGAACTGTGAAAAAAAAGATAATTTGTCACAAAAAGACTACATGATCTGCATTGTTACTCACAATTAGCAAACCTATACCATTCCTGCCATTTCATCGTACTGTTGTATCGACATGATCCAAAAATAAATAAAATCCTTACATCACAAGGGAAAATCAAATCTTAAATAAAACCAATAAAGATGAGTGAAAATTGATTGTGTGAAAAAAGTTCAATACATGAAAAAAAAGGGAGCAGGGTACCATGGTATTGTTTAACATCATCATTGATTTTGAAATCAGTACACATATACCCATACCACATCATTACTTTAGTAATTTATGTTAACATTATTCAAACAACAAGAATGAAACATTTACATTTTTGTTGCAAAATTTAAAAACAAATACATAAGAAGACATTGAAACAATGTTTAGAACAAATTCATTATTCAATGCTCTTTGAGTTACAAATTAATAAATTAAAATCCAAACTCTCGTTCTACTTTGTTTGCCCGATAATTATCATTTTGATTTCTGATTACACAGAATATCAATCATTGGAATGCATGTTTTCGTCACTATTCTGCACATGATTTATACAAACAACAACCTGTTATAAGGTAATGCAGGTTTTTTCAACACTTTATCAATTTGAAAAAAAAAATCAAATACTTTTCTTCACATTAGTTATCTTAGTGAAAATTAAACAAAAATGATGAAGGTGTTATTTTAATTATAATTCACTAAGTGACAATTTGATTAGTTTAGCCCATAGTTAAAAATGTGTCAAGTTCATCCCCATTACTAGATAATATTTCGTTAAAACTTTGGCATGTGAAAAATATAGCATAAAAGAAATTGTGTGTCTGGTAAAATTTAAATGACACATACCTACATTCATTAACTAAGGACTTTTTAATTAATATGAAGATATTTCGCCTTAAACCATTAAAAGTAATAATTTCCAA
This sequence comes from Mytilus coruscus, assembly GCA_017311375.1. NCBI lineage: Eukaryota > Metazoa > Mollusca > Bivalvia > Mytilida > Mytilidae > Mytilus > Mytilus coruscus. The sequence goes on from CM029598.1 coordinate 8,008,817, forward strand.
CATACTCGGGTTTTGTTTCCATGTGAAATCATTTACATTTTTAAACATATTTTTGTTATCTTCAACACCACAACATCACTGATTAGACCAATACACATTCGAATACTGAAATCTTTAAAACACATATGCCTTATATTGCTAGAATATTTCTCAATTAAAACCTTGACCCGTGATTTGATCTTTGGCATCCTTTCTAAACCTCCTGTTTCATCTGTTCTGTCATATAGCTCATGATTGATCACTACCCAATCATTTCATTTTTACAACCATGCAAAACATTCATAGTTCTAACACATCACATACAATACATCAATACAAATATGGTTTTAAACTTCACAAACATTAATGTAAAAGTATAACATTAACACTCCAATACACAATAACAATTTGAAACATAAATGGTGTTTCGTTTTAATATAACAACGATATATAAAATAAGGAATGCTTATTAAAAAATAAGGTCTTACCATTTACCCTTTTTAAATAATGGAAAATGCAATATTATTCCTCTAGATAGATAAAGCATATTCCTATCATCTTACAACACATATTTCTGGAATAAACATTATCAAAAAAGTACTCTACTTAAAGAAAAAAAATGTCGTTTGCTGTTACTTCACACTAAATTTTAGATGGTCAATTCTTAAATCATAGTAGATGCGTCAACGTACCTTTTTGGCAACTATGCATGACAGTTGCTTTAAAATGAATACATAAAGAACAAAGTTTAATACATGTACATGATCAAGTAAATTGAAATATCCATATTTGTTGTAAATTCCATATATATATATATTTGCTTTGAGGAACACCAACCCCTTCTAGAAAAGAACAAAATGTTTAAGCGATTTTACAACAGCCTGGTAACCATTTTACCAAATATGAAGCTCATTTTCATTATTATTCATACTTTAGGCCAGTTAATGTTATCTATAACATGAAATGATGAAATTTAAAGATTAATAATACTGATAAATATGCATTTTTCATCATGATCAGTAACAGTTTTATTAACACTACTCAACTAATCATATCTACACTGTATGTTGAATTTCAAATTTGAAATATATTTTCGGCCCAAAAGGAACTTAGTGACCCTACTACTTCGTGTCTATTTTAACAAAAGCAACGCAATATGTAAATCAATGTACTGTTTAAAAAGGGAAAAACTTTCAAAACTTTTCAAACTATAATAACTGTTTATAACTGTCATTAATTTTACTGAACATTCACTTAAGTGAAATTATATGCGAGTCACATTATTTTTCATAAAATAAAATGAGAAATATATAATCCACATCATAACAAGCATAATTCTAAACTAACACGTAAAATGTTAACGATAATGAACGAGTTTTGTCTCGGAAATAGTGTTGTAAAAAAATTATCAAAGTAAAATGCTGTAACTATATAAAATTGCGATAAATTAATATAGATTTTTTTTTTTAATTTTTATTTCTAGATTTTGAAATCACGGGTACATGCATATCTCAGGTGCGGATCCAGGATTTTGAAAAAGGGGGAGCCCCCTGGAAAGCCAACGTTTGGAATAATACTTGTTAAAAGTCTATGCATTTATCATATATGTAGCTCCATAAAGGGAAGCGCCTCCCCCACCCCAATCCCCCCTCCCCCTTGCCCCCTAAATCCGCCTCTTTATCTTATTAAGATCTGTACGAACTTACAGTTCAGTTACAAATATAGTCAACTGTCATACAAGTGGGAGGTTTAGCTAGCTGTAAAACCCGGTTCAACCCACCATTTTCCTCGGAAAATGCCTGTAGCAAGTTAGAAATATGACAGTTGTTTTCAATTTGTTCCGTTGGTTAATTTAGTCGATCATTTGGTTTTGTCAGATTTTATGAACCTCTGTGAATTTACCTTGGAGTTCGGTATTTTTTCAATTACATGTTTTAAGTACATGTTTCTAACGTTTCTAATAGCACATGTATGGCTTGTCGCAAAGTAAATGTCCTGTTGTAAACATAGCCCATTTCGTCAAATTGTTATCCTGAACATTAATCTAATATACAGGGCCATTTGCAAGTAAGGAAAATGGTACCAATCGTTTAAAACTCTTCTACAATCCTTAAAACCATGAAAAGGTATTTTGGTAGAACTGTAACAATCAAAGGAAAGGGAAGAAATTATTTAAGAAATCGTGGAAATTAACCGTCAAAATTAAAATCCAAATATTTGACAAAACTTGTCCACTAAATTAACATGAAAAGTATTCCTTTTTATGTAAATTATTACTGTGGAATAAAATTCATTTCATCAAAAAAGCATTTTTACATTGAATAGGCCAACCTAAGTATGTTTAATTGAATTATAACTTTATTTGTCATATATAGGCAACGTTTTCTAGCATTACTGAAATTAGTGTCAACTTAGTTTCAAATGTCATCCTTTTCTTTACTTGATATGAGCTCTAAAAAGTGGTATTATGTACAGTTCCCAGTCGGAAGAAGGTAAGTAAGTAATTACAATTAAGAAACAGATTTACTCAATTTCCTTGCTATTTTTGCGTGAACAGCTTACCTTGGTATGTTTTTGAAAAATCAGTTAAAATGTTTGATTCGCTTTTTCCTGTTAAATTACTTTGATCGAAAGCAAAGTTGGCAAATCGCTCTGTTAATTTTAAATTTCTTGCTAACATTTCTCTCATTTCATATACAACCTCACTGACTGGTTGGTTGCACTTTTGTTCGACGGCAGGTGTGTTCTTTCTCCTGCTTTGGAATTTTGCCTCTGGTCTGGATTTCTTGTTATTTCGTCTGTGAAGATGCCTGTCGGGTAGATCATCTTCAGATTCTGAGCAGGGATTTTCTTCGCTAATTCCAGACTTAAAGGCTTTAATCAATAAATCTGACTTTTGAACCCATATTTCATGTAGGTCCATTCTTTTTATTTCCGCTAGCAATGTGACAATCCATAAGTCTGTATGATAAAATAACAATATATGCCATTAAAGTATATTCATATCGAAAATGAACATTCATTTAAAAATAGGTTTTACCAAAAGAATGACATATCCGTAATTAATGATTATAGGGAAATATCAACGTTTGAGTGACTTTGGAACATTTAAGTACAATTTCATAAGCAAGATCAAATTCAGAATTAAACAAGAGGGTTTTACTATCTTTTAGTTCATAGACAACACCAATGGGTTATAAAAATACAAATGGTTCTAGTAAAAATAAGTTTACCTATGTTCAAATCTCGTAAATCCATTAAGACTATACAAACAACTATAATTTTTGGGAATACCTTCCATTTCATACGGAGCGAGACAAGGTGCGACTACAGTGCCTCTTGTTGTGTATGCATCACTCTCCATGCGGATTTACACTAGGTTAAAATGCAACAAAAGGGAATAGGACACACTCGGTAAATGTACATATCAGACGGGCGATGCGTGCATGGCATGAAAAGTTTACCCAGTCAACTCACCCGGTCTCGTTAATTTTGGAGTGCATGCGATTCCCTCAGTTTTGCTTGTCACCTTAATCGATTTATGAGATTTGAACATCGGGAAACTACTTTTGCCTTAATTAATAATAATAACAACTACATTATATTGTACGTGGGCGCTGATCAATATCATTCAATCAGGAGTTTTCGATTTTCATCATGGAGGGTAGATATGACATAACTTCAACTTGTGCTCTTCGACTTCATATATATTTGGCCTTTTTTTTACCTTTGTTACTCGAGAATCACCGAAGAGTCTTTTGTAGATGAAACGCGCGTCAGGTCGTACAAAATTTGATCCTGGTATCTATGATGAATTTTTAAATATACCAATGTTTTTGTAATAAAAATATTACAAAAAATTAAATGCTGTATTATGTGTTATGTCTCATTCATCTCTGTATTTTACAGGGCGAATTAAGTGTTACGACCATGTAAATTGAATTGATGAATAAAAGACATTTTTGAAAATTAAGCTCCTATTACATCTGAATCACCTTATCACCTATCGTTAATGCTTCAAATTTATATGAGAACTTCATTCGCCAACGATTGTAAATGATGTTCTGTTTTGATGTCAATTTAAATTCCTTCACACTTGAACGACTAATAACAAAATACGTAAATCGAAAGGGATGATTATCTATATGTTCTAATCATTCTGCATAAAAAATATAAAATTTATAAAAATAAATGTACAAGAGGGAAGGTTCTCACTTACGTCGAAGTGATTTGTATGACAACTTAACAAATACATAAATTTCTAGTATGATTATATACGATCTGCCAATAGCACATGTGTCATCATGTCAATATGGAAGATACCCATCATTCGAAAACTGAAGGAGAAAAACGTTGAGAAGACTTATTTGAAAAATAACTGGAAACCATAAAAAAAATTGACAAATCGCTATTTGGTGTTTAATTCCTCAATTTATTTAAACAACTCGTCCTACAAACAACCATAGATGTGTAAGTGATAAAAAGAAAAAGGCATAAAAGGTCTTTTTGTATACTCATAAAATCGACTTGGGCCCAATTCTAGTCATTCGAGGCTCGCCTTTTAATTGTTGACCTGTGTTTCATTTCCGCTGATATCATGAATGGAATCATAGAAAATAGAAATAAACTTTTTTAAAAGACTTTTTTTTAATATTCCGGTAAGACATGTACCTAACATACCACGTTTTTTTTTTACTTCAGATCAAGCTCATCAAACTATAAGCAAGATGAAGGATATCAAATGCAAATTCTTATGTTCTTTCACTTCCTGTGAACATGACATTTTGCACATGAACATGTGTCTCTTATTGTGTTTTAAATCTGTTTTAAGGATATGATCTACGCTCTATTTTTCAAGAGGATTTTCGACATTCGGATTTTCGACATTCGGATTTTCATGCCAGAAAAACGTTTAAATTTTCATATTGACCTACACATTTGGTACTAGTTTGCTAGAGGTAGTTCTTCATCGCCCGTAGAACAATATCCTAATGCCACATTTAATATCCAAGATGCCTACCAAGACAAATCATTTAAAGCCGATCGTGCCAAAATGAACAAAGAGTGGCTTCTTTTATCTTTTGTGTGCCTATTTTCAATGTAAAACTAGATCATTTTTAAGTATTTTCCACCGTTTCAATAAATATTGTTGACATTATCTTTGATAGTAAAAAATGGATGGCAATAACTTCTGCCTATACTTGATTTTGATAGACAGCTCTCATATATTTACTTTAGAAGTTATTTTAAAATTTTGTTTTACCACAGCCGGTATTCTTGTATCATAGGACTCTGACACACTGACCAAACCTAAATGTTTTGCGAGAGTTTGGGGTTAATTGAATTAGCTGTTTTCCAGTTTTCAAATAAATTCGAAATCATGTCCCTTACTTTTACATAATTTTTAGTGAAAACAGAAAATAACGAGATACAGAAAATATCCTTGTTTATAATAATGTAGACTTACGGATATCCGCTTCCTTGTGATCTTTAGTATGATTTGCCCACAAGAATTCTAGTAATGGCACCTTGGACTCCATGAAGGCCTTCTTGGCGACGTCAGTTGGCAAGAACTTCTTCATGAGAATTTTCTTTTCTTTTTCATTGAGATCGTCATCCCATGTTTTCAGAATTTTAAACATAATTTCCTGCATTCTTCTTATACCAATTTCTTTCGTCAGTTCCCCTTGCATTTCTGTTAAATTAGTTAATAGATAAATCACTTTTAACATATAAAAATCCCTTTAAACTTAAAAAAAAGAATAGAAAATAAAAATTTGAATGTAAAGGTATATGAATTAAAACATACTATATTTTATAAAATAAAAACAAATATATGAGTTTTTCGTATTGACATTATGCGTCAACTTTTGTATAATTTGACCATTTTATGAAATCCGATTATTTGTTTGTATATTTTGATCAACTTACCAACAGAAACACTAGTCGTGCGTGCAAACGGCATGGGTATATTTGCAGCAGATAGGCTCAGGAAAAATTCCTCGTTTTCTGTAAGGACAGGTTTCGAGATTCCAGTCTTTAAAAAGTATGTTAGTTTGTCACATTTGTATTGTAGGGTTCTTAAATCTTGTTCCAATTTTCTTATTCTATTCTGTTGCTCTCTTTCTATCCACGCAGTACAGTTCTTTTGCCTATTCAATACCACCGTACTATTGGCATCCAATAGGTACATGATTAGATTGGTATCATAACCTAGCTTCTCCATTTTCTTTAAGATGTGTGTGAAGTGTTTGGTTGCGTTTCTGAAGGCAAGGTCGTTGAGATTGAGATCGTTCGTAGAATATTTTACGTCTATATATTGTTGTATAAGGGTCGCTGTAATGATTGCTAACTTATTTCTTGCATTTGTTTGGATACGTTGTGATTGTTGTTGACATTTTCGAAGACCTTGTTGAAGTTCTATAACCTGTATCTGTAATGATTCAACCTCAATGTCGAGTTTAACCTTTTGGTCCAGCAAAAGTTTTATTTCTTCATCTTTTTTTATAGAGTCAACTTCACCGACTTCGATATCTAGAAAAAGAAAAAAGGATATGTTTTTATGTAGATTAAAGATGTATATCTCATAAATTTGGACATAAACCACCATTTTGCTAAATGTATGATCCAAAATGTAATAGACACTTTCAGGCATATAGTAATATGTTTGATCGTTTATTTTTTACATCCTGTTAATTTTCCATATGTGTACCATTACACAATACGAGAAAACCCAGAAAAAATATGCAAAAAGTATGTGTTAATATAAGAGAAAATTAGTTTTTTTAATTTAAAACACGTTATGAAAAGTCTGAAATAAATAACTAATCGCTCATCAGGTATTGTTTATATAACAAATAAGATATTAATAACGCCACAGAAATTAAAGCAAGTGACAAGTCAAATGAGAGCAAATATATATTCAAATGAATAAACAATGATTTGTACTAATTTGAAAATCAGATAAAATGAGGAACAAAATAATCTACCATTGTAGATTTATGGATGATAACTTAGTACATGTAGAAATCGGTGATATAAATACCTATGCAACTGATCAGCTCTCCATTGTACCATATTGCATCAACCCCCTGGGAACCTAAGTATTCTTTCTCTTTGTTGTTGAGTTCAGACAAAACATGAGCATACCCCTCTGGGATCATAAATGTAACTAGGATACTGTTTGTAGCTTCTATTCCGCTGACAACAACAAAGTCTAGTGGCACACATAATGCAAAGCTGACAAGCGCCCTTAACTGTTCCAGTTTATGTCGATTCATTTTCTCTTTTCCTCCAATGTGAAATTTTACATACTCGTACCCATTCTCTACAATTGTATTTGTATCTTTAATTTATTATAAAAACAGTTTGTTCGTGATAGGTTTATTGTTTTTGTTTTAAAATACTTTAGGGGTTAAAAGGTGTGCAATATTCGATCTTCAGGTTCTCGTTGGTTCAAATGAAACAACGCATAAGTATGCAATTTACGAGGTGTTTTCATAGTTCAAATATTAAACATTTTGACCTTTAGTCATAATTTTATTAACAAAGGGGAATCCGAAAGGTAAAATTCTGAAACATTATCGGACACATTATTTTTCAAGTAGAAACTCATCAACGAGACAGTGTCTGATGGTCTAATTTCTTGGTTTCATGTCGCCACCAGCTAATAGTAAAATTTCCGTCATGCATAGCTCTGTTTTCTTAATATAGTTTGTCATTGTTTTTGGTCCTTTTTGGATTTATCAGCCCTTCAACGTTTGTTCAAACTTTTTGACATTCAAAATATTTCGGACGCAAGCATAATTGAAAAGAAATTATTTGTCGAAATGTGCATCTGAGGCAGTAAAATTAATGCCGTTAATTTCTTTTTTTAGGTAACGTTTTTTAAACCAGGGAAATGTAACGTCTATTAAATATTGTCATTGTAAGAGTTCCTGTTTTGTTATTATTTAATTGTATGCTTTAATGTGTACTTATGCATGTTATGTACATATACAATGTAAATTGTATGTGTTATACACTTAATCGAATCATTGTGTACCAGCCATCAATGAGGATATCAATATCAGTCACGATTACAAAAGTTGTATCAAACCTTTAATCTGTATTATGTCATGTCATGTGATAAAGCATTTAGTTTATGTGTTTAATAAGGTGTATATGATATGACTTTTTGAAAATCACACGCCTTCTCAACCTTTAACCAATTTTAGCCCTCATGCAAAGCTCTTCGGATTATGAAATTGTCTCTAGTTGACAAAATTGAAAAAATTGTTAAATATTGAAAAATCCAAATTATATTCTCTATATATTTTGCTATGAATGTACATGCAGCGCGTTTAAAATACTAAAAAAAATTGTGAATTGATTTCAAATAAAAACATGAATCACAACTTCGTAATGAACTTGTTTGATCATTGAATCATTTCATATATATATATATCGATAATATATTTAATTGTGCTTACCTGGTATTTCGCTTGGGCTATAGAAGTGGATAACATTTCCCCGTTCTTTTGCAAATTTTACAAATTTGTTGTGTAAGTCCTTTCGTTTTGTGTGCCATAACATCGCTTGTAAAAAGACGACATTATCCCGTGTAAGAATTGTTTTCTGTCTCAAATGTGTAAACAAATCTAAGGGGTCTTTAATTGCTTCAAGCACACCTTTTGCAGTTCCATTTAACCCTACAATATTAGATTTACTCTCTTAGTTAAATTAAATAATGAAGATAAAACAATTCAAATTGTGTGCATCCACATTTGTGTTAATCAGAATCTCGAGAATAAAAAAAGTCCAAATCAAGGATATATTAAAACTTAAATTCGGAACTTTAAGTTATAGCTAAATCCTCTTACAAATTCAACTTCAAACTTAACTTTGTCAAACTTTTAAGGAATTTTATGAAATTTGGACAGACGATTTTTTTTTATGATCAGAAGACAGTAACAACAGCAAAATTATGAAAATGTTTGTTTTTCAATTTTTTTTTTCCGTATTTTAAGGATAAACGGGCTTAGTTCTTTGCAGTGTTCAATAAGATACAATATAGGTTTAAAGTTTGTTGCACACCAATTACTTTGTCAAACTTTTTATATAATTTTATGAAACTTTGCAAAGCTTTTTTGTTATGAAAAGATACTGTCGGAAGCAAAATCCTAAAAATATACTTTTAATATGTTTCCTGATTTAAATGATGGATGGACTTATTCTTTTTTCAATTAACATTTACAGACAGTTTAGGTTTACATTTTTAGACATAACAAATTAATTACACTTTGTTGTCAACATAATGGAATTTGATGCTAGCTATAAAACCAGGTTTTATCCACCATTTTCTACATAAGGAAATGCTTGTACAAAGTCAAGATTAGGACAGTTGTTTTCCATTCCTTTGATGTGTTTGAGCTTTTGATTTTGCCATTTTTTAAGGAACTTTCCATTTTGAATTTTCCTTGGAGTTCTGTATTGTTGTTATTTTACTTTTTGTTACATCTTCATAGAATGTTTATGAGCCTTAATGATAAAGAGAAATGAAGAAAAAAGTTTCGGACTCACCAAAATTATATAAAAAGTTAATCTTCATTTATTATGCCTCTATTTCATGGCATTTATTTATGAATTTAACTTGGTTTGCAAATTCAGCAATATTCTTCGGGTAAGGACATTTACATCAATATAGATCATCTAATGACCAACATCTTTCACATTTCATGGATATGAACAGTATTTAAGTCTGATTTTACTCACCTGAGAGTAAATTTTTCATCTTTTTCAGATCCTCGGCAGTCAGTTCGTCAGCCAACTCATTCAGGAAAACGTTCATTGGCCAGTCTTCACTCGGTAGTGTTGGTAAATGAAATTCATCATCCCTGAAGGAGTTGGCGTCCTGCTGTGACACTGCAAACATAATGTATATATAGATGAATTCCTTTCTAAATATTGTTCCAGTTTAGTTCAGATTAAAGAAACTCATTCCTGTAATAACATTTATAGTATCAATTTTATAAGGCACTTTTGATTTTTTTAAATTTTAATAACTGAATTGATACTTCTTATTTAATTACTGAGATGCTGGTTTGTGAATGCCTGTCATGCAACTGAATTGATTATTTTGGGGATGGGGAAACTATCCTTGCTTCAAACGTAATCACTATATGAGAATGATGAACTGTCAGATTCTTTTATGGTTTTATATTCACATATTTTATCCATTTTTATTCATACCAAGAAGCAGTATCGATGCTGATAATAAAAACGAGTTCTTATTATCAATTGTATTAAAATTCAAAAGATATAATCGATTGCTTCAAGTCGATTATCAAAATGAGAATAATCCGTTTGTGTCTGATTTTAATTTGGATTCAGCTTCCAAAATAAATCTACATTTTCATTACTAAAGTGGTGTAAAAGGGACAAGGTAAAGACGATTTAAAGTTTTGGTCCAGCTGTTCAGCATTTTTTATACTTGTTATAGGTAAGGATACATTATGAAATAGGTTATTATAACTTTTTCGGTGAGTGTATTTCTATTGTTTCACTATATTCCCAATGTATCAATTCAGATAGAAACAACTATTTGTAGACTTGAATATATTTTTGCATTCCTAACTTTGTCGTGTTTGATGTTACAGAACCTATGACTGAAAAAATATTGGTGCTATTTGTCAGCCGATGTGCCATATTTACAGAAAGCAGCATATCCATATTATTTCTATTATAACTTGACAATCTTTTTTTTTCATTTTAGCATAGCATGTGTGGAACAGGATCTGCTTAATCTTCCAGAGCGCATGCGTTCATCCTCAGCTTTTCGTTGGGTTCATGTTGCTCAGTCTTAAGTTTTCTTTGATGTGTAACTGTTTTGTTGACTTTTGTTTGTTATGTGGTCGATTTTCGTTTTTTTTTTTTTTGGCCATGTCGTTGTCAGTTTGACTTCGACATATTTATTTGAATATAAGTTGGTACCTTCCGCCTCCCTCTTTTAAATAAATCCAATTAGTTGAACATGTAAATGTAAACTGTTCATAATTTTAGATAACTAAGATTGAATTGACTCCCTTTGTTTATATCCCACCAGTTTTACTTCAAATCATAACGAGTGATATCAAATAAAGGGGATCATTAAGTTATCTTCTCGATAAAAATATTACCAAATATTAGCAGCTCTAACACAACTATAGTAAAGAGAAACAAAAAAAATCAAAATTTGACATCATAAAAGGTTATTTATTTTCACATGACAACATATTATGCATGGCTGCTCGTTTTTGATTTTACGACTCACTTTGCCAAGTAAACTGCATTCGCCTAAGAAATGTTTTGAAATTTCACTTTCCCATTATGTCATAATTCACATGGTATTTATGATTAAAGTAACGAATTGGCGATCAATCTTTTTGTGGATAGTTTTCAGTTCTCTGACACGTAACAAAAAAACATGACGCAACACGTGTTTTATCATATGCGGTTCTCAATGGCCTGACATTTTTTAGTACAAGAACTCTTAATAATATTATATGATTAATAAAATGAAATAAGAGAAATTGTTATCAAACACAGGAAGTTATCAAGCTAAACATATGCTAAACCTGATTGAAGATATGATTGTTCGTCATTTCAAATATGGCGGAACATTGACCTTCCGCGTTTTTTCCAGAGATATTAAACTGTTAATGTCAAGTAACATTTTGGTTTATAATAATTAGGTTAGTTTTTATCCCAAAAATTATCATGATTAACAATGAAATTAAAATAAAATCAAGAAATAATGTACATGTATTTTGGAAGACACAATACCAGAGAATAGTAAAGAGTTCCTTCAATAGGTTTGAATAGTTTAAGCTGGGGTGCAGGTCGATATATGATGTATTCATTTCACAAAAATGTGTCTAAGTAGATTATTCCTGTGTACCTTATATATCTGAAATTAGGTTTTCAACGCCATTGAATCAGTATTTTTTAGTTAATTTGCCTCACTTTTTACTGTTTGCTATGGTTTCTATGCTGTATGTGGTAGACTTTGTCCACCCTTTTTTTAGCGATACATACTAGTTTACTTAGAATTAAGGTGAAAACTCAAGACATAAATGATATTATTTGATCTGTTTTTCACTAAACATCATATAACGACAATATTTATAATTTTAGTGAAGATTCTTACTGTCGAAAGAAGTTAAAATTTAGTCCAATTTTCTGAAATATTTCCACACCATTATTGCGCAAGTCAGTTGATAGTTACCAGACATAGACATATCACTGCGCAAGTCACTGAAAATACAACTTTGATCATATGCAAAATGAAAGTGAAAATAGATATATATGTGAATTAGATTTTCAGAAAGTCTAGACTTTTAAAAATAGAAATTTTACAACATGTTACATAATTTAACATTCAGTAATGGCAACCATTTTCTTTCCGTACAACTGTTTTTGAAATGATAATTATAACTGACGTTATCGTCGAAATAAGTGGTCTTTATGGCAATATTGAATTTGTAATTTACAATTCCGAGATTCTTCCTTGCTAGGCTTTAGTAAGGCATGATTTCTGGCATTATTTGAACCGACATTCCTAAGGTGATATTAATGTTAGGAAGCAACCATTTAACTTAAAAAAAAAAGGGGGGGTATGGTTTTTTGTCTGAGTCAGAATTTTTTTTTAATTTTATTTAGTTTTTCAACACTTTCAATCAAATTATTTTTTTTTTTAATATTGAACACTATAAGGTATGGGGAAATCTGGATTCAGAATATTTTTTGTCATCTGCTTGACCGGAATATTTTTTTTTATCAAATTGGGGACACCCCCACCCCACCCCTTTTTGAAGTTAAATGATCGTTCCCTTACACTTTGCCTTGTTTAAAATAAAAACAAATCCTAACTAATATTATTATGATAATTATGATAATGATAATATTAGTAAAATAACAAAAATGCAGAGCTCCAAGGAAAATTCAAACCGGTAAATCGCATATTAAATTGCAAAATCAAAAACTCAAACACATCAAACGAATGGAAGACAACTGTCATATTCCTAACTTGGTACAAGCATTTCCTTCTATAGAAAATGGTGGAGTAAAACGGGTTTTATAGCTAGCTAAACCTCTCACTTGTATAACAGTCGCATAAAATAATATTAACAACAATGTGTGAGCAAAATAAACAGACATAATAGGTAAAAATATCAACAACTGATGATGATTTGGGCGTACTTTAGGCATGGCTCGGTACTTTTGCATCCCACCAATATGTTGTTGTGCTGTTGCCATTTTGTGTATTCTTGTCTTTCAATTTTGCTTATGTGCTGTGTCTATAAACCGTTTTGTTTTTCTTTGTTGACATATTTGTTTGTTTTTGTAGTGATTAAGATTATAACATAATGTTGGCTGCTGTACCACTATTTCTTACATTTTTACCGATTATGTCTGTTTGTTTTGTTCACGAGTGAGAAGTTTAGCTAGCTATAAAACCAGGTTTAATTCACCATTTTCTACAGAAGGAAATGCCTGTACTATGTCAGGAATATGACAGTTGTTTTCCATTCGTTTGATGTGTATGAGCTTTTGATATTGCCATTTGGCAAGGGACTTTCCGATTTGAATTTTCCTTTGAGTTCGGTATTTTTGTTATTTTGCTTTTTGGATGATTTCAAACCCAAAAATATCATAGTGAATTAAATAGATAAAGTACATCGCTTTTAAGTAAGTTTTTTTTTATTTTTCAATTTTTGAATTTGATATTTTAATCCAATATCTACATGTATGCGTGTTACAAAATCAATGATCGATAAATCTTCAACGTCAGACGTTGATATCTTAAACAACAATCCTAATTCGTGAATCAATGTAACCATATCGGTACGGAAGATATTAACTTTGCATAAAACTATAAAGTTTTATGAAAAGTGTCCTATCTAGAATTTACTAGTGAAAATATTGCATTGTCACCAACAAGAAGCTATCTTATCGAAAACATTTGGTTCATAAATTAGAGTTTGAGAAATAAACTCGTTAGAATTTTTTTAATGCATACATCTTGTTGATTTTTATATTGAAGATTTCGAGTCAAAATCTATATAGAATCACTCTTGTCTAAGTTTCAACGCAAATAATATAAATCAAAGAATATAGAAATGAATGTCACTGTACTCCAATGAAATTCTACGTTTGCCCTTAAAATCCTTTTGATTAAGATATGTGCTATTAAAACGCCAACAAACCTCATTTTTTCATAAATAACTTTTACAGACAGGAATATATGGATATCATATTCGTAAAATAGTTTACTAAATTTCTAATGTGGCAGTATGATTCCAGACACGAATTGATCAAAATAAAAATGATGATGTGGTATGATTGCCAATCAGACAAATATCTCCGTTGACCAAGGGACAAAAGCAAAAAATGTTCATAACTGCGGGTCTCTGTTTGGCCTTTAAAAATAGCAAATCCATTACCGTGCAGTTTAGTTTATTTCCCACAGTTATGATGTCATTTTTATTGATATAATCTTACAACGAAAGCAAATTCTCTAAACGTCATTTTAAATCATTAGACGTTAGATGTAAAGATTATAGTGTTCGTGTTCAAGTATTTCTTTTGTTTTTGGTTGTTGGTTTTTTTAAAGGAAAATGAAGATTAAAATCATATTAAAGAACACAATTGTTTCTTTAAATTTTTCGTGAGTTGAAATTCTGTACAAATATTGTTTTTTATTGCGGAGTAATGATCCTAAAGTATATATATGAGTGTAACGAGAGAAAAAAAAAACAATTGAATTGTACGGATGATGATCAAATCGCATGCAGATGGAGTATATCTTGGTTTTGGATTTAGTAAACCAACAACTGTTCGCAAGATGTATATTTTCGCAACTTTCGAGTGACGAAATATAACGCGAATATAAATCGTCATGATTATGTCAAACTTGGATTATTTATTATATAAATGCACTTACATCTATGCATAGGGACACTAAGTATTTCAAATGATTCAGCATATAAAACGGACACACAATAATACTGCCATGGTGTTTGCTTCGGAACGAAACGTCCAACAGTGATGGTGTTGACCTCATATTTGTAAAATACCATAAAAAATACCAAGCTTACATTTTTTACGCGACACCCATATCTCGTTTTAAAAAGACTTATCAGTGATGGTCGAATCGAACAACTTAAAATTCAGAATCAAAAAGAGAATTGAAGATTGAAGACCAGTAAATACCAAAATATCAATAAAATGGAGGCGAAAGATACCAGAGGCACATTCAAACTCATAAAACGAAAATAAATGACAACGCCATGGCTAAAAAGAAAAATACAAACAGACAAACATAGTACACAAAACACAACATAGAAAACTAACGACTGAGCAACACGAACCCCACCAAAAACTGGGGGTAATCTCAAGTGCTCAAGCAGGCTACGCAGATCCTGCTCCACATGTGACACACGTCGTGTTGCTCATGTTAGACCAAACACGCTTTGGCCATCTACGATAATCTAGAATGTTATAAAACAGTCAGATTGGAAAAACATCAACTATGAAATTTCATGTCAACACAGGATTGCTTTCTGGAATTGTGAAACTATTGGGAATGTAACGTCAACAAGCAGTGACAGCGATATACGCCAAACGCTCACATCATCCACAAAAGAGTCATAAATGACACTTATATCAAATGAGTTTGTACGCCATATGAAACAAGTTGTGCAAAGTACGACAAATGCCATTTTTGCTTCGAGTAGACCAATCTTAAGGATGTACTTAGGTGAAATAAAAAAATCAAGAATTTCAAGTTAATACTATAAGTCAGACGAGCATTAGTTAAGGAACAAAATAAGCTAAAAATATTGATAGATTATGGAGCTCCTTTTCGAGATATTGGATTTTTTTTAAATGGCGGGAAAAGGCTGACTTGGACTTTTACCTTATATTTGCATTGGCATTATTTGGGTCTCAAATAGAAAGAACAGAAGTCTAGATAGATATAAGAAGATGTGGTATGAGTGCCAATGAGACAACTCTCCATCCGAGTCAAAATTTATAAATGTAAACCATTATAGGTCAAAGTACGGTCTTCAACACGGAGCCTAGGCTCACACCGAACAGTAAGCTATAAAGGGCCCCAAAATTACTAGTGTAAAACCATTCAAACGGGAAAACCAACGGTCTAATCTATATAAAACGAGAAACGAGAAACACTTATGAACCACATCAACAAACGACAACTACTGAACATCAGATTCCTGACTTAGGACAGGTGCAAACAAATGCAGCGGGTTTAAACGTTTTAATGGTACCAAACCTTCACCCTTTTTCTGAAACAATAGTGTAACATCACAACATAGAAAAACACACTATAAAATATCAACTGAAATAGCTTAACTCAATCAAAGGACATATTAACACCATTGAACATACACTGAACAAATAAATTTGACCTATGATACAATGTAAATTCAAAATAAATAAACTAAGGAAGAATAATAAAAGTAACATGTTATATCGGTATGAAATGTTAAACAATTTAAGAAAAACAATATGCTCGAACAAAAATATCAGCCATTTGCAATAACTTTAAACACAGGTAAATAAAATAATTTTGTTGTTAGGTATACGTATACAGTTACAATAGAGAAAGGAAATATTTTAACAAAATAAATAATTTTGATGTTCATAGTACGAAGTGGAAATTTATATTAGTACCAAACACTTATCAAAGCTGGTATATAGACCAGATATAACCCTGAATAACATTAAATAACAAAAAAAGCATTACAATTAGTATCAACAGGTCAAATAAACAAGAAAGTACGATTTGAGAGTACTCGCAGTTACTGACAGCTAGTTAAAAGCCAAAACAATTAATAATAAAAAATCATGCAAGAATCTACTTAAATTTTGGTAAATGACCTTTTAAGAGCTATTGAAGTCTTATATGAAAAGAAAAATGGGTGTTATGGGGCAAAATATTTTACCCTGTATTGAAGGAATCTGACATAAATTCCTAAACCTCACCTAAGTACATCCTTAATACTAAAATGTACGATATTTTTGTGAGTATTTATTCTTGCAATCATTGAACAACAAAGACACATGCGAGATTTATGTTTTCGATTTAGGAAAATAATACATGAATAATGTTAGTTAATAAACCAGTCGCCATGTAAATGTTCGAACCTTGCAACTTGACCGAATGTAAAATTAAGAAATAGTATCATCTTTTTATGGCAATGGATTGACAAGATTGTTACCGGCAAAAAGCACATGTACAAAGAACAACACTAAAAGCTAAAGCAAGAGCAACACGAACGCCTTTTAAACAAAACTGGGTTGATCTCCCGTAAGCAGATCTTGCTCTACATGTAACACCTGTCGTGTTGCTAATGTCAGTACAAACCTGGCGATAAGTCTAATTCTATAGGTCACATTTGGGGAAAAGATAACGGAATTATGGTAACTCATTTTCGAAGGTATTATTCCAACTTCACCATTTTGAACTCTTGGTTCAGTTGCTTCCTTTTAAGCAACAGTCCTCTATCAAAGAAATCATGATAGGAAATGCAAGCGCTCTGAATTATCCTTCAAATGGGAGATGTTTACTCTATATGAAGGTGCTGCTGGAATACAGAAATGGAAAGTTAACAAGCTGAAGAAATCATCTCTTTTTTTCGGTAAGTCTATGTATATATAAAAAAAATGGAAAGGATACCTATCGGAAAAGCCTAATAATTTCCATAATGTAATTAACCTTTATTTTTATCCTATTTTGTTGAACCATAATTTCATCAAGGATTGTTCATCTTTGATTGAGGAGGATATCTTGAAATGAAATCGTATTTGAATAATTAATTTTTCTAAAAGTAATACTGCTGGTTATTTAGTTGTCTTAAAAATTATATATTACATTTTTATATCTAATATTGGGAATTAAAAAACAGATAAACCTAATTGCATAGCTCAAGCAAATAAATGGCAATTACTTTATTCAACCTCATGTATGTAAATTCTAATTTTGAGAAAGTGATTCAAGCACATAGGTATATTTGACTTGTATTATCACTAGTAAATATAATGAATCGATCGTAGATTCTTGCATTTTCATGTTGTAAACATTTTAAATCATCTTTCCTTTAAACTGTTACTTCATCTTTCTTTATTAGGATTGAAACAATAGTGTTTGATTTCATCATCGAGGTTTAAAATATGTTATGATGTCTATGTTGTACGTCTATCTCTGACCTTCAAACATATTTTACTTTATTTTACTTTGGTTGACAGGATATTATTCAATTCAAACCAATATACACCTTTAAAAAAGAGTTTATTAACATTATCCTTAATATAAAGAATATCCGAAAGGCTAACATTCATGTCTAAATGAGTAGAAAGAACAGTGTATGTACACCTAAAGTTCTTTATTATATTGAGAATTCATATATGCTATTCGCTATTTTTGCATTCATATAGTCTCTGATGCCATATCTTATACCAAAAGTACAAATATACAAATGTAGTTATAATAATAATCAATAAATTTCATGCGTCCAAAGCGGTTTTCTTGATTATTCAAGAACGCTCAAAGCTGACAGTCAATGGTGTATAAGAACCGATTAGAGCTGTATGACCAAAAAACAGGCCTAAACATAATAGTTAAATCCATCTAAGGTGACTTTGCATGAATGAGTTGAAACCTTAGTTTCTTAATAAATTAAGAAAAGTTTGTTATAAATTATATCAGTACCGAAGTAATGATCAGTCAGGTGATGATACCATGTGAGACTGCTAATCAACCATAGCGGTATGGACCCGGATCTGTGAAAAATGAAAACAACACTGTATAAATGTCATGCTTCCAAAACGCTTTTCTGGATTTTCTTTCAACATGAGCGTTCAAAGCCAAATATTTGAAAGCCAAGGATGTATAAGAACCGAAACCGTTAAAAAGCAATATGACAAAAAAGAACATAAAATGATAGTCACATCTATCTGAGGTCAACTTTGAAAGATGGAGTTGAAACCTTAATTTCGAAATAATGTCTAAATGTTTAAACGGACAATTTAAAAAAAAGATTGTTATAAATCATATCAGTATTGACCAAGTGCTGTAAAAATTTGAAAACAAAATGAATGATGGAATTGACAACTTTGTTTCTTAATCAATTCTAATTCAAATATAAAAATAAAATGTCATACACAGAAAAGAAATACTATGCAACAAAAAACACACGAAAACACGATACAGTATTACACTTTTTAAACAGTTCCAATTTTACTGCACCAGATGAGCATTTAGACAATTAATGTCCGTATAGTGATGCCTGATGCAAAATACTTGAAATCAAAACTTTATAGAAACGTTGAAGAAATGTCATAGTTGAAAAGGACCGAAAGTATTGTCAGACCCGGTCATTAAATCAGAGCTTATGCATTAGGGAGCTTATTTAAAGAGTCGAAGGATACCAAAAGAACATTCAAACTAATAAGTCGAAAAAAAAACTGACAACGTCATGGCTAAAAAAGACCAACAGACAAATAATAGAACAAAAACCACAACATAGAAAACTAAAGACTGAGCAACACAACCCGCACCAAAACTGGAGGTGATCTCAGGTGCTCCTGAATGGTAAACAGATCTTGCTCCACATGTGGCACCCGTGGTTTGATGGTGTTAGAACAAACCCGGTAAAAAGTCTAAATTGGTAGGTCAAAAGGGGACGGGATTGTATTTACGACATGACATTTGGAACATATCCACTATTTTAAATAATTTTTTGAAAGTTTTACAAGAGCAACTGTCAATTAACAATATCCGGATTTCATTTCAGTACTGAACTACAAGGCCTAAAACCTTTGATACTTGGCACTTACAAATTAAGGTCTTTAAAGAATGCTCCATACTCCATTCTGATAACAACAATAATAAAATACTAAGGGGCAACTAATTTGATGAAAACCACCACATCATGGCTATAATATAAAAAAAGAAATAGTGTCCACAAAACACTAAACTGAAAATTAAAGATTAAATAACATGAACCCAGCACATAAAACCTGGGGAGAGGCACTTACTACTTCTCCAGTAACAAGCACTATGTTCCTCTTGATTAGATTCATTGATGCCCTGGTGTATGGCAAATAAAGGCAACAGTAGTATATCGCTGTTCAAAAATCGTTTTACTATTTATTCTAACTTCAAGATATTTCATTTGATATAAAAGATATCTCATATAATATAAAGGATATATCATATAATATATAAGATCTCTTATATTATCTTGTTTTTATAAGATATCTTATAAACTTTATAAAATATCTTATATACTTTCAAATAAATCTTATATGCGTTATAAGATATCTTTTAAAGTTTACAAGATATCTTCTTAAGTTTATAAGATATCTTATAATTAAAATGATATGATATATCTTGTAAACTATATAAAGTATCTTATAAACTGTTATATATCTTATAAACTATGTAAGATATGTTATAAACTATATAAGATATTTTATAAACTATATAATGTATTGTATAAACTAAATGAATCTTATAAACTATTAAAAATATCTTATAAACTTTATAAAATATCATATAAACTTTATAAAATATACTTTACAAGATATCTTTTAAACTATATGAGATATCTTATGAAGTTTATTAGATATCTTGAAGTTAGAATGAACGGCTTGTCATACTGGTGTCGTATTAATTGACTGATGGTTTTTATTAACCACTTTATTTCTTCTTTCTTTGCTTCTTGAAAATTCATATTCGGAGAGAAGGCATGTATAATAACAGATAAGGGACGCATTATATATAGTGAATGTGTTTAACTGTTCATCTTGCCGTTTGCATATAAATGATAGCATTATCTGTAGAATGTAACTTAAAACATAAGATTCACATTTCGACAATTAATTCCTTTTCAGTGATGGTCGAGGTATGATTAATTAAGTGGAGAATAACAAATGTACTTCTCTTCAAAGTTCTTTTTTTAATACATCCCAAACAATAAAAACACGGATCTTCACTGGCAAAAGTTGATGCAAGTATATCTAACATATTACATGTGTTAAATAGTAATTTTCATTTTTAAACAATACATGTCGATGTCTAACGAAACGCGCCTCTGGCGTACCAAATTATAAGCTTTGGATCCTCTATGGCATTTTTTAAACGTTTTCACAAAAACGTTTTTCTTTCCGAAAAACATATATAAGTGCTCGGAAACGTGTATATATGATTTTTGGTGTTTTGTAGGAAAACTGATCTCAAAATATGAAAAACAAATAGAAAATTTGAAAATGTATTACTTCCCTTGATTTGCTTTTAATTTATCTTAATCTTGTTTATATATATTAAAGTCTGTACAAAAACGATTTTTTTCTCTGATATAACATATATAAGTTATCTTTTTGTGTATTTTGGTTTTATTTGTGAGATATTGAAAGAACTTGATCTAAAATATTGTGAAACTTTAAAATTTGCAGAAAAACTGAAAAATAAATAACATGTCTTAGTTAATCATTTATTTATCTTTAAAGTTTACATAAACACATGGTCTTTCCGAATTAACTTTCGTAAATACTCTTTCATGAATAAATATCCTCTTCATACTTTTTCCTCCTAAAGGAAATTAACAAAAGACAACATGCATATAGTATGTACAATTATATAATGTTTTGAAATAATTAAAATAAAATGTCACTTAATATTTTGGATGGAAAAGTATTTACAGTCTACAGTATTTTAGAAAGGGAAATTCTTCGTTAAGGACTTCCAAACAATGCTCTGGTGTTCAAAAGTCAACGGATTTAACAAACAAGATCCAGTACCAGCTATAGCAAAATAGCATTGCGACCCTTCCTACATGAATGCTGAATATCTGTACTTGGCGATAAGTCAACCGTCCTTAATATCCCAAGGTGCTTAGTCTCACTTGAAACGTTAACACTAGTATCACCTAGATTGAATACATGGTCTGATTGCTTCCATTACCGGATGCATTTCTGTAGTACAAGATAACAGATTTTAGAGGATTAAACTCAAATCTCCATTTAAGTGAATAATCGTACGCACAATTCAACAGAATTTGGAGTCTAGGTGAAGTACCAATACACACTACATCGTCAGTTAATTATGGATTACGTGTATGAATATTTGAAATATTTGCGGTTCCAATTAATTCTAATTCATTTAATAGGTCATTAATGTAAACCAAGTAAAGAAGAGTCGATAGTATATCGCCTTGTCTGGCGCCCTGTTGGACATTGAAGGGTACTGATACGTGTTCATTGACGTAAACGGCACTTGTTATATCACTATAACAATCAGAAATCACTTGTAATGCTTTACTATTTATCCTAAGTTGGTACAGTTTGTAAATTAAGCCGCTATGCCACACCGTATTAAACGCAAGGGAACTGTCCAAAAACGCAACGTACAATTTGCAGCCTAATTATAAAAGGTTATATTTAGTTTCTTGGAAGTTGAAGGAGGCAGTGATACAGCTTCGTCCATTTAGAAAACCTTATTGTTGTGAATTGGGGAACAAATCATTTTTCAAAGAGGTTAATAGTCGCTTCCTTAATACAGTTTCGAACAGCTTATACAGTATTGGCAATACCGATATAAGACGATAGTTTTCGGACGCTTGTTTGCACTTTCCATTACCTTTATCAAATTGAATCAATATGCCATGCTTCTAACACAAAGGAATACGACCAAATCAAATCACTGCATTAAAAATACGGAGAATGAATGTATGTAGTTTACTTCCACTGTATCTCACATGTTCGTTTTGCAGCTTGTCATATCCTGGTGTCTTTCGTAGCTTGAGGTTTATAATCACTGTTTCGATTTCATACATGGTTATTTCACCTCCTGGGAAGAGGCTATTATTTGTTGCACATGACGCGAGTGTGCGATCTACGAATCCAGTCACATAGCCTTGAAATCACTGTCAAATTTAGCTTTTTCGGTTGGAGTATAAACGTCTGCATAAAAGTCAACAAAAGCATTGGAAATATCTTCTGGAGATTTACACTGTCGGTTGTGATGTAGTATTTCCAAAATTTGGTTGGTTTTACGGTTTTTCTGGCGGGATATTAAGCGCCAAAAGAGTATAACATCACACTCGGCTGCTTCCTCGATTTCACGGTAAGTATAGTCTATTTAGGCGTTATATGCAAAACATTGACGATTCCTAAATTCGTTTTTCGCAGATTTGTATTCGACGTAAGAAGGAAAGTTCGTCCCTATTGGTCTGCCTTGATTAAACCAATTTCTACGAGCCAAACCTTCAGCTGTATGTGATTGTTTTACTTCATCTGACCAATACGGCTTAGTTTTTGGATATAAGCAACCCGACGGTATTGTTATATTTGCATTCTTTCAATGTATCGGTAAGCTTGCTAGCTAGTGTATCTAACTTGGACAAATTACTTAATGGCAAGTCCAAGAGATCAGTTGCTATTCTATTTGTAAGTTCATTGTATGCATAAAGACTACTGTCAGATGCTTTGCGTCATGACGGCCAACCAGTATTGCAACCATTTGTTGAATTGCCAACATGCGGTATACTCAGTTTCAGGAAAACAGGGAGGTGATTCGTAAGAAGACTTAATGTTCCTTCGGGGAATATTTTCACAAGTAATTACGTCATCAGCTAATTCCTCGCTGACGGAGAAATAATCCTTTACAGTTCGAGTTGGAATATACGTGAATGATGAAGTATCACAAAGCCTGATTGCATTAACCGGGACAATGTTATTCCATTATATGAAATCTGAAAATATGATGGGTTTATTTACATTAGTTCGTTCAAGGTCGGTTACTCTGCAACTAGTGTTGAAATCACCGGCTACAATTACGGGACCAAAGTTTGAATAGTTGATTTCATAATCTTTAACAATGTTCATTTCATATTTGAAACTCTGCATATTACTGTCTGTGGGTAAGTAGACCGTAAAAACAAATATAGAGTACTTTTCGTTACACTGTATTTCAATTCCTAGTAATCTTTCACATACTGGACAGTAAATTGGTTTTATGTTAAACTTTAATGTTTTCTTGTACATAATTGCAACGCCACCTTTTCCACATTTACTGGTTTCAATGTTAACATTGTATCCGCTTTACTTAAACTGTTGTGATTATTTTCTAATAAGGTAATGGAGTGTAGAGAGTGGTTAAATAACTTGTGCTCCGATAATACGGCAATGTCACATTTCGTATACCTAAAGAGTTCTGATAAGCAGACTGTTGATGACATGATACCGCGTACATTCCAAGTCACTAGAGAAAGCATGATTGCAGTTATTAAGTATCCAAAATGTACATGAATGTAACTAAGAGCCATCTTGATAGTGATGTGTCTCAGTTGAATGCTCAGTGTTAAGCCAATCGTTCCATGCACGATTGTTATACCAAGGTCGACAGATAATTGTTGTTAGGCCAAAAATCACTGTTTTGAAGTAATGCTTTGGATTCCATCGTAACGTTTATCCTACCAGAAATTCTTCCTTTACGTGGTTTTAACAGTATGACGTGCGTAATATTAACACCATGTTGTTTCGCATAGCTCAATAGGCCTTCTTTACTCGAGGAAGGATCAATGTATGTAATGTAAAATCTAAACGTCCGTTTTCTGCTGATACCTGTAAATTTGCAGGTTTGGGATCATTATGACTCTCATTTATACGTACGAGAATTTGAAAGGCTAGTTATAGTGCTTTGGCCAAATTAGTAGCTACGCTGTCTGTTTTTTCGTTTATGCCTTTTAGAAGTTGTCTCTTTAGAATCGCATTTCATGTTCCGGTCAGTTGCTAGTTCACTTTCCTTACAGCCGCAAGTTGGCGTAACTAAATCAACATTATTATCAGTTTCACTTATTTCTGTTCGGCGTTGTCCGCAATGTTCTAGAAAATCTACAGAGTTGTATGCGGTAGGCAATAAAGGTTCGGATTGTTGGGGGTCCTTCTGATACATCATACGTTCGTTCTATTTCGGTTGAAATCAATGATTCGATTGACACATTTGACACATTTGATTTATTAGTAATAACGGGACGCACTGTTGTAGACATGTGTTCACTCGCACCTATTGTCGACGATTGTTTCACTTATTTTGGGGTTCAATACGGGTTGAATTTTTCTAACTGTTTTTTGCAGAGACGTAATTGCATTATGATTTTTGTTTGAATTCAGATTGGAGTTCTTTCATTTTACTACTATGTGCAATAAAATTGAACTCAGCCACGTCAGATGCTAACCAGCTCATGTTCTTGAATTCCGATTCAAATTTTACTATTTTGGGATACATTTCTGACTTTTAATATCTCAAAGTCACGTATGTTGACGTCAATAACATTTTCAGGTTATTTAATTTTTGTTTTTAATTTCTTTCAAGCCCGTCTTTGCTTTTTATAATATTTTCTAAGCTTTTTACTCTTTCAATTAGTAACTGCAATGTACTGTTAATATCAACCTGATTGTCACTGGTTGAATTTACCGACCTACTGAAAACTGAGTCAATCTCAGAGGCGTCGCCTTCAGTAAACATTTGTAGAATGTAACAATCATTGACGTATGTTTGAATGCTACTAGATTTATTCGTGGTTTTTCTATTGCAAAGTTTCCCTTTTGGTTTGAACACCCTTCTATCTCACCCGCTTGGGACTGTAGAATATTTCTGTACCAAGTTACTAATGATTCGTTGCTGTTTAAAGTATGCACAATCATGTCAATATATTTTTCTGTAGGGAGGCCATCTAAAACTTTATCTAGGTACATTATAGTTTTTTGCGATGGGATGAAAGAGTCTTGACTAAGTGTAATACACTCGCCTGGGAAGCTAATAAAGGACCCGACATAAAAATATGTAATATAATTCAAATGAGAAAACCAATGGCCAGATTTATGCTCAAAACAACAAACGAAAAACAAATATGATATACAGTAACACACGACAACCTGGGACAGGCACATACAGAAAGGAGCGGGGTTACAAACGTTTGTTGTCACTAACCTCCCTGAACTGAGGGTCTATACAACAGTATTTAATATATTAAAGTCAGGTTCTTACATGAACTCCTTCCTACATTATCAAACAGATGATTTTTCTATGTAGAAACTTGTTCGATTTCGAAATACTTTAGAACCATTCTTATTTTTTTATTGTTCTTACGTCTAACGGCTTTCTGTAATGACTTGCCTGGACCAGGGGACTTCAAAGAATTTTTAATTAAGTTCAAGATAAACTGAACCATAATAGATTAAAACACCCATAATCAAATGTTTTAATTGTGAGAGAAAATTTATTTAAATAGATCTTTTGAAAAATCTCATTACAAATTTATTTGCTGTAACTCGTTTAAAGCCTTTTTCTGTAACGAAAAAGGAAAGTATGCTAGATACACTTACTGAAAATGTGAAGATATGATTGAAGCTTTAAATTTTCTCCTGGACAACATATATGTACGTTTCGGCGATAAAGTGTATCGACAGGTAGTAGGTATTCCTATGGGCACTAACTGCGCCCTTTAATAGCAGATTTATTCCTGTATTGCTATGAATCTCAGTTTATGACCAAACTCAGTAAAGACACTTCATTGTTACATTTGGTTGATACATTCAACAATACCTTCCGTTATCTAGATGATATTTTTCGTTAAATAATCCAGAGTTCTCTAAATATACTACCGAAATTTACCCAATAGAACTTACTTTAACTAAATCTAACATAAACAGCAGTAGTTGTCTTTTCTGGACTTGGACATTTCAATCTCTAAAGGAAAACCCATACGAAAATTTACGACAAAGAGACGATTTTTCATTCCCTATTGTTAATTTTCCTTTTTAGACGGCGATGTTCCTTTGGCTCCATCATACGGTGTGTATATATCCCAACTCGTTCGTTATGCCCGTGTGTGTAGTGATGTCATAGATTTTAACGAACGTAATCAATGCATCACTAGTAAATTATTAAGTCAGGGATTTCGTTACCATAAATTACGTAAAACTTTTGCTAAGTTCTTTCATAGATACAAAGATTTGATTAGTAAATTTGGCTGTACCTGTAGAAAACTGATTAAAACGGTATGTCACATCCTAAATTTCACGGTAATATTGTACTTAAAGCGCGGAAATCACTATGTGATCCATGTAAACTCATCGAACCTTTAAATAAACTTATTAGTTCAGGTTATCTTACCAATGTTGTAATTAGATCTCTGAATATAGTTTACATTGGCACTAATATCGATTTTGTCATCAGCAAATTAAAACATAACTAAATTTGTATTCTTTTCAAACGGGATGTTTAAAGACACACCCACGTTCATTTTGATCTATAAAGAGGTTAAACTCCTAACTATCCTACTGTCTGTCGATACATTTATTTTGGCATTGCACTAGTCATGTCTTCTTTGACTGTCCATGACGTTAAAATACTAAATCCCTGGGATGTGTTTTAGTTGATTTTAGTCTCTGATGCATGATTTTTATTATTAATTGTTTTGGCTTTTAACTAGCTGTCAGTAACTGCGAGTACTCTCAAATCGTACTTTCTTGTTTATTTGACCTGTTGATACTAATTGTAATGCTTTTTTGTTATTTAATGTTATTCAGGGTTATATCTGGTCTATATACCAGCTTTGATAAGTGTTTGGTACTAATATAAATTTCCACTTCGTACTATGAACATCAAAATTATTTATTTTGTTAAAATATTTCCTTTCTCTATTGTAACTGTACACGTATACCTAACAACAAACTTATTTTCATTTACCTGTGTTTAAAGTTATTGCAAATGGCTGATATTTTTGTTCGAGCATATTGTTTTTCTTAAACTGTTTAACATTTCATACCGATATAACATGTTACTTTTATTATTCTTCCTTAGTTTATTTATTTTGAATTTTCATTGTATCATAGGTCAAATTTATTTGTTCAGTGTATGTTCAATGGTGTTAATATGTCCTTTGATTGAGTTAAGCTATTTCAGTTGATATTTTATAGTGTGTCTTTCTATGTTGTGATGTTATACTATTGTTTCAGAAAAAGGGTGAAGGTTTGGTACCATTAAAACGTTAAAACCCGCTGCATTTGTTTGCACCTGTCCTAAGTCAGGAATCTGATGTTCAGTAGTTGTCGTTTGTTGATGTGGTTCATAAGTGTTTCTCGTTTCTCGTTTTATATAGATTAGACCGTTGGTTTTCCCGTTTGAATGGTTTTACACTAGTAATTTTTGGGGCCCTTTATAGCTTACTGTTCGGTGTGAGCCTAGGCTCCGTGTTGAAGACCGTACTTTGACCTATAATGGTTTACTTTTATAAATTTTTACTCGGATGGAGAGTTGTCTCATTGGCACTCATACCACATCTTCTTATATCTTATTATTGAATTTATCTCATTTTATGTCTTTAATAGCAGTCTTTAAAGGTAATATAATTTAGAAAAATCTTAATCAATAATGAGTTATTTCCTTAAGTAAATATTCATTAAAACAAATAAATAATTGAATTTCATATTTTACTATTTATCCATTTTTGCTGGTTCCCATCAACTGGTAAAATGCAAATCAACTTTCTATCACAATAGACGGATTAAATAAAAAAACATTTACTAAAAGGCAACGAAAATGAAAAAAAACAACACATAAACTATGAAATAAAAGGAAGTATATACAGCTCATACATAACAACATATGTATATATCTTTATTACCAAAGTCTATATAAACTATAGGTGCTCATTTGAATTGCATCCATATCGATAATACATATATAAACACAAAATATGTGACAGAATAGCAGAAGGTTTTGTTATCATAATCAGCACTATTTTTTGGCATATCGGTTCTAAGCTCAAAAGATCTAAAAATAAATTTACCTAAATTACACAGCTCTTTTACATTGTTTGTACTCATTAGTTTAAGAAATTTGTACATTAATAAATTATTCCAATAATATGGCTTAATATAAAATTTTGAAAACCTTGAAAAGTGGATATTTGAGGATGAAATGAAACTTATCCTCTATATCATTTTACAAAATAATTAATATTCTATTATTTCTTGTTACGCCATAAAATCTTTCATTTTCTGTAGCTAAGTTATGGCTACTTAGTCTTATTTTCGGAATACAAATTTTGTAAACATTAGGAATTGGTTTGCATAAATAAAATTGCAGACAAAAATTATCTAACACATATTTATAATTAGAACATTTTGAAGAGGTATACAACTGAGCATCAAGTTCTCGTTTTAGATAATCATATAAACATTGCTTTATGACAGCAACATAGACAAAAGGCATGTCAGAAATAAGGTTTTGGCTATACCATACATCACCTAAACCAACAAAAAACAATTCATCCTTAATAAAATACATCAAATTACACTTATTATTTGGACATCTCTCTTATTCGCCATATAATTAATTATA
This sequence comes from Mytilus coruscus, assembly GCA_017311375.1. Classification (NCBI taxonomy): domain Eukaryota; kingdom Metazoa; phylum Mollusca; class Bivalvia; order Mytilida; family Mytilidae; genus Mytilus; species Mytilus coruscus. The sequence continues at coordinate 8,038,251 of CM029598.1, forward strand.
ACAGTGTTTCAGTATACAGTTTGAAGTATTTAGCATTTTAAATCAATATTTGATAATCTTGCATTTTCTTGTTAAAATAAGAGGCAATCTACCTAGTTCTTGATATATATTAACATTGTTAGTAGATAATTTAACACCACGTATATTCTTACAACAGTTCATGTGAACTCTCTCTCTCTTTCTATGGCTGGTGCTTTGTGCTTTGTATGCACCCCATATTTAACTTGCAATTACTGAATAAAGAATTGGTATTAGTATCAAAATGTGATAACAAAGTGACATGAAACCTTGAGTTATGATGGCGGATATTAGCCTTTTAATATTTCTTCTTAAAGCAAACATTGTTTTTCTACTTTGTTCTAACAGTTTCTGTTGTAACATATATATTTACCTTTAAAATTTAAAAGTACACCAAGGTAGGTAAATTTATCACCAACTCTAAATTTTTATTATCATAATACCATTTCTCATAAACATGAACTTTTCTAAATACTACAATTTTAGTTTTATTAATATTAACACTCAATGACCACTTTGATGTGTATTCTTATAATACATCAAGAATATTTTGTAACCCTAACAGATTCGGAGAAAATAACCACATTATCAGCATACATAAGTAGAAATCAATTCAATTCTTTCATCTCATATGGAATAGCATTACAATTAATGAAAGCCATTTCACAATCGTTAACATATAATGAAAAAAGTAAGGGAGATAACACCTCCCCCTGCATCAAGCCCAATTCATTGGTGATGTAATCAGAATTAAAACCATCAACACATACACAAGTAGACACATTAGTATACATAGATTTAATAACAATTTATACCATAGCATTAGCCTTTGAACAGTATCGAATGCTTTTGTGTAATCAACAAAACAACACAAGAGACCTTTGTTTTATGATAGGGACTTAAACATAACAGAAATTAGAGCAAAAAATTGCATCTACAGTTCCAAAACCTAAGCGAAAGCCGAACTGGGCGTCAGTTATGACATCAAAAGAATCGGACCAGTCCATCAAACGTTGGTTTAATACGAAAGTAAATATTTTTGCGAAATTACTTATAAGACTTATACCTTTAGTTAACCCTTAGTTATTTTAACCGTCTTCGTTTCCTTTTTGGAAAATGGGCACAAATATAGCAATACCCTGGCTTGCAGGAAATATACCAGACTGTAAAATACCATTAAAATCCTTGACAAATGTGGGCATAAACACATCTTTATACTAAAAAACGGTACATTATTTTTTATTTGGGTCCTTTTCCTAAATTAAGAAAGAGTTATTTTTGGGTTACCATATCTGAAAAAATCAAGTGTATTACCCTCGATACGTTAGCTTTTTCGCTTAAGTCGACGTTCCATAACTTTATTTATCCGCTTTGCACTAATTAAGTTTGTATTTTTGACAATTTGGTTTTGAACGATGAAATACGTATAAATAATCGAAATAACACCGATAAAGATCATTGCATCGTGTGTTGAACCAAGGTTAGTCGCAATGTTTAACAGGTTTATACGGTTTATTGTTAACATAAGGCATTGTTTTAAAGAAAGGCGACATAATGTCCTTTATCATACATGTAAAATTGCTTAATGATTCATCAGATGATTTTTTATCTTTTAAAGTATATACGATCCTGTAAACGAACGATATTGTCCATATTGACACGAATACACTCACTACTCTTAAATTGGTCTTTCCATTTGTATTTAGTTTGACGTTCTACTTTTTCCACGGATTCAGAACAATTGACTGGGTTTTGCATAGTGTATAATAGATTTAGTTCTAAGTTCTAGTTTCGCATGGTCCGAAAAAGTTTTATTTAAAGTTTGACACAATAAACTGTTTTTATTCAAAAAATGAAATGACGGTGAAGTCATCTGAAAATCCGTTTTTCTGTCTACCATTCACGCCGCTGATGATTTACACATACTGATTAATTTAGGTCCATAATTTTTGTATTAAATTCTGGTTAATTGTTATCGGAAGTACATTAGCAGCTACGTATTCAAAAGCGCCACAAATTCGGTTCTTTACAATAAAATGAATATCATCATTTTCCACAAAACCGGCTAACGTCCCAGTTCGACTATTCATATCGCAATGAATAAAAACATAACCAAGTTAAGAATATAATTCAATACTAATTCTTTATATAAATACAGTCATATAGATTTGATGGAGACAATATAAACACAACAATGCATACAAGTTTGTCTTTGAGTTCATATACCCTTCTTAATATTCTACCATATATTAGAGTCTAAAATACATGTTTCAATAACAATAACAGTAAACATAAATTTTTAATCAAAATCATACTACCTCCTCCTTTAATAGATTTAGACTTAAATCTCGGATATAAATGACAATGATAACCAGGTAAATTAAATGAAAAATCCTTTCCAGACAAACATTCCGTAAGGAAAATAAGATTATATGTACATAAAAAAATGCTTCGACATCAGGTTTCGTTAGTATGCCACTTTTTACACTCCAAGAGATAATAATCAGTACAAATGTTAAATTAAAAATAAGTTAAAAGTCCTTCAACGCTATCCTAGTTTGACCTCAATAGCTGTCCTCATGGTATCCTTCTCTACACATAACTCATCAAGCTTTACATTTTGAGAATCGCATGTATTTTGAATTTCAGTTATTTGTGAAGTAAGGTTTTCAATTCTGGTTTCAGTTTTTTTACTCGAATATATAAGTTTTCAATATTTTCACAAAATCTTTCCAATTTGTCGACTTTTTGTCCATGTATTCTAATTAACTAAGCCGGCTATGTATCGTCGTGATATATTGCATAATATGAATGATCACGTTGTTATCAGCAACAGGAGATGGGGACCAACTATACGACGGATAAAGTCTAGAATGAGCTGGGGGAGACCAGGAAAAGGGGGCATGCATGGTCAATGATGCGCTGTACTGGTTGCTAACCCTAACCCTAACCCTAACCTTAACCCATAACCCAAAGTTATCCGGTGTCTTTTCTGATGACCAGCCCTCGTAAATAGAAGTTTTGTTTATTCTTTTTTATAAAAATGTTCTGATTGTGAACCAAATTACGAGTCTGTATTTATTAACAAATCTTTCGATTAACGCTTTGCATTTGACGTGTTCCTGACCATGTTGGAAAAGAAAAATTCAATACAAAAGACTTCTAACAATGTTGACACTGGTATAATTTAAGCAATCAATTGCTAACTTCCGGGGTTGAGTGTACTCGTAAGTTCGAAATGCGTTATCGATAACATTCTAACCTTTGATAGGTAAACGAGAAATAACGATTTTTTTAATATACAGTGTCTTCCTAATAGAATGAACAACTTCTATCAGTTTCGTCGTGTAAATATTAATACAAACAACAACTAACTGTTTTTGTCTCCCCCACACACACACGACCTTCACTATTCTTGTCACATGACCACACAACATAAAGCCATCCTCTAGCTTCTGAGAAGTAAAATTTTCTAAAATGAACACCTTATATAATAAACCGTCTGTCATATCGATAGCATTTTATTTTATTTTCCATTATTTATCGTCACTTGGATTCCTCACTAAATTCTTGTACTTTATCTTCACTAACGCATTAGTAATACGTTTATTACAACATGTACATCCTTGTGATGCCCATGAAAGAGCTGTCCATCCTTTCATATCTTTCTGATCAAGTTCACAACCTTTCGCCAAAAGCAGGTCAACAATTTCACAGTATCCATAATAGCTAGCTACCATTAATGGGGTATTGCCGTAACCATCCGCTTTATTAATATCGGCTCTTTTATCAATAAGAAGTTTGGTTATTTCAATATGGCCTTTGATGCATGCCGCTAGAAGAGGTGTTATTCTCACATTACTGAGAATATTGACATGTGCGCCATGATCTACTAGCAGTTCAGCGATAGATTTGTAACCGTTTTGACTGGCCATTAGAAGAGGCGAATAACCGCGGTCATCGCAAGCATTTATATTGACATTCTTCTCCAATAGTAGATTTACTGTATCTTTTTCTCCTACTTTGCATGCCTCATGAAGAGGAGTCCAACATTTAGCATCATCTTTATTTACTTTAGCACCTGCTTCTAACAAAAGATTGACAATTGTTACATTCTTTATCCTGCAAGCTTCTAACAATGGCGTTTTATCATATCTATTTGAAAAATCTAGAACACGATTTTCAAGTGCGGATTCTAACAGATCTTTAACCTCATCCTCATTTTCATTTATGCATGCATTTAGTAATTTTTCACCTTTTTTGCGATCGCTAATATGCTGTTTGAAGTTTTGCACATCCTCATCAGGGTTTGATCCATCTGAAGAAGTATCAGAAAATTCATGCATATGATACGAATGACCCATTTCTGATACACAGTCAGCCTCTTCATTCGCATTAATACCTGGATTAGCACCTTCCTGAATCAATAAGTCGATGATATCTTGATTTCCACACTCTCGTGCCATTTCAATCGGCGTCTTTCCATTTCTGTACCGTTTATTGACATCAGCAACAAATCTAATCAGCCGTTTTACTATTGTAAAGTTTCCTTTTTCACACCCATCAAAGAAAGGATTCCATCCACGTTTATCAACAGCATTTACATCAGCAGCATTCAGGAGCAATTGTTCAATTATTGGTTTGCACCCATTGTTGGAATCCTCCATAATATGACGTACTATGTCATTGTCTTCACTAAAGCAGGCTTCCATAAGGGGTGTTGATTTTCTTTTGTCCACTAAATTTACGGATGCTCCTTTTTCAGTCAAAATATGAACTATATGGTTATACTGACCTTCACATGCATGATGCAGTGCCGATTTACCGTCATCATCCTGTAGATTTAAATTTGTTCTTTCGACAAGTTTTTCAATTATTTTGTAGTAAGCATCAATCATGTCACCTTTTTTCGATAAAAGCCTGAACAGTGGAATCCAAATACTTGTTTGCTTATCAAACTGTTTCAAGAACCTATTCCAGCTACCATTGTCATTATTAAAGCAAGCGTCCATTAAGGCGGTCCAGCCATTTTTTATCAACGTCGTCATATGAAGTCAAATGTTTTAGAAGATAATGTACAATGTTAAATCGTCTAAAATAGCAAGCTGCCATTAAAGGTGTTTTACCATCTTTATTTGGCTTTGAAATTGATCCAATTTCTCCCTTGTCTTGAAGTAAACAAACTAGCTCCTGATAACCCATAACACAACACCAGAACAAAGAACTTGATCCATCTCTGCTTGTTTCATTAATGTTGGCTCCTTTGTCAATTAAAAAGTTTACTATATCTTCTCTTTGTAACACACATGCCCACAAAAAAGGTGTCATTCCATTATGGTCGTCTTTGTTAATGTCTGCACCGTTATCGATCAAAATTTTAACAACATTCATATGATTATTCTGAATTGCTGCAATAGTTGGGGTTGTCCCTAAATGACCGGATTGATTAGCATTGGCTTCCTTGTCAATTAACAATTTGACAACTTCTTCATGACCTCTCTCACAGGATGCAATCAATGGTGGATATTCGTCTTGGTCGTCTTTAAGTTGCACATTGGAATGTTTCAAAACGAACTTCACTAGATGCAAGGATCCAAAATAGGAAGCTACATATAAAAGAGAAACTGGCATTGATATGCTTGTCCCATCTGATCTTTCCCTTATTTCAACCATTTTATCTTTCTCAGTATCACTGAGTCTTTCCAAATAGGTAACAAATCTTAGCTTGAAGTGAAGTATGTATAATAGCTGAAAGTTGTTGAAGGCATCCCAGATCTTCCCATAACATATGTTTTTAACCATTCTTAAGAAATACATATCCTCATTTTCTTTCTTTATAAGAATGGTGAATTGTATTAGGTTTTTTAAGTTGAAAGATTCAAATACAGTTCTCTGACCTATGACTTGCGCGTGTGCATACTGTATGAATATGTCTTGTTCCTTTGTGCCAAAATAGTAACAGATAATGTCAAATAGTTCATTATGTTTGGAGGTAAAAACGCCATCTTTTTCAACCAAAAATTTGCCTGATAGTAAATTTAAGTGTTTGGAAATTAGATTAGTGACGTCTGATTGAATAGGATTGGATCGTTCAATAAAAGCCTTTGCAATTGTTGAAATAGTTTGTTTGTTTTCGCTTTTTGTGAATTTTGATTCTATATGACCATTATACACAGTGAACAAAAACAAAGCGCATAATTGCTCTACTTGCAGTTTGTCAAATTCATTCCAATAAAAATCCAGCGGATTTTGTAAAAATAATGCAATGTCCATGCCATCATATATTAGGGATACTAATAGAGGTGACAAACTTATATCTGAAATTCTGTCTTCATATTTCTCTAGCATTTTTGCAGCGTCCCAAGTCAAATGTTCTGTAAGAATTTTATACTTTTGTTCAAGTGTAACCATTTTTTTATCTGACAAATCTACAGATTTATAGTTGAGGAAGTTGAATACCTTAAACCTATCTTCTCCGCATATCTGCAACCTAACAGATGTCAAAAATTTAGCTTTCCCAAGTTCTAGAATCCTTGTCATCAATTCTTTAATAAAAGAATTTGACCATTCATCTGCTTCACGCTGATCAAAACTATATTTCCCACATAGATCATCTATAACAAAAACTTGATATCGGTCCTTTTTGTAATATTTTTCAATGCAATTCGGACCTTTACATGGGACTATTTCATATTTGTTCATATTATGTAGAATTAAGGCAACATGGCGTATTGTAGTTGATTTCCCATCACCTGGTGCGCCTTTAACTAAAACACAAGCGTCAGTTGTAAAAAGTTGTAAAATTGTATCTGCTGCATTTGTTTTAACAAAATTTACATCTTCTTCTTCCCACTTGTGTACTATGATCTGCTGAGAATCTACAAATATAGTATAATATGGTGTATGCCTAGTTTTCTGTTAGTCATGAATCATAAGTGTCACATATAGTCTTAAATCTTAGGATGCACCAAATTCATACTTAACTTTACAGTAACTTATCGTACGTTCGTGTTAATTTGACCTGTTGATACAATTTTTAATGTATTTTTGTTATTTAATGTTTACTTATTCAGTGTTATATCTAGTTTCACTATTTTTGATATATACCACCTTTGATAAGTGTTTAGTTTGACGATAAATTTTCACTTTTGTTCTCGTACTAGGAACAACAAAATTATTTATTTTGTAAAAATTATTTCCGTACTCCATGTATACCTTACAACAAAATTATTCTTATTTACCTTTGTACGTTATTTTATTTGGCGACATTTTCTCCAATGTTATGGTTGTTATCTGATTTGTTAAACATTTAACTCCCTTGTTTTATTAATTTTGTATTTACATTGTGTCATAGATCAAATTTATTCATTCAGTGTATGTTCACTTGTTTTTGTTAATATTTCTTTTGATTGAGTTAAACCATTTCAATTGATATTTTATAGTGTGTCTTTCTATGTTGTGATGTTACACTATTGTTTCAGGTAGGGTGAAGGTTGGCGCCTATTAAAACGTTTAAACCTGCTGCACGAGTTTGCAACTGTCCTATGTCAGGAACCTGATGTTCAGTGGTTGTCGTTTGTTGATGTGGTTCATAAGTGTTTCTCGTTTTTTATATAGATTAGACCGTTGGTTTTCCTGTTTGGATGGTTTTACACTAGTCATTTCTGGGGCCCTTTATAGCTTGCTGTTCGATGTGAACCAAGGCTCCGTGTTGAAGGCCGTACTTTGACCTATAAAGGTTAACTTTTACAAATTGTGACTTGGATGGAGAGTTGTCTCATTGGCACTCATACCACATATGGTATATATCTTATATCTATTAACAACTGTTATTCGACCTATCATTGTTAAATTTCTTTTTTCCCAATCAAATATTTTTTTTTTTTACTGTTTCATTATTTTTCAATATCTAATTTGTCATATTTGTCTTTATCTAACCCAAAGTAGATACCTAATCTTTTCATTGGTTCTTTGCTCCAGTGTATATTCTCAAATGTTTCTTTACAATGTTTGAGTCTACCCAACCATATATATACCTTCAGTTTTAGATTTATTGAGTTTTAAACCAGAAAGTGTCCCGAATATTTCCATTAGATTCAATGCTAGGCCAATTTCATTTTTTGAATTGAGAAAGAGAGTTGTGTCATCAGCCAATTGGAAAATTTTTAGACTATGCGTTTTATCATCAAGTTTAATTTGAAAACCTTTAATGTTAGAATCTTGTCTTCCTCTACCGGCCAGGATTTCAACTGCTGTAACAAAAATTAGAAAATTAACGGACATCCTTGTTTTATCCCACTGTGAAGACTGTAAGTTTCTGAGATCCAGCCGCTATTCGACAGGCACCCTTTAGTATCATTATATAAAGTTTTAACCCATTTTAAGAAGGAGTGTGGTAACCAAAATTTTAGGGCTTCATACGTATACATGAAAGGCCATTCCAAAGAATCGAAGGCTTTGGAAAAGTTGATGAGCAATAAAACACCATCTATATTAAATTTGTCTGAGTAATCTATAATATCTTGAATCTGGCGAATGATAAAACGTATGTAACGATTTTTTATATAACCATTCTGATCACTATGAATAATTTTGGACAACACCACCTTTAACCGTTGCGCTAAGGCATAGGCCATAAACTTAGTATCTACATTCAATAAAGTTATTGGTCTATAGTTATCTAACGATAATGGATCATTTTTTTTTATATAGAAGTGAAACAACACCAATTTTTTTTTATCAAAACTACGTAGAAATATTTATTGCATTATCACAACTATTAATTGTTAAGTCTTAGATATATGATTTTTTTATTAGTTGTTTTGGCTTTGAACTAGCTGTTAGTAACTGCGAGATCTCCTAAATGTGTACTTTGTGTCTTCTTTGTGGTGGGAGATGTATAAATTCCCTACCACGTCCGGTCTGTTTTTTTGTTTTTTTTTTTTGAAAATAACGCTGTCAAAGCGTCAATTTTACTATACCATTGACCAGATTTCATTTTATCGCTTCCGGTCGCTTCCAAGCCGCCTTCCGAACTCGGTTAATTTACATACCTATGTCCTGTACAGAATTTCATTCTAAACCATATGTTTATTAAACATATGTTTATTGTTATTAAATGAATGTTTACCTTTCTTGTCAGCTGAACTTTGAAATCATTCAAAAAATAATAATCGGAATCATCTTGAAATCATACGAAAGATAATGGTCTTTATCAAGATTTAAGAAGTTTTTAAGAATCTAAAATTAGTAATACGGTTATATCCACGCGTAGCCTGGCATCCTGACCCAATCTAATACTTCGTCGATAGGGCCAGGCGTAATACAATCCACGTGATCAACTATCAGCGCTGAACAGGACTGATTTACCGCGCATATGCATGTTCTATATCGATCGGATCGTTAATTAACAGTTGATTCACGATGTTAATCAATAACTTTTGAATTATATATATTAAATTTTTGGAAATTTTAATTTCTTATGAAATGAAATATGATTTTTAATGAATTCGTGACAATAAATATTTCCCGCCATGTGTCAATAAATGACGCTATCCCACGATGCATCATTCTAACATCCAATTGACGAAACCACGCGTTGTATTCCGCCTGGCTCTACTGTGGAGCAGTGAGCCAGGATCCCAGGCTAATCCACGCGGTGCGTTTGTATTTGTTTACAAATTTACTGCTGCAGACATAATATAGGTCAAATATCGCAGGGGCCAGTTCTATTAAAGAATACATTGGCGATAATTGCAGAAGTTTTTCTGTCAAAAAGACTTTATTTCTTTCTGGATTTCTTCACTTTAAAAATAATTATTAGATGCAGAAACTTTATGAAAGGAGTAGGCAGTGCTCAATGAATCATACCAAAAGTATTTAAGGAAAGTTTTACCCGTTCTCTGACAACGTTGTCTCGTCCATTTTTGAAACATTACGATTATTTCATTACTTTTTCGAGTTAACAACTAAACTATTGAACCTGTATTGTTTTGAGAAAAGCATTCCCGTTGTCCAGGTGTTCATTACAAGCCCGTATTTTACGATTACTTTTACTTGCATCGCTATTTTCAAAATCGGATACGAAAATTTCTTGAAAATAAATAAAAAATATTGAGATTTGCAATACACTTTTCAATAACTATTTATTAAATATTAATTTAAAATAAATGTTAATTGTGGATGACTTGGATAAGGAATGGTATTTAATGATTCCTAGAGAAACAGCAAAATTTGTAAACAGGAAGTTGTGAAGGGAGACAATTTCATTGTGCAAAAGTGCTAAAACAAGTATTGTCAAATCTTGTTAAATATTTCTGGTGGCAATAATTCACATATGCATAAAATAACCAAGCACAACTTTTAAAGGTGGTTGTAATGTTTTAATTGGCAAACATTTATTTATTGATAATCCACCTTTAATAAAAAAAATTCTTTTAAAACGATTTCTATCATATTTATCTTGGAATATGATCAAATATGTAAGCCTATTTTAAACATGCCTTTAATAACATTTCAGTACTTACGGAAAGAGTTATTCTATTTCTTCCTTTGATATAAAAGGATATATCAATTTTAATTGCAAAATTGTAATTTGATAAATGTAAATAAAAATTAATGAAGAAATTCCAATTTTGTCATTGTAAACCTTCTTAAATATGTGTAAGTAAATTATGAAGCTGTAAAGCATATATAACTAGTTTATAAGTCAAACAACTGAAAGTGAGAAAAGTGGTAATAAAATCAAATTATTTAAGTTATCTAGGCATTTTAATTTTAAAATTTAATTAATAATTGAAATGTCACTATTTGCATTTCAGTTAATGCACATGGCACATGTATAAAAAAATCCAGGTCTTTGTCTATACAATATAATAAAACTAACATAGTAGTTATAAATAAATGTAACATCAAGTCACAAACATGAAACTTAAGGTGAATCAATCTTAAATCGGGCGCTAATACCACAGCGCTATAAAAATCATCCTGGGGAGAACACTGGATTGTATTACTTTCAGAGTTATGTAATACACCTTGCCTAAGAAAATGGTCTAGCTAGGTCCTTATAAAAATGAGTCTATAATGATGTAAAGTGACTGATAACTGCCAACAGTCACATTATTTAGACTCTGGTGGATAGTTATCAGACTGTTATCTCATTGGCAATCATGTAACCACATCTCCTTACAGTTAATTATTTGAAATAAATGACCCACAAACATTAAATCATTTGAAAAAGAAAATTCTGCAATATTTTATGTTGTCATTTAAAGATTTCAGTTTATATATATATAAATATCAACAATGAAATTTGGTTGTATAAATGGTGTCACTATATTTGTAATTGTCAAACTAGTATAACAATACTATTGTCTAAATCTACAGAATTTGATCATCCTTTAAGTAACAGAAATAACAATGTCACTAAGTCACTTGTAACTTATCTCTTAAATAAGGACTATGTGGGGTATAAGAGCTTGCTTACTGCAGGCTCTTCATCATCATTTTGTTAAATAATTCTACAAAGAAGGGGATTGTCTGTTAATGTATCCTTGACTGAGAATAATGAAATTGCAAGAAACAAATTCACATGTTACTTTGAATATTGTAGATCGTTCAGGTAGTCTTGAGCTATTTCCTTATACAAAAGAAACAACCAGTATATAAATACAGTCATGTTACAGCACTGTCCCAGGTTAGGTGAGGTTGGGATCCCGCCAACATGTTAAACCCTGCCACATTCTGTACACAGGCAATTTTTTCCAACGTGATTTTAACATGAGAATCACGTGATATTCACGTTGTCCACACCACGTGAGTAGAACGTGAAACGAGCAGAAACGTAATATTCACGTTGTGAGCACAACGTGATTAAAACGTTGGTCACACGTGATATTCACGTTGTGTATAATGCCACATGATATCAGCGTGATAATACAACGTGATATAAACGTGATAATACAACAGGACATTTATGTGAAGCAGCCACTTGGAAAAATGAAATATTGTCTTTGTTGTACTCATTGACATATCATTTTTTTTCTTGGCCATCTCTATTTGAAGATGTTTCTCTGGTTCTTTATCTTTAAAGTACGGTAAAAGTGAGTTAAACATCAATTAATTGTCTTGTAGGTTATAACTGTTTATCAGCTACCTCATATGCATGTTTAATGTACCTGTTATCATCCTGAATATGTATGTAATATTTGCGGCTGGATGTTTAGCATCCATCAAAACTTAACTATCATTACAATATATTTTAATCCAAATCTTATTTCAATGTTTAAAAGGAAGTCGAATTCGAAATTGCACAACAAATTATGCAAAACCAAATGTATACCAAACAACAATTCAATACAAACAAGCTATTTTACAATGTTCATTCTTCAAGAGTTGTGTCCCTTGTAGGTTTACCTTGTAAAAACACTTTCCAACTTGAAATTCAATTATATTTATATTTAAGAATATTTTAAACAGTTAACATTTGATAAGTTACTGAAATAGTAACAAATAATATTTGAATGTTCTATCTTCTAAAGGCTCCACTCTTTTTAGAAGAATTTTATTTATTGTTATAAGTATTATCTTATTTTAGCATACATAATGAAAGCTTTATTTTACTTCTATTATGAATGTTGCTTTTGCTTAAATGTAAACAACAATGTGAGGGCTGTTCCAAAAATAAATGTAAGGGGAGGAAGGCACTTTTGTATTTGACCCCACCATGCATACATTTTAATTTGGATATTTCATTTAAATGTTCAAGCAGTCTTCTTAAATAACCTCCACCTGTCAAATTTTAATAAAAGTGCCTGGAAAAGGCCTGATAAAATTCTCAAATGAACCAGCTGTCAAACACTGCAAGTACTCTCAGATCTTTACTTACTGTCTTTTTGTTGTTGGGATGTACAATTACCAGTCCATGTCCCCTTTGTGCTTTTGTTATATATGTATTTCTATTTGTATCCATCTAATATTCTGTATGTATGTGCCTGTCCCAAGTCAGGAGCCTGTAATTCAGTGGTTGTCGTTTGTTGATGTGTTACATATGTGTTTTTTGTTCGTTTTTTTGTACATAAATTAGATCGTTACTTTTCTCGTTTGAATTGTTTTACATTTGTCATTTCGGGGCCTTTTATAGCTGACTATGCGGTATGGGCTTTGCTCATTGTTGAAGGCCGTACGGTGACCTTTAGTTGTTAATTTCTGTGTCATTTGGTCTCTTGTGGAGAGTTGTTTCATTGGCAATCATACCACATCTTCTTTTTATATTCACTTCACACATATATATATATATATATATCTTGACAAACAAATAAAAAAGCCATAGACATTGAAAACAATTCATTTCTATTCTATTGTCAGTCAGCCTACCTACCATGAACTGAAAAGTCTCTTAAGAGTCAGTAGATAAATTATGTGAAAATCAAGACTTGCATCAAAAATATCAAAATATTAGAGACAATGGCGTCATTTTTCCTCAGAGCTTTCAGCTCTTTGATTTTTTTGTTTTTTTTTTTTGTTAGTTGTTGTTTTTCTGCTTTTGATCGATCTGATAAGTTAAGCCCTTTTCAACTGGATTTTGTAGTTTGTTCTTATGTTGTACTGTTACAACACTGTCCCAAGTAAGGGGGAGGGTATGGAAAAAATATATTTAATCCCGCCACATTATATATGTGTCTGTCCCAAGTCAAGAGCATTTACTTGAGTGGCTGTCGTTTTTTACTGTTTCTCATATTTGTTTTTGTTTATTGTTTTGCAAAGTTTCTTGTATTGTGCCGTTACACCACTATCCCAGGTTAGGGGAGGGTTGGCACCTTCAACCATGTTTAACCCGGATTGTTTCGTTTGAGTTGTTTTACATTTGTCATTTTGGGGCCTTTTATAGCTGACTATGCGGTATGGGTTTTGCTCATTATTGAAGGCCGTACGGTGACCCTATAGTTGTTAACTTCTGTGTCATTTGGTCTCTAGTGGAGAGTTGTCCCATATGCACTCATACCACATCTTTTTTGTTCTTTTATATTCCTACATTTATAGTCTTTTATTCTAATTTAAAACGAACAAGGTTAAGATCTAAAAATAGTAATCTGTCGTATGTAAAATCTAAATGTTATTTGGAGAAACTGATGGTGATGGCAGATTTTAATAGGTTTTTTTTTTTAATTTACATACAACTTTTTATAAACGAGGGACGATTTAGTACTTGATATGATGTATAAACACTTATTTGTAGTATGTCCTCTTCATTATCTCTTTTAGTGTAATAAGAAAAGATAACAGAAATAATGTACAATACAATATTAAAAAAAACGCGTATTCCCCATACATGATAGAGGGAAAAAACACAAGAACAAGTAATCAAAAATACAAATCATTGTATCAAAGAATGCTTGATTTAATATAAAATTAAGAAGATGTGGTATGATTGCCAATGAGACAACTCTCCACAAGAGACCAAATGATGAAGAAATTAACAACTATAGGTAACCGTACGGCCTTCAACAATGAGCAAAACCGCATAGTCTGTTATAAAAGGCCCCGGAATGACAATTTTTAGCCGTGAATATAACAGGAACATTGAAATCAAAATTTGAAATTCCAAAAATTAATGTTTATTGTTGTCAATGCACTTTATGAATTTGTTTAAGTTAAAATTGGTTTGCAGGTTTGCTATTTCGTTGAAGGTTATCCCTTTATATTTCTTTCATCTATTTGCAATTGTTTTTGAATTTCATTGTAAGTTTTGCTTTGAAACTTAGGTCACTTACTACTTAGTGAAGGGTTTTTGATTTCATCTAGCAACCTCTTCCTCGATGCTTCAACAGCTTCAAGATGCAATTTCATGATTTCTTCATCCATGGGGCATACTTGTAGTTCTACAAGTTTCTGTACAAAATCTCCTGGAATTGCTCCTAGATAACGTTCTAACCTGCTCGCCATTGCCTTAAACAGTGTGAAATACAAGCCTAATTCCTTGTCTGTTACATAGGAATCTCTTCTCAGAACTTCGTGTATGATTTTGTTTCTTTTAACTCTGATTCGTTCAAGATCATCACCCACTGTTGTGTGCTTATCGTCCGGATACCCACGATCCCATCCTTTCGTCGGTGCTTGTACCAATTGAAGATTTCTGACAATCTTGTAAATAAGCGTTATGTCGAAAAAAACGTTTGCATAGCCATGTTTTGTTGCTGTGGTTACTTGTAAACTTTCATCAGGATTAAGATGAGTTTTTAGATATTTATTGTTTGTAACAGCATTTTGTAAGGCCCCACTTTTATGTTTTAACTATTATTTCTTGAAAGTAATGCGGTAAAAGAAATGCTATCGCTCGTCCGAGTCTTGCATTATTTGTCTTTGATGACTTGACATAACCAGCAGCTTGTTTTGACATCATAATTCAAACCCTATTACGTGCTGAGTTATGCTTTACTCATGTCAAATGAAACTATACTGATCTGGAAAATAAATATGTTTTAGCAAATAAACATGTAGAAAAATCGTTTCGTTTACGCTTTACGTAAAAAAAATAATTCTCAGTAATTCTCTGATGATTTCTAATCTTTGATCGATTAAGTAGTGAATAGCAGTTTGGTAGAAACTTCTCTATTATACACGGATAAAACGTAGAATATAAGAAAATCTTGGGCCAGGTCAAATTTAAGGTGTTGTTCTGGAGGAAACTCTTATACTTATAATGAGGAACTTTAGGGGAGCACCCCTCATTCAAGAATTGGTACGGCTGTCATATTCGTATATTACCTTTGCAGGTGCGATTTCTTGCTCATTGTCATTTGTCAATAAGTCTACGAAGACGAAGATCTGTAGTAACGGTACGTGAATATTAGAGATTGCAGTGTCATAAACACCAGATTGGTGCCTGATAGAAACTAACAGACTTGCACAAATTAGCTTTGCACTCACAAGTTGTATTGTATTGAACAAATCGTAGCTTGTAGTGTTCATAATTGTACAATAAGAAAAGTTTGCTTCTGTATCAGTTGT
The DNA here is from genome assembly GCA_017311375.1 of Mytilus coruscus. Classification (NCBI taxonomy): domain Eukaryota; kingdom Metazoa; phylum Mollusca; class Bivalvia; order Mytilida; family Mytilidae; genus Mytilus; species Mytilus coruscus. Next base: position 8,054,277 of record CM029598.1, read on the forward strand.
GCACAGATTTGAAGTGGAATAGTTGTAGATAAATTGATCTTTAAACAAGGGTTCATATTTTAGTTCGTTGATATCATTTTATGGATATAGTTTGTTTAGTAAATTATTTATGTAGTTTGTATAAGAGCATTTCGGATCCAGTATCAAATTGGTAACACATCCTCGATTTATTTGAAATAAACACCCTTACCAAGTGTACACATTATAATTGAATACGTTCGAATTAATTGAAACGGATTAACTGGCAATGCCTATATATAAACTTTCTCCGCACGGGTTTGAATAGATTTTTGTAAGGAAATATTAAGAATTTGAAAAAGTACATTCCATTATATGATCATATGTACACTTATGATAAACTGCGAACATAGTTTACGTATTTTGATATATTGAAAAATAGGTGCGTGAGAGAGAGAGAGAGAGAGAGAGAGAGAGAGAGAGAGAGAGAGAGAGAGAGAGAGATTTTGGGAGATCTCTTTTGATAATTCATAATTAAGAAAGATCGTTTACAATCCACCAACATATATGTAAAAGTACATTGTATGTGTTTTCTGCTTTTATAAGACTTCTTTCTATTGATCTTTATGAATGTCCAACAAAGTCATTCACTTCGTAACCACTTTTCTATACTTTTGCTAGTCGACAGCATAATTTTTTTTAGTTTTGGTTCCTCCCCTTTTTTTTTTTTAGCTCACCTGGCCGAATGGCCAAGTGAGCTTTCTCGTCACTTGGCGTTCGTCGTCCGTCGTCCATCGTCGTCGTCCGTTAACGTTTACAAAAATATTCTCCTCTTAAACTTATTGGTCAAATTTAACAAAACTTGGCCACAATCATTATTGGTGTATCTAGTTACAAAAAAATGTTGTCCGATGACCCTACCTGTTAACGAAGAAGGCTGACATGGCTAAAAATAGAACATAGGGGTAAAAGTTGTGTCTATTATCTTGAAAACCGCTATGAATAGAGAAAATCTGACAGAGGCAGAAATGTTAAGAATGTTGAGATCTACCTGTTGTCCATTTATGTCAAAACTGTCAGACGACTTCTTATAGGAGTTAAAGCCCTTAAATGTAAAATTTTATCTATTTTTTTTTTTTTCATTTTCTTTCTGTTATTTTGAAAACTATGATAGATACAGAGAAATTTTATTAGGAAACATGATTAGCAAGACAAGACCTACAAATAAGTCAACATGGCTGAAATCATCAAATGACTCCTTATTGGAGTTAATGCTCTTTAATGACGATTTTGCCTTATATCTTAAAAAATATAATCGATAGACGGAAACTTTAAAAGTCAAAATGATCAACAAGTCAAGATCTACAAATAAGTCAAACATTACCGAAATCATTAGTTGACTTCTTATTGAATTTATTGCTCTTTAATGACGATTTTTTTCCATTTTTTTTTTTTTGCATTTTTGCCTATTATCTTGAAACTATAATAGATAGATATAAACTTTATATAGCAAAAATGATCAACAGGACAAGATCTCCAAATATTTCAACATGGCAGAAAAATTCTCAGTTAACTCTTTACAAAGTTATGTCCCTTTCATGATGATTTTTACCAAAAAATTGCCATTGTTAAAGATGCAGGTGAGAGACACAGACTCTTTAAAGCATCTAGTTCTTTTAGAAAGTGTTATAAGATAAACGGTTAATCAAGTAGGTGTATCGTTAAAGAGTATCGATTATGATTAATTTTATCATTTGTACGATTACAGTAATAATTAAGTGTTATCACATGAGTGATAAGATTATAATTTTATTATCTTAACTTCTATATAATTGTCACTTTCATATTTTCTAACTGTACGTATTATATTAACAGAGCATGTGTACTATAATATAGATAATATAACTTGTTGACTTTTTCATAGATATTTCATATTTCAGCTTGTTATTACGGTTGAAAATTATCTTTTCCACACTATTTTTATTTTCTATTTCGTTATAGAATTAAATTGTAGTCTTGTTTATTTCTGGTCAGTAATTGAAAATGGATGAAAACATCAAGATCCATTCCCGGACAACAATTCAACCAGGACTACAAGAACACATTGCAATCAATTATTATACTGTTATTTTTTTTTTTTTTCTTTCACAGATTATAATGATTGAAGCAATCAAGTTTTCAGATTTTTTTCTTCAAAATTTTTAATAATAATACGATAGAACGACCAAGCATGAAAGCAATTTTATGAACTATAAGATAACAACACGCGAATCAACCACTTCGTGCCAACAGTTAAGATAATATTAATAAATATGATGGTTAGTCTTTTAAAAGATCTTACCTGGCTTGTCATGTTAGGCTTATAAAGTTTATAACTCTGGTCAATTATCAACTGTTCATTTGCAATTTTAGTACTTATAATTTATTAGATAAAACCACAAAATTCACATTTATATACGCAATATATTAATTGAGTAAATACAGTGGATTTAAATGCGTAGATAAGTTATCTGATATTGATATAATATGACAATTTGGTATTTCATTTCATTTTTTTTTCTAATTTACGAATAAATTCATGTCGGTATACATCAATGCCAGAGCGACACATAAACACAATAAAACATAAAACGCATTTACAGATCAGCATGCAGTCTTCAAAAAAGACAAATAGAAATAAAAGGGCATGTTTGGTGTACTACAATGAGACAGCAACCCAATCACACAAATACTAAAAAGACAACTTTAGATCAGCATATTAATACATACAGTTTTCAACAATAGGCAGACGTCTATACAATATGTAAAGCTCTTAAACGTCATGAATCTAAAAATATTGTGAATACATTAGACTAATTAGAAACTATAAAAGACCTGACATGAACATACAATTCTCTATAGTATTTTACACATGAAGATGCAATATAAAATAACCATTGCCAGCTTAATAACTGGGGGCGAAAAAGAGTGGAAAAATAAGGAGACTTCCAAAAAAAAAAGCAATGCTATCGTATATGCAGATAAGCAGCACATTAGTGTTTTAAATGAATTTCAATCATATTTGCACTAGACCAACTCATGATAGTAAGAGCGCAAATTATTTCATGGATTCCCAACTAAAATTTTTAATTCTCATATGCTATAACAGAATTATGAGACAAATTTTGAATTTTAAGGTCAATTTATATTGTATTCTACTAAATTTTTCACTGTTCAGAGAAAATGTTACGGCCATGTTCCATGTTCGGAATATTTCTACTATATTGCATTTTTTTTTTATAGTATCAACATATGCTCATTTTACAAAAAACATACTTATTCATTTATTTCTATGAATAGCAGATGCTGCGTAATGGATTTTATTGGTTCTCAAAGATATTGGATGCTCTCATGATTATATAAATAACTTTTGTAGTTGTGAGATTGTTTTGTTTAAAAAACACTTCTTATTTCTGTATATAGCATATTTTAAAAAAGAGTCTGCGGATAATGAAGAAAAATATTAATATGGCATCTTCACCTTTGATAGATGTTGATGTAATTCTTTTAATTCCATATTGAATACCTCAGAATTTCGATGCTGGCTTCCTATTATTTTGAGATGCTGGCATCCCATCACATCGGGATGATGGCATCACATCAGTTTTGGATGCTAGCATCCCAAAATATTGGGATTCTGATCGGGATGCTGGCATCCCAAAATATGGGGATTCTGGCATCCATTTAGTTTGAGATGCTGGCATCCCAAAATATGGGGATTCCGGCAACCAATTGGTTTGGAATGCTGGCATCCCAACATATCGGGGTGCTGACATCCAATTAGTTTGGGATGCCGGCAATCGTCAAAAACATTTTCTAGATCCAAAGATTTTATCAGCACATACTTACAACTTCTCGTCCAATCAAATTGCTTGAATTTGCCTTCTAATTTTCATAGTACATACTTTTTCCGTGTACTAAGTAACTACGCATGAATGACCACAAGGGTAAGATTTCATTGTATCGTAATCAAGATATTAAAACAAAAATTGTCACTGGCTATTTTGAAATAAAATGCTGTGTTCCAAATTAAATTAAATAGTTTGTAATTAGTTTTCATATTTTGATTTTTAAATATCCTGCTATTAAAATCTTTGGATCTAAAAATGTTTTGACGATTGCAAGTTTCTTTCATTATGCTATTTTGTTTAAATTTTCTGTAAGTCTCATAATTGATAATATTTTTTTTTTTTACAAACATAAGTTTTTCCATGTATGCATTTAAATCAGATAATCATTTTTTAAAAGCAGGATCCTAATCAATTGAAATATTTTGAGTTATCCCCCCTTATATAAGTACGACATCATAATCGAGTTTTGACCAATGAAGAACTGAGATCAAACGAACCACACGTTGATTAATTATAGAATAACTAATCGAAGAATTTAAATATAAAAAAAACATTCAACGAGTGACCGAACAACACATTAATTCACGAATGCGCGTTATCAGTGTTGTTCGATCACGAGTTGAATATTTTAACACTTTGATTTGTTCTTCTTTTTATTACATAGACGATGAGCTTTTTAATGGAAATGAAGTAGAAAATACAAGGAACTATATCTTTTTCTACGCATTCACAATTTGCTTTGAGGCAGTTCAAATTGAGCATTAAATTTTGCAAATATATAAGTCTCAATATTATATGATATGATTTTATTTACTACACATTGACCAAGGATTAGGAATAAAGCAAAACAAAATACTTCTGAAAAACTTTTAGGTGTGTTTAAAGGGAAAAGCTTTCGAATAAAAGAATCAGAAAACAATTGATTTTTTTTCTTCTTAAATGATCATTTGAAATGCAGGTAGTCAGATTTCAGCATTATTTATTGGCAAAAAATATCACATATTGCCAGATAAGAGCCTTCAACCTGAATTTGATCTATTTTTAGTTTTTTCCACCGTTACAATATGCATGGATATAAAAAAATTAATTTGTATTACTTTTAGAATTGTTTTAATAACATCAGAATAAATTGACTAGATTCATTTTACATCATACTGATGAAGGATATCTGTTAACCGAAATATTTATTGATACTTGTATTTATTAATGTTGCCTTTTTTTCGAGCCTATGACATTTATGTCGCGAAAACGAGACATACCGATCCCAGATTCCGTCGTCGGCGTCGGCGTCGACGGCGTCAACATTTAGGCTTAGTCTGTGGTTAAAGTTTTTTTTTTTTTCTAGATATTAATAACTTTGTCAAATCTTCATTGAATTTTATGCAATTTGGACAGAAGCTTGTTTATGACAGAAGTACCAACTTCAATTAATTTTTCTACTGGCTATATACCTCTGTGGAACACGCCAATTATCTGTATATGTATGCAGCTAGATCGGAGAAGTTCAGGGAAAAATCCAATGGAATCGATTTTGATATACGTTGTCATTGTACTCGAAAACTAAAGATGTGAAAAATAGGTGTATTTTGGGAAATTGTAACATGCTAAGGACTATTTGGAACACTCCGAAAACAATTTACCTGAAATATCGTTAGATTTTGTATGTACATGATATTTTCCATTTTTTTTTTTTTTTTTTTATCAATATGCAGCGAAGATTAACATTTTTTTATCATCGTGTCTTTTCATGTATATTTCTAATAACACAGTTTAACAATAAATGACAAATATTGTATTCAAAATGATGTACAATTGTTGATTAAAAATAACTTTTGATCAGTATCGTCACCGGCCTTTTTTTTTTTAATTACTATTGATTGTCTCACCTTTTCATAAGACGAGTGAATTTTCTGGTGGCACGGTAGTATTTCCTGGCCAATATGGATAATGATAACATTTTTAGAGTTTTCATTACTTTCTAACACTGCCCAAAACTCTACATGCACAATTTAACTGTATGATGACCGTTTACTTTTTCTGCTATCTTTATAAACCTAAGGCCACTAGTGCTTTTAGGTCTTTTATCATGCAGTGAATTCAAAATTTTTAAAAAATTCTCAAAAGTTTTTTTTCACCTGTATGTAAAATTATTTCATATTTTTCTACAACTGATTCATCCCTCAGTTTGGGTGAGTACGTCAGTAGATACTGTATGTTTTGTCCAATCACACTGTTCAGATACATTGACTTTTAAACACCCAGTCTTTGATAGAACCATGCAAAAGGCTTATAAGTGGGTCCACATGACATGTCAACCAAATGTAATGAAATTTTGCACATATGTTATAGTAGTCAAAAAAATTCTAACTTTAAAATTTGATTTAAGGCTATTTTTAGATTTTGCAGCGCCATCTATTGGAAAAGGCTTAATTTCCAAAATATTTCCGCAAACATGTCACAATTTTGTTACTCTGAATATGCTAGAATTGTTATGTTTAGCTGATATTTGAGTTGATTTTTATAACAAGCATCATTCGTCCTTCGAAACTTGACAAAATGTTTTTGCTTGAGTATAGTTATATTTTGGGGCTGACCGGTCTGAAAAGGGCATTTTGGACATTTTTTTTTATACTTCCTAAAAAGATCAACAAAAAGACAGGAAATCTTGTAAAGTACAATGCATTTTTTAATGTTTTAAATATTTCTATAAAAGTTTACATGTGCGCTACAAGTTTTATGATTTCTGAGCTGGGGTCTCCTACACCGTTACCATGGCAACGGAATAAAAATTAGTAATTTTCACATAACTTTCACAATAATCCGTGTATTTAATCTTGAAAACTTATTTATCTTTTGACACTAGCTTATATTATTTGGCATGAAGGTGTATTACAATAAGACAGTGTATCTAATAAAAATTAAAACCGTCAAAATGACCTTGACCTTTGACCTCAAGGTCAAAATACTTGATTTTTTTACATTTTCTTATCTGGAGCACACCTTTTCCTCTCCCTTGACAAAGTCTTTTAATACTTGACACACAAGTGCAGCACCTCAATATCATGTTTCGAGTACCATGGATGATGACCTTGATCCCTGACCTTCAAGGTCAAATAAAAAGTCAAGGTCAAATATTTAATTTCATATGTCACCCTAAAACCAAACATTCATTCTTGCCATGTCAATATGAAAATGAAGAGATGTGGACTGATTGCTTGTGAGACAACTATCCACGTCAGTTAAAATGAAGTGGTAGTAAGCAATTGATGGGCCACAGAACGTGCAAGACCTTGTCAGTGCAGCTAAGGGTTTGTTTTTGCGGGTCATGCCCCGTCCCTCATAAAACAATGTTGTTATTTAGATTTATCTAAAATAGAGCTCAGAACTCAATCATTAACCCATATTTAATCTTAATTGCTTTTCTAGTTTATCATGAGGGACATGCCCTGCCCCCAATATACCATTGATGGTAAAATAGCTTGAAATATGTTCATATCCCTACCTCTAAATCATATTTATATATTCTCAATCAGCAAGACAATACCTTTGAGTACACCATATATGTTTTTGCTGTGGTTCGTGCCCTTATATATCTTTTCAGATACCCACCCCTAAACCATGTACTCTAATAAATATATCATGACTAGACCAATTAAGTGTAACATATTTTTTGTCCCTTATGCCCTACCCCCTCGTTTCATAAACTGGTAAATATATAAATGGAAAACAGAACATATTTCCACGCATTAACCATACATTCTTACTTTCAATGACAATCTTTTTTTTTTACCGGAATGACTTCTACATGGGAGACCTTTGTTTTAATTCACTAAAAAGGTTCTACCTAGTTGTTATTAAATTCAAAGACAATTTGGTAGAATTCTGACTTTATGCAGAAAAATTTGAAATACTGTGAATTCAGAACATAATGTGCGTAATATTATTATTGCATTTTCATGGTGACCGTCAAAAATGTGGGTTTTCCTGTATGTTGCAGATCGTGTGGAGACCTCTGGGTGTACATTTTTGGTTAGTTAACTTCTGAGATGAAATATTGTCTCCTTGACATATACCCCATATCTGTTCTTGTTGTCCCCCTCAGCATCACATTGCTGCCGGGAATATATAAATGCTGTTCGTTCGTCTGTCCGTCCGAGCATCGTTCCGGATTGTAAACTTTCTGGCATAATTAATTGTTATCTAATTTGGATAAAATTTATGCAGTAGCTTTCTACAGACAACCGGTAAAGTTTGAAAATGTACAAACATTTAGTCGACGGGTAATATTTAAAATCTGTTGCGTTATTCATATTGCAATAATTTTTAAATTTACAGAAATATATTTTGAAAGTTTCGATCAGAAAGTTTCGACATACATTGTACATGAAAACGTCAGCTTGTTAGATTTCCCAAATAAACTAAGAAAACCATGAAGATTTGATAAATAAAGGCTGGGTTTGAAAAGGTCCAAGAAAGTTGTAAAATTTCCCAAAATTGTAAGAGACGTTATTATAATACCACATCTTTTCATTTTATATTGTATGCTTTTTTGAGCAAGGAGAAAAACAAACTTGAAAAAGACCTCGTTATGAAGGCATTTGCGATCGCCCTAAAAACAACTCCATATAAAATGTTTCCACCAAAAGAATGATTATCATCAAATTAGATCAGAAGCTTATTTGGAAACTTTACTTTATAGAAAACAAATGAATTGGTGGACAATTCTAATAAAGTGGAAACAATTGATGAAGCAGATGTAGGACATGATTCAGACTTCATTGAAGTACTACTGTCAAATATTGAATATATTGAACTCAAGATCAGTGTTTGGTCCTTGGATCCAGCATGAACTGTACATTCAAGTCTGGCAGTTGAATTCTTAAGTTTGACTACATTTTGACAGTCTAAGAATCATGTCTATATAAAAATAAGGAGATGTGGTAAAATTTGAAACAATTCAATTGAAAAAACTTACGGACTAATCTATAACAAAACAGTTTACGAAAAACAAATATGACTTACATGAACCAACGACAACCACAGAACTACAGGTTACTGACTTAGGACAGGCACATAAAGAATGTGGCGGCGTTAAACATGTTTGTGAGCGCTCAACCATCCCCTAACCTGGGACAGTGGTGTAACAATACAACATAAACTATAAAAATCCGTTGAAAAAGGCTTAACTCATCAGATGGATGCAAATAGAAATACATCTAACAAAAACACAAAGTAGACGTGGACGGGTACTTATACATCCCAAAAACAAAACGACACTAAATACGGATCTGAGAGTACTCGTAGTTACTGACAGCTAGTTCAAAGCCAATAACAACTAATGAAAAAATCATGTATCTAAGACAAAAATATCAATCAGTACACATCCAACATTCAATGGATTTAGTGTAACGACGTCATTAACAGTCAGAGAAAAACACGACCTTGTGAAATGCCAAACCATAAGTATCGACAGATTGTAGTACCGTGAAAGTACATATGTGTAATATTTAGTATGGTTTTAATTTACTGATAACAAAATCAATATTTACACCAGGCATGGGGCGAATTACATTGCAATGTAATGCATTATATTACAATTACTTTGAAAAAACATGCATTAAACTAGAATTACAATTACAATCACGAGTTGGTTGACCGTTATGGGATAACCGTTTCACAGATGATATCGGATATGTTCCTTATGTCGTAATTACAATACCCTTCCCTTTTCACGAATGTGACTTACCGAATAAGACTATTTACCGGATTTGTAATAACATAAGCAACACGACGGGTGCCACATGTGGAGCAGGATCTGCTTACCCTTCCGGAGCACCTGAGATCACCCCCAGTTTTTGGTGGGGTTCGTGTTGCTTAGTCTTTAGTTTTCTATGTTGTGTCATCTGTACTATTATTTGTCTGTTTGTCTTTTTATTTTTGGCCATGGCTTTGTCAGTTTGTTTTCGATCTATGAGTTTGACTGTCCCTCTGGTATCTTTCGTCCCTCTTTTACATGCATTTATCAAAGTAATGCATTATATTACAATTACTTTTGCAAAGTAATACATTGAATTACACATTACATTTTGTAAAAAAAATATCAAGTGAAAAGAAAAATCAAACTTTTGAAAAACAACATGAAGTCACAAAGATTCTAGCATATGTATTAAATTAAAGTAGACATGTAAAAGCTCTATTCAATACGAATATAACATTTTACATTATAAGGATTTCAAAGGTTTCATCCTTCATGCACATTCTATCATGCCTGAACACTTTCAAATGATATTTCTGAGTACCCTACTGTTTCATAAAACCTACCAAAGTTGATTGCTCTTCTATCTTTGGTTTTAATGTTTTGAGGTATTCATCTCTGTGTTTTTCCAAAAGAAATTTCAGAGATGAAGTTTAATTCTTATTTTTAATTTAACTTAATGTTAACTTAACTATTATAAATATACATTTTTTTTTATTTCAATCAAAATATTTACTGAAAATTTCTTTACTAATTAAATTATAAAATTATATAATAAAACATAGAGCTTAATCTGTGCAAACCAAGTGTCAAAGTGGTAAAACGATTAATTGTACAACAAACTAATTAGTGTTTTATGTCAATGTTCAATTATCTTTTATCTAATCAGGACAAGGTATTCATTGATCTTTTAACAATAATGGAACACTTTTACAGTGATGATTTTCAATTATAATCTTTTTATGCTGGAAAATGTATGAATTAAAATGAAATACAAAAATACTTAATCTGATATACAGTATTGTGTTATTCCAGCTAGTGATTTATGTAAAGTGTGAAAAATAAATAGAAAATCAATATTCAAATGATTATGTTCTTCAATAGTTAGTCAAGAAATCTTAAATACAGTCTGAGTTAGATATCCAACAATCTGTTAAGAGTATGTGAAAAAGTAATGCCATGTAATGCTATGTAATGCATGAAATTACATAACTTTTTGTTAAAGTAATGCATTAAATTACAATTACATGTAATACAAAAATTTCTGCATTACACGTTACATGCAATTACTTAGAAAAATGTAATGCATTACCCTGTATTACAATTACAAATTTGCATTACCCCATGCCTGATTTACACCAATAAAAACAATATTCAAAGATTTAACTACAGTGTTGAATAGGTAACCTTTTTAAATAAGTTTATTTAAAGGATTGATAAGTTTACCCTAGTTGTTTTTGTAAACATCAGCTTTTTATCTAATGGAACAGATTGCCCAGCTATAAAAATACAGTCTCTGAAATTATTTTCAAAGTACAATTTAAGAACAAACTGCCAGTGCGAGCTTTTCCCATCAATTGGCGTCAGTCGTCCGTTGTGGTCGTCCGTTAAATTTTACAAAAATCTTCTCCTCTTAAACTATTCAGCTGAATTTAATCAGATTTGGCCACAATCACCAATTGGGGTATAAGGTTTAAGAAATTTGTTTGCAATGACCGCCCCCTGTTTTCCAACCAACATGGCAGACAAGGCTAAAAATAGAACTTACGGGGTAAAATGCAAGTTTTGTCTATTATCTTGAAAACTGCTATAGATAGAGAAAATCTGACAGGGGCAGGAATTTTCAAAATGTATAGATTTCCCTACCATCTATTTACGTCAAAACTGTCAGACGAGCTTGTGTTGGAGTTTTTGCCCTTAAATGATATAATTTTTGCCTATTATTTTAAACTCTGCAATAGATAGATACTTTACAATACAAAATTCCTAAGGGGTTCCTCAGATTCTTGTGTCTTGCCCTTGATTGCTGCTGTCAGTGTTAAAGTATAATGTTGACCTAAAAAGTGAATTCATTTATCAGTAAATACTAAATTTTTTTTTAGATGCTATTTCTTGATCTTGAAGATTAGCGTCTGTCCAAGTTTCATAACAATCCATGAAGGTTTACAAATTTATCATGTCAAAAGTAAAAAAAATTCAATCCCAGATTGTCTGTAAATGTAAACTGTAAAAAACTAAGTCCATCTTTCAGAAAAATACTGAAATGAAAAAAATGTATTTTCAAAAGTTTGCTTCAGACATTATCTCTTAATCATAAACATATCTTGAAAACTACAATCTATAGATAGAAACTTTAAAAGCAAGATAAAATAGATTTACAATTATTTCGTAGAAAGAAACAGTTAAATACATGAGATGAGTTTAATTTAACGAGTTAACTCTAATAAAAATATGACAGCACAAATTATTTTAGAAGTCTGTTTTTATAATTAGATTTCTTTGTATTATCCACTTGGTTATATAAAAATCAATGTTATGGTGACTGTAATTTGTTAGATATCTACACCTTGTAAGATTATTGCTCTTTAAAAAAAAAACACTTTAAAACAACATGGATATACAGATTGATATTTTAAATTTTTTCAGAAATTGCAAATTTTGACATTTTTCAACAGAATCATAGAAAAAAATCACAATCAGTTTTTTGGTCTAAACAGTCTCTTATTACACCTTGGTATGCTTTGTTCTATATTCTACTTTATGAAAAGAAAAGAAATACCGAAACACTTATGATGTATCAAGAGCAGAATGCTTAATTTGAAGAAAACATAGATACCTTTTAAAATTTTAGAAAATGCATTTTTACTGAATTATCTTCCTTTGTACAATAGAATATCAATATTTATGGTTTCATTTATTGTAATTGTATTATCTTCATTGTTAGTTTAACTTACATTGTTTAGTATAATAATGCTTTTAAAAGTAAAATTTATGTATATACATTTCCAAAATTATCTACAGATTGATATTTAAAATTCATTGATTCTGTAAGAGAAATTGTAAATTTGGACATTATTCAGGAGAATTCTAAAAGTACTAAAACAAGAGTCAACCAATCGTAAATGCTAAAATGCGTTTCTAACTCTGTCACTTAAAATAACCAAATAGAGATATGTTGATATTTGAATGGACAGAGAGCTGGTAAGTTTCAAAAAATGTGATTTTAAGATTTTTATAAATGCATTTTAACTGGATTATCTCCCTTTGTACCATAGAAATTCAATATTTATGGCATCATAAATTGTAATTGAACTATGGTCATCGTTACTTTGACTTATTTTGTTAAATGTTATAATGCTTTTGAAAAAGAAACACTTACATTTCCAAAATTATCTACAGAATACCTTTCTTAAATTCATTGATTTATTGAGAGAAAATGTAAATTTAGGCATTTTTAGAGTAGAATTCTAGAATGTACTACAATGAGACCCCAGCAAGTTTACTAGCTAAAATGCATAATTAAGTATTCCAATTAATAAAACATAGGGAGTTATCTTTATATTTTTAATGGACCAAAGGCTAGATAATTTTTAAAATATGTTCCTTTTATGATTTTCATAAAATACTTTTTTACTGGATTATCTTCCTTGGAATAATCCACAAACTTTCTTGTAAATTCAAGTACTGATGAGTTACTAAAGCACCAACACTTGATTATTCAATACATCATCGTTCTTTATCTCGTTTTGGTCCTCATTCATAAGTTTCAGGGTGTTGAAATTGGTCATTTTATAGAAAATACTGCCTCCAACATGGGGAAACTGGTTCCCGGTACATTACAGCATCTGCTAACTGAAAGGCATGGGAACCAGCTGAAATATTTGTTGTACGGACTTCTTTCATAATTTTGTTTAAGCACACAAAGTTTCAATTAAATCTGATGACCCTTGTGGACTGTTCTGCATGGTTTTATGGTAGACTGGGTGTTAAGTACACAAAAGAGCAACCTAAATTCCAGAATGTAAATGCCACCTTCTATTGTTCTCGTTCATCGATTTAGCCACTGATTATGTTAACAATAGAATTGATAAACGTATAAATTAACATTAGCTGTATTTGTGTTATTAATGTCGTAGTTTTGTTGTGTCATTGCCATATACTTTGCATCTTATTTTATTGATAAAAACTACTTTTATTTGCTTTCAAACGGTTTGCATTAAACAGTTCAAGTTCTATCCTTTATTGTCTAACAAATATCAATGTATGTAGTATGTTTAAGACAGAAATCGGTCAATGACAACACGTATATACTATTTGTGTGCGAGTGTGTGTGTGTAACTTGAAGCTAAATATATTTGGTGTACATTCATTGTTGATTCGGGAAGAAATTATTTTGATATAAAAAAAGCCATAGCAAAGATAACTTTTAAAAAATCTTACCCGGTAGTTCTTTAAAACATTCTCAGTTTAATTTTTGATGTATTTGTAAATGTTCTGCTCTATTCAGAATTCTTTTGAATACTATTTTGTTGAATATATAATTATCAGTGATTTTCCGAAAATCTACTAACTATATGTGTATAATGAATCTGTAATATTATTTCGTTTTTCTCAAAAAAACTGCTAGGCAATGCGGTATGAAAGTCTCAAAATTGCCCAAGATTTTGAAATACTTATCACAAGTGTAGAACCAATGAAACCTGTTTTTACCAATAAGACCAATAAGCAATAGGGTTGTCTTCCCAAAAATCATTTCTAAGTGGTCTTTGGTTACTAGTAGTTTTGATGGTACATCGTAGCCAGTAGTCATTATCACAGTACGGAAACTAATGTGTTCTGATTGATAATTTAGTCAAACATAATGCTATAGCAAAATAACATGATATATAATGACAATATTTACAGTAAATAGAGAACAACACAATAAAGTCATAGCAAGCACAGAACTACAACTGTTATGCAATTATAATTTGTAATCTTCACTTCCATGCCGCATTTAGAAATTTACACAATTTTCGGTTAAATTCGCTTAAAAGGATATGTGATAGGGACAAAGAAATGCAATTCATTCCTTATGAATTTCACAAGAAAAGTTCTTATGTCACATATTAATCAGATGCAACCTAGTGATAGTATGTAGTTTAAAAATTAAAACGTATATTTTTTTAATTTGCTGAACAATATACTGAATATTTATTGGAACATGAGTGACAAGTGAAAAGTGGTAATTTAAAGAAAACAACCAATATTAAAATATATTTTAGGTAAATGGATATATTTAACATATTTTTCATTATCTCGCCATGCCTGAATTCAAAAAGCTATCGATGGTCCCGCAATACAAAGTATTGAACACATATTTTAATTGTCACCAACCTATATGGGTTTTTATTAACATATTGGAATTCAGTAGGATCCAGAATTCTCTAAATACAAATGGGATATCTACCGATAGAAATTGGAATTCTGATTAAAACTTATTATATTCCAGTACAAACCACAATTCCAATTTTACTAGTAAATGCACTATCACGATTCAACGTAAAAGCTTCTTAACTGTATTAGATTTCTAGTAGGATACAGGATATTAAAAAAACTATATTATGAATCTGAATTTTACTGGATATATTTTCGATTGATTATGTTTACTGAATTAGGAATACAAAGCAAATAACAAAAAATGCATCTAACGATACTTTATTACAAACAAAATCTAGTATAATACACTGCTGGAGGAGGTTTTCTCCCGAGGGTATCACCAGCCCAGTAGTCAGCACTTCTGTGTTGATATAAATTATCATTGATATGGTCATAATTTAAAATTAACTGTTTACAAAACTCTGAATTTTTCGAAATACTAAGGCTTTTCTACCTCAGGAATATATTACAGTATTTGGCAAAACCTTTTTGGAATGTTGGTTCATTAATGCTCTTCAACATCGTACTTTATTTGACCTATTCTTTTTTTTATATGAGCATCAGTGATGAGTCTTTTGTAGACGAAACGCGCGTCTGGTGTACAAAATTTGAATTCTGGTATCGAGTTTATATATATAACCTTTCGTGAAATTCTTTTAAAATGTATTTAATATATATCATTTTGCTATGGCATTTAGATAAGCAAACCTTTTTGGTATACAAAATGAACAACAAATTTGTTCTTGCTTGCTTGTTGAAAAATTACTTCTTCAGCAGATTAGGAATTAGATAAAGAAATTGAATTTCTTCTTTTAAATCTCCATGTCAGAATAGTCATTATTAAGGTACACAACACTGTGATGGAGTAGTAAATACCGTAACAATTTATTATGAAAAACTGACAAATTGTGTTTGATTAAATATAACAAGAGTATTTTTCTTGATGAATTCATAACGAATGGATTGCATTTCTATGTCCCCACCACTGACCCTTTATGTCTACATGTCTGTCTGCTTTATAGGAATAATAAGATAATCAAGGTGACAATCGCCGAAAAAGAAAAATCCATCCATTTATCTCATTTCAAATATATCATCAGGTTTTAGAAGGGAATAGTTTCTTTCTTGTCTATATTTACTTTGATAAAAGAAATATTTTCAAAAATTAGATACAAATACTACAAATACGGTACTGGTATGAAAATACGGATATTGTGTTAGTAAAATTTGCTGATACAAAATTTTGGAAATTGTTATAAATTAAGGAATATATCTCCTTCATGCAAAGCTCTCACTCCTTGCCTATACATTTTGTCTATTTGTGTTTTGTTTATAAGCTCATCATTTTTTGATAAGTTTTGGATTTTCAAATATTTTGGAATCGAGCATCACTGAAGAGACTTTGATTGTCGAAATGCGCATCTGGTGCAGAAAATTTGAAACCGTTAATGTTATCGAATAACGTGTTATCCGAACTGTTATTCCACAACGTTTTGGTTAATCCCATAGATATAGCCGTAGTTTGTCTGCGATTCAATTTTCTCTAGAAAGTGTATATAAGATAATTGACCAGTGCAGAAACCCGATAAGCTTCCCTAAACTTCAACAAATCATTCCTATGTGTTTGAGAAGGAATATATATATATATATAATGTAATATATGTGACTTTTATGTAAACGCTATTATATTGTGAATCTGTTCCAATTTCCTCACCCCAACACACCCACCGCGCCCCGTGATCACCTATCTTAGCTTTATTGAAATCAATAAGTATCAGAAATCTTAAAATAAATCTGAAAAGACGGCAAAAATATAATGTAGTTGATAGTACAGTCAAACCTATGTTACTTTATTTATTTATTTATTGAATCAAATCTGTACAAGTTCCCCATTCAAAGTATATCCCTTTCGTCACTTCTTACCTTAAAAGACATAAGAAGGCCTAAATTCATGATCTAGAAACATAGCTAAAAACTTCTAATGGACTGTGTCGATGAAAGTGGCTGGAAATGGCCAAACATGAAAAAGGAAGCCGTAGCTACTCCATCCAAATGGATGAAAGCAGGGAGATCGTTGAAACAAATCAAAATAAAACAAACTAAACGATACTGTGAACACTCTTGCAATGGCTATCACTGTTTTAACTTTACGACAAATATCTCGTTATTCTCAATAACAAGCTCCCAAAAAATATAATTGTAATCGAATGTGTAAATTTCTTGCTAACGGAAATATGTATTGACAATTTACTTGGAACCCAAACATAAACCCAAAGCGACATGTTCTGAAGAGAAATCTTGCAATTCATTGGGCCGTTTTGTTCCCTTGAAATGTACATTGAAGATTTCGAATATTTTGTCACCCTACAGTATACTTGAATTTCATAATATTGTAATTAGAAGCACCGTGACATTGCTTGATTTGCCTAATTATAAAAAAATAACTCATTACAAATTACTTACATCTATTCTATCAGCAATCTTCATATAGTTTTTAGACCCTGGAAGATTTATAGCTTTACATAGTGTATATACATATGTCAATTAATAAAGACTGTATGCTGTCCTCTAACTGTCCTTTGGATATTTGTATCGTTTGGTTAATGTCATCGCCTTTGATAAATATTCATAGTTGTTATTAAACTACCTTCTCTAGTAGAGGTGTGTAATAGATATGGATGCCGGAGGGGAAAAATTCAAAAATATCTATGTTCCTTTCATAATGCAATTTCCTCTGAATATATGACTTCTCTGTCTTCTTTTTTATGCGAATTTGTCTTATTCTAAACAAAGAAAGGCTAAATAGAATGAAAACAGAATAGCCAACGTTAACATAAATAGATTGTGTAAGGAAGAGACAAAGAATACTATTGGCGTAAAATATGATCCTCCTCTTGTCAATTTATTTCTTTATTTGTATGAGAGAAAGAATCTGAAGTCACTCCCTTATTTCTATTATTCTTATTACAGTTTACGTTATAAAGTAATGTCCTTCCACTGAATATTTCAAAGTTGATGATTATTTCGATAACCATATTGGGTGAGCAACCCAGACAGAAATAAAAGAGAGGCGAAAGATACCAAAGGGACATTCAAACTCATAAGTCGAAAATAAACTGACAACGAAATGGCTAAAAAAAAAAAAAAGATCAAAAGACAAACAACAGTATACAAAACACAACATAGAAAACTACAGTCGACTTCTTATTAGAGTTATTGCCCTGTAACGACGATTTTTACCTATTTTTGGCCATTTTGCCAAAACTCTTAAAAACTACAATAGACAATTAGAAACTTTTTACAGCAAAAGGGGTCAGCAAGACAAGATCTGCAAATAAGTCTAATGGTCGAATTCTTCAGTCGACTGGTTATTGAAGTTATTGCTCTTTAATGACGATTTTTACCATTTTTTTTTTTGGCGTGTTTTGCCTATTATCTTGAAAACTATATAAGATAGATAGAAACTCTAAATAACAAAAATGATCAGCAAGACCAGATCTACAATCAGGTCAAACTCTGCCGAAAAAGTTAGTTGATTGAAGTGATTGCCCTTAAATGACGATTTGTTTAACCCTCTTTTGTGTTTTGGGAAAAAACTAAATAAGATAGAGAGAAACTGTAAACAGTACTATTAGTCTACAATGTTGAAGATGCACATAGACCTAGGTGAGCGACACATGCTCTTCAGAGCCTCTTAGTTTGTTATTGTGAACATCTAAACAACACCTGCATATACGATGTATGACTACATTTCACAAATGACCACGGATATGTTCAACTTATCGTTTGTTAGTACAAACCCGATGATAAGTCTAATTTGGTAGGTCATATTCGAGGAAAAGAGGACGGGATTGTGGTAACGACAGTTGGGACATATCCGTCGTCATCTGTGAACAGATATTCCGGTAATGTCAAACACCTTGCAAAACATCTTTTATTACTCTCTAAATGTTTTTTCTGGTATTGTGGTATTTTAAGGTTGTTGTCTCATTGGTTCATACACACATCTTTTGTTCGTATCAAGTTTGATATTCATCAACAATAATAGGTAACAGAACTTTATTGCAATGACTTAGCTTTTTTCATTATTTAAAAAGTATAGATATTAGTAGATAACTTAAAACAAATTCTTGTTAAGAAAAAAATCCAGTTTAAGAAAACAAGCATTAACGCTAGTATATCATTGTTCCATATAACATCATCACATTTTACAATTGCATGCATTCAGATACGTTATACAAACTTATTAAAATATTGTACACAACTTTTATGGTCATTTTCGTTTGATCTATTTGTATCTTATAGAATAATATTGAGGTTCTAACTAAAGTCTAAGCTAATAATATTAAATGAAAAATCTCCGCAAATGTTCTACAATTTTTGTGAGATAGGGTATACATTCGACAAATTAAGATGTCTAAAGAGACATTTTCATTCTGCTGAGGGTTCCTAGATTGATAAGCTTTTCTAAAAAGAAAGCAGCATCTGCTAACTTCGTAACTAACAAAGCGATGTCTGCAAGTCCACCGGTAGCAATCAACATCGCAATGAAAGCAGCAATCTGTGCAGAGGTCAAGATCCAATCGTACCAGGGCATATCCGAAAGAAGTGCTTTCGTAATCTTCCAGAAGATACCGTCTTTAAAGGCATCAACTACTAGCATAAAAATATCTTTTGCCATAGCTGGGTAATCGTCTTTATCCTTCCTTATCTGTTCAACGTCTTCCAGCAGCTTATGGTCTTTCTCTAATTCTTTTATAACAATATCAATAACTCTCTTAACTTCTTCGTCATCAGGAATTGCAACTCCGATTAACTCAAGGACGAGAATGATAGCTTCTACAATAATGCTAGCTATTTGATAGTCACTTGCCTGCTTCAAATTTCCTAATGAACCAAGGGTAATTGCAGGATACATTTCTTTTCCATTTCTTTTAATTTGAGCTTTCTTCTCTTTTTCGTTGATATTGATTTGATAAGTTTTCATATCGAGGGCTTTCTTCATCTTTGCTATCCGTTCTGGTGCTAAATGTGATACTACGTCTTCGCCTTTCTTTCCTTCCTTCCTTATTTTATGTAAGATTTGGGATAGGTCATTTACTGTCGATTCGGCCCTTTTCCGTGCATTTCAACTGGTTTTTGATCCAAAGTCTTTTCCGGACATTGTTCGCGTGCTGTCTCTAACGCTGCTTTTATTATGAAAGAGTTAAACAATTTGTTAGATGCTTCTGCTGCCATATTATCTGTAAAAACAAATATTCATATTATCGGTGTTTTAAAAACAATTGCAAACGTCATGCAAGTTAAAATATCAATAACCTCTTCAAAAAATGCCACTATATATATGGAAGGGGGTTTCCCTAATCATATGTTTTGCGTGCTCAGTTTATTTTCCATTCTGTTTCTTTAAAAAAATTTTTGCTTATATGATATATAACATTACACGTAAAATGAAACCGCCGTCAGAACATTAAATTGACTTTTAGTCGACTTTGTGACTAAATAAGCAATAAATTTTACAAAAAACAAAGTCTTCTTTAATATGTCAGCAAAGACAGGAGATGAAAAAGAAAACTCAAAACACCTTAAATCTCAACAAAACTATCTAGACACTTAGAAGTGTGGTGTGTAAAATCTCTTTACAATAAAATAATTATATTCATATTTCTTATGTAAATATTAATCCAGCTTCGAAGTTTAAATATAACAAAATTCACTTACATTACGAGAAAATTATGCAGGTTCAGTGAAAAATACAGAAAATCATCCATATATATACCAACATATTATGGTTGATATCCAATGAAAATTAAAATATCTACAATTGTAACCCAACCTTAGCTGTTTTTGTAATCTCCAATTAATATTCAAAATTCCCTATATCAAACATTTTAGGATTTCATTAAAATCAATTACAAAGAAAACAATATTGATATTTTTGGATTCCTAGATTGATATTTTTGGATTTCCTAGATTGATATATTTGGATTTCCTAGATTGATATATTTGGATTTCCTAGATTGATATATTTGGATTTCCTAGATTGATATTTTTGGATTTCCTGTGGTCTATTCATTCCTTTTATTTGTTTCTATATTTATCATTGTTGTTACTGTTATTATTGATATTATTATTTAAGTAGGTTTTTATTTTAGTTTTTTATATAAGTTCTCGAGATGTTTTATTGATTTTATTCTATTATATTCTAGAAGCCCTCCTAAACTACGGTACAATACGTCTAAGTGATCGCCTAAAATGTATGAACTGTCTTTACATCAACATCCTCTTTTATCTCTGTTGCCTAATTGAAAATCTCACTATACATTTTTTTTACTGGTCTTAAATGTTTTCTAATCATCCCATTTAGTAATTGATTTCTACTTATTTATACATATATAATAAAATTGTTGCATCATTTTCTGTAAAAACAAAGTAGCGTATTTAAATTAATATAAAATAACAAATATAACGTAGTTATATTATTATAAAGTGGGCGTTTGAGAGAACCCCTGCTTTGATTCTCATTTATTTAAAAAATTCCTGTAAAAATCAGAGCAGTTAAAATAAAATACAAACAACACGTTATTGATTTCATGGGTCCGAAGCGCTTTTCTGGATTTACCTTCTTCAGGAATGCTCAAAGCCGAATATTTGAAAGCCGAGGATGTATAAGAACCAAAACAGTTGAAGAGCTATGTAAACAAAAAGTACCTAAAATATAGCCAAATCCATCAAAGGTCAACTTTGCCTTTGCAAATCGCGCAAATCCATTTTGAATATACGAATTAAAAGGCAAACCGACTTACAGAGAATCACGTGAACTCCAATATGAGCGGGTTCGTTAA